>OY723269.1:507532-891532 GCA_963210315.1 Rhynchopus euleeides
AGATTTTGGGGACCTGTATTATACCTACACTGGGTGGGGGGGGGGCTCCCCGCGGGCTGAGGTCAGGCTGGCGACCCAGGTTTTCAGGGTGACACCAGGATTTCCTCGAAATTTTGGGTGACCCCCACCCCCTGGTCGGGCACCCTACCAGGGGGGGGGGGGGGTCACGAGGGGGGGTATGGGGGGGGGTACCCCCCCTACCCGACCCCCCTCCCGACTCGGGATGGGGGGGGGGGGGGGGTCAGGAGGTGGTACTTTCACCCAATTGATGTTCCCCAGTAATAGGTGTAAATGGGCACCCCATGGCCAAAATGACCCCATCGCGATCCTCACAGATTCCAAACGTTCAAAAGAACGGGTTTTTGGAAAATCCGAGGGGGGGGGTCCCGCTGGGTGGGTAGGTGGGGTGTAGTGGACTGGCTGCCTCCCAGCCACCTTCTCCCACGACCAGTCCCTGAACCAGACCCGTGTTTCATGGGTGATACTTGGCTCACACACCATCAAAGTGACCCCACTGTGATCCGCACAAATTCCAAACGTTCAAAAGAAAGGGGTTTTGGAATACCCGAGGAGGGGGTCCCGCTGGGTGGGGTGGGGTGTCATGGTGTGTGTCACCCAGTCACCCTTCACCCATAACCAGCCCCTGAACCAGACCGCTTTTTCATGGGTGAAGCTGGGCACCTAGACCCACAGTGTGACCCCACTACGATCCGCAAAAGTTTCAAACGTTCAAAAGAACGGGGTTTTGGAACACCTGAGGAGGGGGTCCCGCTGGGTGGGTGGCTGGGTGGGGTGGCATGGTGTGTTACTCCCAGTCACCTTCACCCATGACCAGCCCCTGAACCAGAGCCACATTTCATGGACAAAGCTTGTCACCTAGACCTACAAAGTGACCCCACTACGATGCGCACAGATTCCAAATATTCAAAAGAACGGGGTTTCGGAACACCCGAGGAGGGGGTCCCGCTGGGTGGGTGGGCTGGCTGACTCTCGGCCTCCCATCACAGTCTCCTATGACCAGCCCCTGAACTAGACCCACATTTCATGGGTGAAGCTTGGCACCTAGACCCACAGTGTGACCCCACTACAATCCGCACAGAGCCCAAAGAGTGCAATGGAAGGGGTCAATCGCGATTCCGCGAGTCGAAGATTCCGCACTTTTGGGTCACTTTCAGGTGATGTCAGGTCCCTGGAGTAACTGCAGATAGCCCATTTTCAGGTGGGAGCCCTACTCGTACGTCACCCAGATTCAGCCCAAACCCGTGCACCCAGGGTGCACGGTCGCCGGGAGCGCGCGGGCACCCGGAAACAGGTCGCATTTGCGCGCGCTGCCTGCACCCTGCACGCCAGCCCCCCCCCCCCCCCCGACGTTCACGACCCCCCAGAAAATTACCCCAGCCCCTGCCCCCCCCCCCCCCCCCCCCCCGCAACCACACACAGACAGGAACACTCTAACAAAACTAAGTCTTTGGGAAGCGTTGGGTGAGCTGGGTTGGCATTTTAAACATTTAGGTGAGGGGTGCGGAAGGGGGTGTGGGGGTTGGGGGGGGGGGGGGGGGTGGGGAGAAGAGCGGGAACAAACGAAGCTGCAGGGGTTTGTGCTGGCCCCGCCCCCCCCCCCCCTTTCTTGCAGGGGCTGGTTGTGTGCTGGGGACAGCTCACTCCCGACTCACTGCCGCGAGACGCACACACGCTTTGCCCAACGTTTGCAGTGCTGAATCTATCTTGTTTTCCTCTTTGAAGGGCCTTCGTGCACATTTGCTGCTTCAACCCCCAAACAGAGTTGAACTGTTAGATACTACAGCAATCCGCCCACCAGGTCGCTGCTCACGAGAGCAAGTGGTGTTAAGAAGGGCTGCACTCTGCACCTATCTTTGCCTCATCCCCATCCACGATTTGCATTTTTTTTCACACCAACAAGATACCTCGTCAGGCGGCGCAGCAACACGAGGGAAACTGCTGGTGCTTTGCCGTGCCAGCCGTGTGTGGATCGGCGAAAACGTTGTTTTTTTATTTGTATTCCCCATGGGTGACCCTGTCACGAACCCTCCGGCTGTATTTTCACCCAGCGGGCCTTAGCGACACCTCGTTCAGCCTATCACAGTGCGCACCTTTCAACCAGTGCGGATGTCCGGTGTGTTGCTGCACTGTTTACTGTTGCTGTGACGACGGCGAACTGAGAGGCACAGAAACCTCTGCCGGAAGGATGTTGGGGTAATCAGGCTGGGGAAAAAAACAACAAATCACAACAAATCACACCCGATCACAACAGATCACAACAAATCACAAGGCAAATGTTGTGATTTGTTGTGATTTTTTGCGATTTGTTGCGGCCAGTTGTGATTTGTTGTGACTAGGTGTGACGTGGTGTGATTTGTTGTGACCAGTTGTGACGACTTGTGACCCTTTTGTGATGAGTTGTGATGAGGTGTGATCTGTTGTGATCTGTTGTGATCGCGATCCAAAATTTTAAATTTTTGAAATTTTGGATCGCGATCACAACAGATCACACCTCATCACAACTCATCACAAAAGGGTCACAAGTCGTCACAACTGGTCGCAACAAATCACAACTGGCCACAACAAATCGCAACAAATCGCAACAAATCACAACAAATCACAACAAATCACAACATTTGGCGTTGTGATTTGTTGTGATCGGGTGTGATTCGTTGTGATTTGTTGTTTTTTCCCCCAGCCTGATTACCCCAGATGTGCACTTTCCTGGGGGTACCCAGGCGAAGATCTCTACCTGTGAAATAGAATTAGAAGCTTCTGTGGTTTCGATGGGAAGGGCAGAGGTGGGGGGGGGGGCAGGAAGGAATAACCGGAAACATCAAACAGAAACCATCGGATACAGCCTGTACATGGATCGAAGAAGGTAGAGGGAAGCGGACCTCAGCACCGCCACGACTTCTGAAAGGGGGTTGCAGTGAGATATGCCGTTCCCCTTCAAAAAATACCCCCCCCCCCCAGGGACCCCTCTCTCCTTCCCGTATAACTAACACACCCCAACGCATCGGAACTGAATTGGTTTTTATCTAGCAATAATGGGGGGGGGGGGGGTGCGGTAGGGGGGTGGTGGATTTGAGGGGGAGGGGGGGGTGCGCTGCAGAGTCTCAGGGCTTGCTCTGCCCGAAGAGAAAAAAACAAAACAAATTTGAGGAAACTTCATATTTGCCAGAAATTTATTGGAAAATTCATATGTTGACAGGAAGTTTTGGGTTTAACCATATTGGTGCCCCTGACGACCCCATATTGCGTAGTTTGTGCGTAGTGAAAAGGGGGGGGGGGGTCTCATTTTTTGATTTACTCAGCCATTCTCTGTCTCTATGCCGGGACCCCAAACTCAAGGAGTTCTTGCTGTTCCGGGGTCAGTGAGGGTGCAGGCGCTTCAGGTGCTGCAGGTGCTGCAGGTGCTGCAGGTTCTTCAGGTGCTGCAGCGCTGGCAGCCTTCGGTGCGGGTTTCGACGCAGTCTTTGCAGGTCTCTTTGGGGGTGCCCTTTGGCGCGGTGCCTGCTTCAGCTCGTCGGGTGGAAGCATCAACGCATCATTAAGCGGTGCCTGCTTCAGCTCCTCCGGGTGGAAGCGTCAACGCATCATTAAGGAAGAAGGAAGCACAGTTGCTACGCTTTTTTGCAGCTGCAGGAAACGACACCATACCCAACAACAATCCCCAGACCGTCGAGGGAGAGTGGGCGCCTGGATCCCGTGACACAGATCTCTAGTGCCGTTGTGATCCCCTCGGATAACGTCTCCTGGACGTTGTCAGCGGAGGTTGCCTGTGTGGCGGTGACCTCCGTATACCCCGCGGGATCCAGTGCCAGTAGCGCCTTCTTCAGCTTTTCGTCGACCCCTCGGCCGACGCTCTCCTTGATGTCAAGGGCCACCTTCAGGGTGGCACCTCGCAGCGCCCTGAAGGCTGTGATCGTATCATCATTCACAATCTCGAGGGTGTTCTACGCGGCTCCTGGAACTCACTTCCTTCTCAGGTGTTTCTGGGCATGGGGCAACCTTGCCCAGGTGTTTCTGGAGTCCCGCCCCACATGTCGTGCGTTCTTTCGTACGGTGTATAGTGAGTTCTGGCAATAATTTTTTGCTCGGTCAGCGCAGTGCCTCCAGTCCTGTCTCAGTAGCCACACAGAAAGGGGGACCAAAAAAAACTGGGGGGGGACCAAAAAGCGAGACCCCCCCCCCCAGATTGCGTAGTTTGTGCGTAGTGAAAAAGGGGTAAATCAGGGGCACCACATATGTTGACAAAAACTTTTTGTTTCAATCATATGTTGACAAAAAGTTTCCTGAAAATTCATACCGTATACGTAAATATTATGGAACGTAAATATTATGGAACGGGCCCATTTTTGGCCGGTCCGTTCCATAATATTTACGTTCCATAATATTTACAGGGCCAGTTGGGGACTCGGTGGTGAGGACGGCTTGCGTCAGGAATCGCGCGAAAAGTGCACGAGTAGGTCCCGTCAGGGACTCTGTATGCCGTCCGATCACCTGGTCCAAGTCCCCGAGTCGCAGAAAGCCCTGTAAATATTATGGAACGAAAAAAATCTGGAACGCCAACCCACCAGCGTTCCAAAATATTTACGTTCCATAATATTTACGTTCCATAATATTTACGTTCCAAAATATTTACGTATACGGTATGTTGACACGAACTTATGGACTTAACCATATGTTGACAAAAACTTCTGCATTTAACCATATGTTGACAAGAAGTTATGGATTAACCATATGTTGACAAAAACTTCTCGTTTTCACCATATGTTAACAAAATTGGGTTTCCAGCTGGAACACCCTTTTTGGTGGATTCCCGACCCCAGGGCACCCACACCTGTGGCTGATGAAGAGGAGGGCGCTTCGCAAAGGCCGGGACCCCCAGCCCCCCTCCCAGCCCCAACCTCTCATCCACATTTTGACGTGAACCTGTCGGCTGAAGCTGGAATCACTTGATGGCATTGCTGTGGGTGTTGTTGTGGACCTGGGTCCGGCCGATTAGTACTCACGCTGCTGTGCCTGTGATTCAAAGAACCGTGGAGTTCGGAACCCACCTGGAGAGAACGATCCACCTCGAAGAAGCCACATGCCCGATGCACCCCGGTAGCTGCGTGTACACGTGGTAAACCTGTGACCACTTCGGTGGAGTGGTCTTTTGGCTCAGTTTCTGGGCCGGAAGTGCTTGATGTTGGTAACCATCTTTGCTATGGGGCTTTCATCATGCATTTATCACGTACAGGCCCATGATCAGTGGTTAGCCGGTGTTAACGGTGTGCGGTTCTCTGGCCTTGTGGTATCTTAATCCAAGGGAATGAGGCCCCATGGAACTGCGATGAAGTGCACACTCTGTGAGAAGCTAAGTGCCGATCTGGAAAGCGATCTGGATACCCCGGAATGTCAGTCAAGCGGCTCCAGCCGAAAAACCGATTTTGTGAACATATGGTTAAAACGAGAAGTTTTTGTCAACATATGATTAAGCCCAGAACTTTTTGTCAACATATGGTTAAAATCAGAAGTTCCTGTCAAAATATGGTTAGATCCAAAACTTTTTGTCAAAATATGGTTAAAATCAAAAGTTTTTGTCAACATATGGTTAAACCCAAAAGTTCCTGTCAACATATGAATTTTCCAAGAAATTTCTGGCAAATATGAAGTTTCCTCAACAAATTTTGATTTTTTCCTGTGGCGCTTTTCAGATGCCCCTCTCCCCCCCCCCCCTCCCTCCCTTGAAAAGGGCAATTTACATAGCTGCTGCTCAGATCTTTTGTTGTTTGTTTGTTGTTGTAGAGTTTACGTGCTTCTTCCGACCAGGGGGCATCTCACCCGACTCACCCCCCGCTCCTGCCGCATGACAATTTTTTGGTATGACCATGGGCAAAGCTTGTTGCAAGCCCGGTCTGGTGGAGAAGGCAACGGATGGTTTGCGGGTGGTGTGCAGGGGGGAGGGGGGGGGGGAGGGGGTATGGGGGATGGGTGGGGGTATGGGGAACAGGGATGCACACCAGCTCTCCCTACCCCTCCCCCTGGGGTAATCAGGCTGGGGAAAAAAACAACAAATCACAACAAATCACACCCGATCACAACAGATCACAACAAATCACAAGGCAAATGTTGTGATTTGTTGTGATTTTTTGCGATTTGTTGCGGCCAGTTGTGATTTGTTGTGACTAGGTGTGACGTGGTGTGATTTGTTGTGACCAGTTGTGACGACTTGTGACCCTTTTGTGATGAGTTGTGATGAGGTGTGATCTGTTGTGATCTGTTGTGATCGCGATCCAAAATTTTAAATTTTTGAAATTTTGGATCGCGATCACAACAGATCACAACAGATCACACCTCATCACAACTCATCACAACTCATCACAAAAGGGTCACAAGTCGTCACAACTGGTCGCAACAAATCACAACTGGCCACAACAAATCGCAACAAATCGCAACAAATCACAACAAATCACAACATTTGGCGTTGTGATTTGTTGTGATCGGGTGTGATTCGTTGTGATTTGTTGTTTTTTCCCCCAGCCTGATTACCCCACCCCCCCAAATTCTATTGACAATGCGTCTAGGGGTGGGGTAGGGGGGTGGGGTGTGCGTGTGTCGTCGCCAAAACGGTATTTTTTTTGGATGGTTCGTTCCTGACAATCATAGCGCTGCCTGGCAAGTTTTCGGCATTTTTGAAGCAATTTTTTTTGTCCACGTTTCTTACAGCTCACCCCGACGCGAGGGGCTGCCATTCCAAGCGCTTTTCTTTTGGCATATTATCTGCACCGCAAAAAACAACCCTGATGCGAAAAGAATAGCGAAATATAAAAGAGACGATGTGCCTCCTGATATGTAACAACACCCGCTCACAATGTCAATGATAAAACTGCCACAAAAAAAGGGGTTGGCACAGAGCGATAACCGTCTAGAGTAAGAGAGCGGATGCGGATGTGAATGTAAAAAAATACAACATCCGCAACAATGCATGCATCAGCAATAAACCATACAGATCGTATCGGACAAACAAACAAAACACCAACAGAATTACAATATCATTTCCAACACAAGCTCAGAAGCGCAGTTGTTTGCTGAGAGGGACGGCCAGGCGGACGCATGCGTGGCTTGACATGCCTTGTGCGTCCAAAAGAGAGAGAGAGAGAGAGAGAGCGCGTGACACCCCGAAACTAGATTGAACGATTTGAACCGATTTTTCCGACCAGTTTTCTCTGCCACCTCTGCCTACATGCGCATTGGTGTTATCACCAGCCCACTACAAGCTGCCAGCTGCCGATCTGACTGCAGTTCCCACAAACAGGCCACTCGACCACCCCCCCATTAAGGTATTGCTGTGTCTGGGTCTTCCACCTCACCAACGTACTGATGCGGAGGTGGAAACTGGGGGGCCGTCCCGACCTGAAGCAACACATAACCTCCGGGGGGACCTATTGGCCCTGATGCCGCTGGTCCACACGCAGATGGCTTCTGTTAAAGCGCGAGAAGGTGCTGACAACCGCTGGCCCAGGCCAGCCTTCCAAGGCTTGGGGCAAGGGGTGGGGGGCTGAGGGCTGTGCGTGGGTTGGGCGAAGGGGGAGGGAGGGGGTGTAAAAATAAGCAGGTAGCATTGCTGCAGTAGGGCTGCAGTAGGGGGGAGAGGGTACACGCGTTGCTTGGGGGCCAAATCTCGATTTGAGGTTCTGACGATCTCGTGGCATAGGTTCGGCCCTTCTGACCACGAGAGCAAATCACACAAAAAAAAATGCCCCCAAAACAAGCAAAGAAAATCTGGTGTGTCTAAGATGGGAAGGGACGGGTATTTTTCCCCAAAAGCTAAGATCACGGAACGCCTTTTTGCATGCCTTCTGTGGTTACGATATTGCACAGGAAAGATGGAACACATCGGTTTTTTTGCGATTTTTTTTTGCGGCATTCCACGCTTTTGAACGGGTTTTTTTTAGGCTGCTCCTAGCAGCTCTGTGAGGGGCCATTATTGAACGATTTCAACGATTTTTTTGACCGTGCCTCCTGCAGCCCTGATGAGAGGGACCCCTGTTTCCGGCCCTTCTTGCTTTCGGGTTCGTTTACTAAAACTAATGGCAATGTGCCGTCGCGTGACGAGGATCCACATTACATATCTGCAAACATTCCTTTCTTTGGTACCGACGACCTACCTGACGTAACGCCACGACCCGGCAGTGACACGCGCAAATGACAATGATTTGCTGTTGCTGATGTTACTGTCGTTTCTGCAGGAATCTTGCGACATCCACCACCACCACACCCATCCAAACGGCAAGCTCTTCCGCCGGGTTGCAACTGAGCGAAACCCGGATGCCACCAATCCACTCCACTCACACCACGGGGGATTGCTGACTTGGTTCCTTCCACCTCCGAGTGTGGGCCCCTGCGTTGACCATTCAGAGATCACCAAGGCAGGAACAAACGACACCATGCATCGGGGCCGTTCCATAACCACATCCATATGTGGGCTTGCAGGGATGCATGAAGGTTTTTTGCAGTGCGAGAGAGAGAGAGAGAGAGTTATGTGCGGGAGACGGGTCTGTCGGGGCAGCTTGTGTTGCCGCACCCAGGGGAGGAAAACCGGGAGAGGGGGGGGGGGGGCAAAATGACCATTGCAAAGAATATCGGCAATAATAGTAATTTATTCGATATGGCATAATTTGGTCATTATATCACGCGGTTGAGGTTGACCGCACGAGTGGTGGTGGTGAAGCGCCCGAGCGAAGCGAGGGCCCTTCTGCACTTAACTTCCCGAGCGAAGCGAGGGGAGTTGAGGCACCACGAGTGCGAGACACCTCAACCAAGTGATAGAATGACCAAAATCATTCACACGAATATATTTTTTTATTCGATTGTGACATGAAGGTGCGGTTTTCAAAAGAGCGTGACATAAAGTAAACAGCGTGACATAAACTTTATGTCACGCATTTTTCCTCACAAAAATTGGAGTGATATAAAGTAAAAAGCGTGATATAAACTTTATGTCACGCTTCCCCCTGTCCTCACCCAAATCCCTGTGAGTATAAAGTCCAAAGTCCGGGATTTTATGGAAATCCCTGTGTGATAATTTTGCCATAAAATCCCGGAAGTATGAAAAGTGGCTTTTATATAACGCCAGCTATAGGGGAATCTCACCTACACTTTATGTCACTGTCGAATAAATGACCTACCCTGTTGCTTCCATGGAAGGGGTGGGGGTGGGGGTGCAGTAAAATGAAATTCGGCCTGCGGCCACCGCTGCCACCGCCGTCACCCCCCCCCACCCCCCCCCCCCCCTGCGCCCCCTCCCCTGCCCTGTGTGGTGTGCCACACCCGTCACAGCACCTTCTGACACAGAGAAAAACCTAGATAGAATACCAAGAGAAGCTGCTCTGAGCATTCGTTAAAACTGTTATGTACAAATCCAGAATCAAAAGGGGGGTGGGGTGGGGTGACGAGAGTGTGAGAGGCTGAAGAGGGTGGGGTATGGGTGGGGAGAAAAGGATTGCCGGGTTTCTTTTGTTTTGTTTGTGCAACCGGAAAATACCCTCCGCTGTTGTCCTGTGCTGTGGGGTGGTGGTGGTGGTGGTGGTGGTGGTGGTGGTGGTGGTGGTGGTGGTGGTGGTGGGGGGTTGTTTTTTTCTTCAATTATTGACAAACCGCAATGCAGCAGCAATCGGTTGCTGGGGGGGAACACCGCGTATTTCCTTTTCGACCCTTTGATCGATGGTGTGACCCATGATCAAAAAAAAGAGAATGGGGAGGAGGAGGGGTGAGGGGGGTTTTGATTGTCGAGACTGAATGGAAAAGCAAGTCCCCAGGGGAGGAGGGGGGGGGGATCAGGGATGATCAACGATGGTTGTGTCGTTTCGCACAGCGGGGACGAGGGGGGGGGGGGGCAGGGCTGTAAATAAGGTTTGGGGGTCAGGAGTCGGGAGTCGGTTATTTACAGTCACCTAAGGTACCTGGGGTGGGGGGCTGGGGGGGACGGGCGGTCTCAAACCCTACTCAATCCTGCACGCATCCTGTAGTACGGCCACCTCTGCCGTGGAGAGTCCCATGGACCCTCCAGCAGTCGCCCACCATTCGGTCAGGGCGGACTGACTCGGCGCTTGCGGGGTCTTCCCGCGTGCGAGGTGGTCCGCGAAGAAGCACGCGACGCACAGCGCCATGTTGGCTGTCCCAGCCAACCCCCCACTTCGCCCGCAGCGCCCCACACGCTGCGAGCACCTCACTCACGGCAGCAGTATTTGGCTGCATAGCTCTCAGTATTTCCCGTGCATGCAGCGCATGCATCCACAAATTTTGTGGATGCATCCACACACAGCCTGGAGCTCCGAAGCCCTGCATGCAGGCCTGCCTGCTGGTGGATGAATGCCTGTATGCCAAATCGAAAATCCATTTTTTGACATTTTCGGGCATCCCTGGATGCCGTGGATGCATGCATGGATGCATCCACACCATCCACGGCCCCACTGAGAGCTATGTTGGCTGTGAGTCAAACACTACTGCCTCTACCTGAGGCATGTTTTGTGTCGCAACAGTTGCGTCACATGTGTGACGTATCTGTGTGGAGTGTGTGTGGTTGTGCACGTGTGCGCTGCGGTATGCTCAACCACCTGATGGGGGCGGAACACAACTCTTCTTGGGAGCTGCCAGGATCTGGCAAAAGGGGCGGGAAAGGGGCGCCGTATTCACAGCAGTGGTTTGGCAATGAACTCACCCCAGTTCAGAGACCGGTAATGAAGAAGATGACTGGGAGGCACACACCATGTCCCACCCAGCGGGACCCCCACACCCCCACCCACCCATCGGGACCCCCCCTCCTCGGGTGTTCCAAAAACCCTTTCTTTTGAATATTTGGAGTCTGTGCGGATCGCAGTGGGGTCATTTTGGCCATGGGGTGCCTAATACCGCACATTCCCTAAGGGAAGCAAGGCAACCCTCCCAATCCCAAAAAATCCGGCGCGAGTCGGGAGTCGGCCTTATTTACACCCCTGGGGGGGGGGGTGGGGGTAGTGGCGGTGAGGGGTGGCGTGGGGTGGGGGTGTGGAAGGAAAAATGGAATGGAACTATCTGTGCCCGCCTCCGCTGCATCGTGAAGTGGCGGCAAAATGACAAAGGAGAGAAAAAAAATGGATCGAGTCAAAAAAACAAAGTAAAACAACTGCTGGGGGATTGGTTCTGTTGTTGGAATGCAGACATCACTCTTTCCGGCATGCCACCCCACCCCAGTCTGATGAAGGGGTGTGAATGGGGGGTTGCAACATCCAGCCACAGGAGGGGAAAATAAAACATGCAGAATGTTGTTCCGTCCACACGAGCAGGCAGTGTGCTTGGTGGGGCACCCCCGAAAGGGCGTTGCCGTGAATAGGGGATCTTCGTGATGATGCTGCGCGCGACGTACGCTCTCACTTGAACTCTTTCGCTGTGACGGGCAAAGCTTGTTAATGTTCAGGGAGGGGGTGGGGACAAAGGAGTCCTTCCCGGGTGAAGGTAGAAGACACGCCACTCTTCCTCTGTAGCTTCGGCTGCAGTGTGCCTGAGGCCCGAGGGGATAATAACTTGGGTGTGAAAGGAGGGAGAAACGGTTTTCAACTGCTCAATGGGGGGGGGGGGTGCATGAGAGGAAGGACTAAAGCAACTGTCGGGAGGGAGGGAGGGGGGGACGGCGGCAAAGCAACGCGGGACAAAATACAGGCTCAACACGTGATAGTTTGCTGAACTGTCCTCCGCTCGCCTACAAGCATACACCTTCACAACCCCACACCCGCGCAGTTTAGCACTCAAAGAACTTTGCATGGCAACTGCTGCCAGGTTTCGCAATCCCAAACTGCAAAACGTTCCCAGAGGAAGGGATAGCATAGGTGACCGACAGGCGGGGTGGGGGGGGGGGCGTGTGTGTGGGGGGTGATAGGTAAGCTCAAAAGGCAAATGCCATGTTGAAGTACCGTCTCATGTTTTTTTTTTCAAAACTGCTCAAAATTCAGGAAGCAGGGTCGCTGATTCCTCGAGGCGTTGTTTTTTTTTGGTATTTCGTTAGCCTGATCAAAACAGTAGGGACAGCCTTCCTTCACTCGACATGCAGGTTGTACAGTCCGAGCATCAGGGTGGCCGGCGAGAGGGAGAGGAGTCGCGACCGGTATTCTCACAACCCTCCCCCCCTCCCACTCACACACACCCGTTAAACTTTTTAGTGTAGCGTAGGACGCACCGAGCGAACTCTGGTGCTGCCCACTGTCACGCACACCCAGCGGATCGATCCTGAAATACGGAGGATTCGGGGATGCCCTCCTCTTCCACCCCGCCCCTCCCCTCCACAAGGAGGGCACTCTGCTGGCAGAACCGAGAGCAAATGAGGGGCCAAACGCCCGGGGTTCTTCAGTCCGGCACAGTGTGGCAATTGCCTGAGTGCCACACCACCCTTCGTCTCCCCCCCCCCCCCACGTTGCTTGTTGGGTTGGTCCGTGCTGTTTTGCTTGCCGAGTTCGTTTCACCCCTTTGTTTTGTTCTGAACTCTTCTTGTTGTGTGGTTTGTGCACTCTTTTTTTAGTTCTTGCCCTGTTCCATTCTTTTCGCGACTCACGAACAACGGAGGATATGGGAGGGGGGGGGGGGCGGTATTAAAATAGAAGCAGAAGGAAGCATGCAGGTTGTGTCTGAGATCTCCATCCAGCGTTATACTCGGCCTGTACTGTGATGTTGCACTGTATAGGCTGAGGGAGGAGAGGGTTAGGGTGCTGACGCATGATCCCCTGTGCAGCAGTATTGCAGGGCCCCCCACACGGGTGTGTTTTTTTGGCACCTACCAAACACTACGGCTATGAAATCACAGAACAACGCCGCCAGCACCCCCGCCACCCCCTCCTAGATCCCCTCCCACGCGATACCGAGCTGACTCTGGTGTGGCTTCATGACCCAGACACGCCGGATCCCCTTCTCAAGAAAACATGCCTGTCAAAAGACCGGGGGAGGGGATACCACAAAGAAGCAAAGAGAAAAAGCAGTATCAGCCCATTCTCGCTCTTGTCTGCTGTGCAGACTTTCGCTTGGGGATATCCGGTTTGCATTTTGGCCTGGATTGCGGCACAGACATCGTAATGCATAGTATGAACAGTACCCACGCCATGTGATCGATCAGTGCATTTGCTTGCATTGATAGCGCTGTTCAGTCTAAAATACGTTTTGTCAGCGTGCCCCACGGAATCGGAGCCCCGCCTCTCAGAAGAACGGGTGACATTTGTTGTAATCTCACCCGTCACCCAGACAGCGGGTGGCCTGACTAGGCCCACAGTGCTGTGGCACACCGCCACTCTCTCCCGACAGCAGGGGAAGGGGGAAGGGGGGGGGGGGACTCA
Source organism: Rhynchopus euleeides (assembly GCA_963210315.1). Taxonomy (NCBI): domain Eukaryota; phylum Euglenozoa; class Diplonemea; order Diplonemida; family Diplonemidae; genus Rhynchopus; species Rhynchopus euleeides. The sequence continues at coordinate 520,879 of OY723269.1, forward strand.
CAGCTGCGCTCCTCCCCCACACCCCCCTCCGTTGTCCCCCATCACCGCCCTCCCATGGGTGGGGGCAGTAGAGAATGTTGGCTTCAAAAGAAAAGGGTGAAAAAGGAAGAAAAGAAAACACCGCACGCGGGGGGAGGGTATGACAAATAAGAACCAAATGGGTGCTCTGTTCCGCACAACACAAGGATGTGGCGGTGGGGGGGGGGGGGGGGGGCCGGGAAGGAGGAACTGGTAGCATGCCCGCAACAACTGGGTTTCCTGCACACACACACTCCACCCCTTCTGGACACTCCAGACGGGGAATACGTCTCGGGGCATAGCCGTACCAAACCAAAAAATCGACGATTCTTGCTTTTCTGGCTTGGCAGTTTTCCTCCCTATACACATGAGGGGAAAATTCCCCAAAAGAAACGCACTGTTTTCGCGAAAGCGCCCCTCCTTTGAAGTATTTCATTGTTTCTCCCCCTCCCCCCCAGCAGTGTGGAACGCCACCGAGACAAAACCTGCTTGGTGTGACCATCACCCACTGTAGACACGCAGGAAGATGATCGCCGCAACACTTTTCCCACAGGACTTGAAAAACCAGAACCTCGGAGTGGCCAGTGGTGGCGGCGATGGGGGTGGGTACGGGTGGGCATGGGCAGCGGCAGCATGCAGATATCATAAGTCTACGAGCTCTACCGAGGCCAGGTGAGGGGGGGGGGGGGGACGGGAGGTAGGTCAGCGGGGTGCCAGTAGCAATAGGACAGTAACAAATGAAGAATCCATAGGAGGATGTTCTGAGGGGTTCACAGGGGCAGAGGGGGGGAGGGGGGGCGGGGATGGACGATGGGAGGGGCGGGTGATGCGCGCTGAAGAGAAGTGAACAAGGGGTTGGGGTGCTGGGGGCGGGTTTGCGGGGGGGGGTACACACACAACGAGTTGCCTTTTTCTTTGCTGTCCAGTGGAGGGGGTCACACCGGGCTGGCTAAGTGGTGTGACTTCCTCCAAAAAATAAATAGGGTTTTTGTTTGGAGGAATGCAGAGACGCACGCCGCAGAGGACCAGAAACACATCCGCACGCACTCAACTAAGGAAAACTCCGTTGTCTTTGGAATCGGCAACCACAAGGTAACCTCGGCGTGTCCCCCATAAAAATACTATTTTGAGCTGTGCAGAACACACTTCATTCGCAATGCATTGGATACAATATCCACTGCAGCACACACACACAGCACCGCCTTTGTGGGTAAGACCAGTTGAAACGGGAGAGGCAGGGTGCTGAAGGAATAATATGAAACTGGGGGAGGTCCACACACTACGTCAAAAAGAACTGCACCAGCCGTTTCTGTCTCCGATGGAGAGAGCGCTGTTGATGGGCCTGGGTGCGGGGTGGGGGGGTTAGTGCCGTCGTCCAACCTGTCCAGTACGATGCTTCGCAAAAAAAATCAAAAAATCCAATTAATAGCCTGAGCTACTGCATCAACCGTACCATCAGGGGGAAAACCCCCCAACAGTTTTACAGAAATGGGAAAATGTCAATCCGGTGCCAGGATTTTTTTTGTGGCAGAACCAGCTATATATGATTTCCTTCTGATTTTCACACGCCCACACCAATGTGACAGAGCTTGAGGACCCACGATTTCCTCACAATAGCCTGATGGAGTGATGGTAGAGAATATATGAGAATGGCGGAAGGTGCCACCTCGAGAAAATGCGAGGGTGGCAGTGTGGAGAAGATAAGGAAGAAGAAAAGAAGAAGAAGAAGAAGACACAATGCCTTGAAACGTTTCAAGAGAAGGGCGATACTGCCCTGCGCGTGCTGTGCGCTGGGCGTGTGGAGACATAATTTAAACATTTGGAGAAAAAAATTAGACGAATCCAACTGGGGGACGAGGTGGGGGGCTCGCGCATTACCATACACAAGGGGACAACTTTCATACGGTGCCGTATATAGACAAAGCGGCCCTAAAAATACAACGGGAAAGCCGGTATACTCGCCCTCAGCTTGAGAGCTGAGCCAGGAGCAATGTCAGAATCGCCTGAAGAGTTTTAAACACCCAAAACCCATGGCAGGTGGAAAGAAGGGGAGTGAGGGCGGGGAGGAAATCACTGAACTGTTCTGGTGTAAACAAGGGGCTATAGCGAGCCGATGGGCCGTAGTGTGGCATCAACAGACGAACCGATTTGAACAATTTTGTTCTGCAAATTGATTACAAGAAACGGGGTTCACTTTGGTATCACGTTGTATATATATATGCGCAGGTATTGCCAGCGGGCCGACTCATATAAATGGAGAAAGAAATGATCTGTGCGTCTGACAGGTTGGGGAAGGATGCAAAGATGGGGGGAGAGGCGAGAGTGCGGACTGTTGTATCTTCAGAAAGTCTTGCAGGGCAACAAAATACCACCCGCCCCACAATCTTGTTCAGCCTGCAAGGTGTGAGGAAGAGAAGCTGGGAAAGGGGCTGAGGGATAAACGTTTTCTGACTGAAGTTGGAGAGAAGAGGGCAATACACCAGACCACCGGCCACTTTTTTGACACGGTGAAGCTGGTTTTGAGACGTTGCAATGGGGGATGTCCCCATTTTCTTGCGAGGTTGGGCGCAGCCCTAACTGGGAAGGCTGTTTTTCCAGGCCATACTGTTTTTCTGGATCTTGCGACCCCCCCCCAAACCCCCCCACTCACACAACACCATCATATTTGGGAAGTGTGTAGGAGTGGCGAGAGAGGGGCCAGTGTTCCAAAACAAAAACAGCTGTTTTAACTTCGTACCCATCCCCCTCGCTGTGCACTACGTCAACAATTTTGAGGCATCTGGCTTGCTGCCACTTCGCGATTCAGCGACAAAATCAGCCCTGCCCCCTCTTAACGTCGCTATTTGCTTTGCCTCCACGGCTAACCTCCACCTGCATTTTCAAAGAATTGAATGTTGTCTGTTTTTTTTAAAGCTGTGTTTCTGTCTCGGCCTCCCTCTGCGGGCGTGTATTTTCTTTTAGCACCAACACCAGCCTCCCTGCAGACAGCGGACAGTGATATAATCATTGCCATGCCCCCCGCGTTTTGGTGAAGCCCGATTTGTGTGCCACTCACAGCGGGAGAGCAGAAACATGCCAACGAGCAGCATCTGCTCTTGGCACTGTACACCACCAAAACCAAACATTTCAAGCCCATTTAGCTTGTAGAAAATCCCTGTGTGATAACGTACTGTTTTAGCCTTCCTTTAGACCAACCATGAAACTGCCTATGTTGCGAGAATATCTGCTCTGGGTAGATGGGGGAGGGGGAAGAGAGGGAGGGAAAAATAAAAGAGGGCGTCAATGCTGCACACGGCCCCTCTGGCAGTGACGAAGGGGAGGGGAGCGTGTTGGTGGCGGCGGCGGGAGCATGGGGGCTTCCCCGCGTGCAATGAGAAAAGGGCTGCCGCCACAAACACACACACAACTCCCCTCCCTGCGACCACAAGGGCAGCGCAGCGCGGAGGATGCTGATTTTGAAGAGGAAACAGGCCCAAAGAGGCAGCCCCTGCCCCCCGCCCCAATACATATAGCGCGCACGGTGGCCAGTCTTGTTCTTCAGGCAATGTGGCAACGTGTGCACTGTGTTTAGAGGGGTGGGGGGGGGGGGGTCTGAGACATGCTGTTTCCCTTATGATGCCACTGTGATCCGTGGGCTTGTCTTCGCGCTGCCAGGTTCTGACAAAAGCAGAACAGGGCAGGAGAGGGGCGATGGAGGAGGGATGGGGGTCAGAGCAGAAGTGGGTCGAAACGCTCAAGGCGCCGGAAGGCCATTTTGGTTCAGTGTGTTTTTTTTCTCTGGGGGCCCTCGCTACCAAGTGTGACTGAGTGAGAAAAAGTGAGAAGTCAGCCATGTTTGGCTGAAAACTGACGACTCGTGACTCACAGTGACTCGTAGCGAGGGCCCCCTCTGCTGCACTTTTTTTTGGCGGGCAATATGCCTTGTGCCTGAGGATAAGGCGCAGAAGGAGGGTCGCACCGCCATGCAAGCAATGCAGGTTTGCCATTTGCTTCTGAGGAAGGCTGGTTTTCCAGCCAAAAGGATAAAAGACCTGGTGTTGCGGCGGTACCGCGAACCCGAGGACTTGGGGCTCTTCCCCCGCCGGCGGAGGCCAAAGCGCACCAAGCCCCCACCGGAGCCGACCCCACCACCCGCAGCACCGGAGCAGCCGAAGGGAGGAGTGCCGGGGAGTGAGCTGGCGAGTAAGAAGACAAATAAGAAGACGAAGAAGAAGGGGGCCACGACCGACGCTGAGATGAAGGACAGCGGCCCCCCCCACGCCACCACCACTACCACCGACCCCGCCGCCGCCGCCGCAGCAGCAGCCGCCGCCGCCGCCGCCGCCACCAACCTCGCCAGGGTGCAAGCCCTCCTCGAGCAGGCGGAACAGCGTGCTGCCGAGGCAGAGCGGCGGGCAGCCGCTGCAGAGGAGCGGGCCGCGAACCAGGAGAGACAGTTCGCGGCCGCCCTGCAGGCAATGCAGGCCCGCCTGCAGCACCTGGAGGCGGCAGCACATCCGCAGTCAAAACCGAAGAAGACCACCAAGCCGGGCACCAGCTCCCCCTCCCGAAAGACCGAGCCGGCCGCCACCACCCCAAACCGGGGGACCAAGGGCTCACCCCCGAAGTCCGCCTCCCCGGCCAGAACCCACACGGGGCTAACCCCCAAGAAGAAGAGCCGGGCACTCTCTCCGTCCCGGACCGCAACCCTGCGCACAAAGCACCCGAAGGAGCGGTTGCACAAACGTCAGTGCGAAGAGGTCCTCTTCAACTGACGGGGAGGCCCGCCATCTCCAGGCCTGCAGCGCCACATCTACGAGACCGGGCGTGACCTCCTCCTCAGGGCGGGTGACATCGAGCAGAACCCTGGCCCGGCGCAGCACCTCAAGTGCCTGACCTGGAACTGCAACGGACTCACCGAGGCAAAAAGGGCGGAGCTCCAGCACCACCTCGCAACCCAGCGGTATGACGTAGTGCATCTGCAGGAACTCCGAGCAGCACAGGGGGGGGACCCCAAGTTCCCGGGCTACTCCGTCTTTCTCCGACGCCGCACCCAGAAGCGCTGTAAGGGGACGCTCACCTCCGGAGGCGGGATCGCAACCCTAGTGCGGGAGGACCTACACGCGACTCTTATTGCCACCGCACCAAACGCCAGTGTGACCGAGACCCTCACGGTGCGCGTCACGGGGCCAGAAAGCGCTATCACCTTCACCAATGTATACCGCCCCTCGGGAGTCGGCACTAGCAACGACCCACGCCGCGACGACTTCTCTACATCCCTGCTACCACACACGCCGGAGTCCATCATCGCCGGCGACTTCAACATCCACAACCGTGCCTGGGATAAACATGCGCGCTGCGACGACAAGGGAACAGACCTGTACCACTGGTCCCTCCTCAACGGCATGTCGCTGTGCAACGACCCTGACCACCCCACACGCATGCGCCGCGACTCCAAGTCCTCGCCGGACATTGTCTTCGCCCACTACGAGCTGGGGGAGGTCACCTGGAATACCCTAGACCAGTGGCAGTCCGATCACTTCGCCATACAATACACCGTCCCCTTTGCACGAACGCCAGCTGCAGCCACACACCCGGCAGCTAAAGCCCGCCAACTATGGAACTGGGCAGCGGCAGACTGGCCCGCATTCACTGAGGAGCTGGAACGGCTGTCACGCAAAGTGACGAAGTGGAATGACCCGAAGGAATCCTTCCACAAGTGGCTGGGACTGGTACGCACGGTCGCAGCCAAACACATCCCGACGAAGCGAAGCTCTCGCCCCCGCAAGCGGTGGTTCACAAGCAAGGTGAAACGTGCGATACGGGCGCGGAACGAGGAATCGCGCAGACACGCCCAGACCGCACACCTGTCCCAGGACGACTACGACAAGCTGGACAAGCTGACCACCGACGCCACCAACGCCGTCCTCGAAGCAAAGCGCACAACCTGGGAAACCAGGTGCCAGGCCGCGAGCACCAGCAGCGACCTCGGCGCCACCTTCCGGCTTGTGCGAGAACTCGACGGCCGCAAAATCCAACAGGCTGCCTTCCCACTTGTCGACGGAGGGGTCCCGGTGACCGACCCCAAAGCTAAGGCGGACCTCCTCTGCAGCCACTACGCCAAGATCAGCGAAGGAAGCGACCAACAGCCACAAGCAGCACACACCCCGCAGCATGCGAATGACCAGACACCCCCCGAGCTTTCAGCTGCCGAAGACGACTTCTCCAAAGAGGAGCTGAACGCGGCTCTATCCGAACTGCAGGAGCGGAAATCCCCAGGGCCTGACGACCTCAACAACGAGCTGCTGATGCATCTGGGCCCCCAGGCACGGCAGGGACTCCTGCATGTGCTCAACCTGTCGTGGAACAGCGGCATCCTCCCCGACGCGTGGACACGAGCAGTCATCATCCCGATCCTGAAACCGGGGAAGCCAGCAACGGCAGCGTCCTCGTACCGACCAATCGCGCTCACCAGCACAGCGTGCAAGGTGCTAGAAAAAATGGTGAAGAGGCGCATGGAGCAGCTCATGCTCGACGACGCCTACCCACAGGTGGAGGGGCACTGCGCGAACCAGGCAGGGTTCCAGCGGCTGAGATCGACAACCGACCAACTAGCCTACATCACCCAAACAGCGACGGACGCCCTCTCCTCCGGAAAGGCAGCTGTCACCCTGTACTTCGACCTCGAGAAAGCCTTCGACAAGGTCAGCAAGCACGCAGTCATCAACAGTGTCAGACGGAAGGGCTTCCCCCCGAAATTCACCAGATGGCTACACAACTACCTCAGCAACCGCCGAGCCGCCGCACAGGTGCACGGGGTAAGAAGCGACTACTACGACTTCAACAACGGGGTCCCGCAGGGAACAGTGCTCTCGCCCCTGCTCTTCAACTGCGTGATGGACGATGTATCTCGAGCCATCACCGCCTCCCCTAACATCCACCCAGCGGTGTTCGCAGATGACATCGCAGTACTCGTCGTCGGGGACAACTACACTGAAGCCCTAAGCACCGCACAGGGCGTCATATCCACACTCGCCGCCGAAATCCCACTCCACGGGCTGCAGCTCTCCCCCAGTAAGTGCTGCTACACGCTGATGGGAACGACGCCCGCAGCGTTGGGCGAGCACAGACGCATGGAGCTCCCAGACGGCACCCCCCTCCAGCACGAATCGACAGCGAAGTACCTCGGGGTCTACATCGATGCCTGCCACACGATGACAGACCACGTCGACCACGTCGTGACCACCTGCATGCGACGCCTGAGCATTCTGCGTATGTTGGCAGGCACTGACTGGGGCTCAAGTGGAGACACGCTGCGCCAGGCCTACCTGACATATGTCTACCCCATCCTGATGTACGCCGCCAGCGTCTACACCCCTGGCCTGTCCACGAAGAACCTCAAACGCCTGCGAGATGTCCACCGCATGGCAGCCCTGATCATCACGGGCTGTATGAAGAACACCAGCACGGCAAAGCTCCTCTGGGAATCACACCTGCGAGACCTCGACCTCGACTTCAAGGTCGCGGTGTGCACAGACCACGAACGCTTCCGCCGCGTGCCCCACTCCCCAGGATACCGGGCGCAACTAAACACCGGGAACACGGGAGGCAGCTGGCTACATCAGGCACGGAGTCTGGTGAAATACTCGAAGGTCGACGGGCGCACCCCCCTGCTGGCCCCCCTGCATGCAGCACACCCCATCCCCCCCTGGGAATGGAACCTGGTGCTGCCACGAGTACACATCCTGGCGACGCTGCCGGGGCTCACCGCCCCAAAGGCCGCCACCCCGAAAGACACCCTCCGGGACCTGGCAGAGCAGACCATCCAGGCCCTCCCGACATGCGCCTGGCATGTGTACACCGACGGGTCAGTCTCCAACTCCACATCGCGGCAACAGCAGGGCGGCGCAGGAGCAGCGGTGTACAGCATGCCGGAGGGCCGCCTCAGGAAAAAGCTCGCCTGGCCGGCAGGACTCCGCTGCATCAGCTACCAGGCGGAGCTGGTGGCCATCAGAGAATCCCTCGCTCACCTATGCACCCTGGTATCCCCAGGCGAAACGATCGCCATCCTCACAGACTCGCAGAGCGCACTGAACGCGCTGCTGAGCGGCCCGCAGCGAGCGAGAGGATCCACCGAATGGGACATCTGGAGGTGGTTGAACGAGCTCGCCCAAACCCACGATGTCACCACCCACCTCCGCTACATCCCGTCACACGTTGGGGTAGCAGGGAACGAACTCGCTGACAAACAGGCGCAAATCGGTGCCTTCCGGCCGCAGATGGAACCGGTTAGCCTCGCGTCGGCTCGTGTCGTCCTCCGCCGACACATCTACAACGACGCAACGGTGCCCCGCACGGACAGCGTGTACGCGTACCGTTCGGGAATCGGGGAGACGCGACTGCAACGCCCCGACCTCCGCATGGAGGGACTCACCCGCTTAGGGGAAACCACCATCCGCCGACTCCGGGCCGACCACCACCGCCTGGTCTACGACCATGACATCCCGGGCACGGCACAACCACCTTGCCAACCCTGCCTGAAGCATGCGCCGGGCCACCCCCCGCCTGGGGTCTCACTGAAGCACCTCTTCTTCGGCTGCCCCGCGACAGCGTCGGCCCGACACCACCTCACAGCCACAAACGTGCACAACCTGCTGTTGCACAACTGCAAGGAGGCGCTGCGCTACCTGGCCGAGGCAGGGGTAACGGAGCACGGCGAGAAGGACTACCTGAACGCGTGAACCAAATAACATCATCAGAGAACAAGGGCTTCGGCCCGACCTCCCAGCACCCCCCCCCCCCCCCCATCCCAGCCCCACGTCACTTACCACAGGCCGCCAGGCGCGTCAGCGTCGGCGACCGCCCGCCCCCAGTCTGAGAGGCATCAGCCGAATCTCGGTGGAGGCGGGCACAAAACAAAAGGGAGAGTCGTCACTGTGCATATCAGCACGGTCCCGCCCTCTGTGCCAGACCAACACACCACCAAAGGAAAAGAGGAAGAGGCGACGTAAGGCAATGCCTCCGTGCGGCCAGGAGAACACGAAATAGCGACCCCCTCAACGGGGAATGCTACGAGCACGGCCAAAAATCGTTCAAATCGTTCAAAGATCAAGATCGTGAGGGAATGTATGTGGCCTGAAGAGGACAACACCCACTTTCAAAAATAGGCGTGATTCAGGGGGCGCCTGGCCCACCAAATTGCCTTTTTCGGGGAGAAAAAGGCATCAGGGAAACACCTTCCTGATGATACAGGGCTCCGTTCTTTTGTTTTCGGTGTGGGGAGGCAGGGGGGAATCCTTCCTTTGATCCACCCTCGCTGTGCCAAAACCCTGTGGCAAGTGCAGTGCATACTGTTACTTAGACCACTCACCTATTGTGCACCTTCGAGTGAAGGCCCCACGGTGGCAACAAGCGAAGGGAAAGGCGGTCGGGCGCCCCCTCGACCAGTGCACGACGGCGCATCAAGTGCTTCCAGAGGCAGGCGTGATATGTTGTTCTGCACATAACACATCCCCCCCCCCCCAAACCGTTCACAATGTCACATCCGTTGAATCGATTTCCCTTTTCCATCAGGAACGCGCCAAAAAACTGGCCACTGGGTAATCTTTCAACACAAATGTATGTGCCGACGGAGCAGGAAGTGTCCCGCGCTGCCATACTGCCTTCCGCCCCTCCCCCATCTCTCCGGGAAAGCCGCGATAAGAAAGCCTTATAGCCTTTTGGAGTCAAATGGAGGGGGGGGAGGTGTGCCAGTTGAAATACAAAATACCACGCATGTTTTTTCCCGCCTTTGTGTGTCGGCACACAAGGGCCTGTTGCTAGAGGGGAGAAAGAGGTTGTGAGAGGTGAGTGGGTGGGTGGGTGGGGGGCTATGCTAGTCCTGCATGTGCCCCGCCCCCCGTGCCTGAAATATGTTCACACAAACCGGCCCCCCACCCCCATGCCAAAACGATAACTTCTCGCCGCATCAATCGTGCGATTGGATATCACCGAGATGAGAAATGATGTACGGTGTGTGTGCGGGATGTTGTCATGACGCGCAAGAAAAACAACAGCAACAACAACAACAACAACAACAAATGTTCTCTTTGCAACGCCTCTACCCGGTGGCCTCCGAAGAGACGCCGTTGATAGCATGCGTGGCGTGTGTGTGTGTCTGTTCCCGCCACCAAAGTGACATCACCACTTTCCCAAAAAGGGCTGCAGGTATGTGTGGGTCAGTGAGGTCAATGGAATCTCCAGAAAAAAATAATCTGCCCAAACCAAGGTAGTGCCAGCCAAAAAAATTCGAAAAAATGAAGAAGAACCCCCCGAGTGCTGGAGGGGGCCGTTTGCGCCACCCATGGGGATGGACCATGAACTTGCCGACTAGTGTCCACAGCTACCGGTAGACCCGGAGCCCCCCAGCCGCCGGAGTTGTCCCTTGCGGTGTAACTGTTCTGTGTGAGCTGCCGTCTTGCTGAGCCTACGAGGGTGGTCTGAATTCCATTCGCTGTGCACCCAAAGGACTATCTACGAGGCAGGCATACGGCACAGGGGGGGTCTGGGGGGCGGAGCCCCCCAGCCGCCGGAGGCCACGGTAGCGAACATCTGGCTCTGAGCGGGGACAATATCCGGGTTTTGGCTGGAAAACCCCAGGTTTGGGCTAAAAAAAACAGGAAGAAGGGGGTGGTTCCAGAGGACCCATCCTCATCCCCCACTTGAAAAATAATCCAGGTAGTGCCGGCAGGTCGTGCCGGCACTACCTTCCCATTTTTTCGAAATTAATTCAGCCCAAACCATGCACTACCTGTTTGGGCAGGCCTGACTACACTGGTGTGGGTACACATAGCTAATGATGGGACAGAGAATTTCTCAGAAATGCGCGTGTGTGTTGACCATTTTATTTCGATTGGGCAGAACCCTGCACGGATCATGCCCACCATCTGTGTGTGAGCCGCGTGCAGGGCAGGCTCGCCAACGGTGCTGTGGGATACGCACGCGCCAAAGTATACGAGAGAGAGAGAGAGACTACAACAAGAAAACGGTCCCGACAACATGCTAGTCCGTTTGCTTTGGCTGACGCTTGCGTTTGGCTGGAGCTTCAGAGTGATCAGCACGCCAGCGGCACACTTTCAAGCACTTGAGAGAGAGAGAGAGAGAGAGAGAGAGAGAGAGAGAGAGAGAGAGAGAGAGAGAGAGAGAGAGAGAGAGAGAGAGAGAGAGAGAGAGAGAGAGAGAGAGAGAGAGAGAGAGAGAGAGAGAGAGAGAGAGAGAGAGAGAGAGAAATACTGACTTTCGACTGGTGATTTGTCAACGAAGGAGTCTTTGCAAGAAATAACGCACTACAAAGTCACCGCCAGATCCATCCCACTCCCCCACAGCGAGTGGGGGGGCAGGTGTGGCGGGATGGGTGCTTTTCTGTTTCGCACAGCACGACAGGCTGCTGGCAGGTGTGTGTGTGTGTGTGTGGGGGGGGGGGGGGGGTGAACTTCATCAGCGCGCGTGGGGGTGGGGGTGAGGGGGAAGTGGCGATGGTGGGGGGGGGGGGGGATTTTGCCGCCCGCGGGCAAAGAAAACCATGATCAAAACCTGCAGGTTTGCTGCTGAGCTGGGCACTGCTTCTGGGGATGGTGTGGGGGGGGGGGGTAAAGAGATGGGGGGGGGGCATTTGACAACGGGGTTGGAAGTATAAAAAAACCAGGGATAGGGCAAAGAAATGGGTGATATCTTTCTGCTGCTGTTGAGGAGAAGGGGGGGGGGGGGTCAGAAAACACCACCACTTCTGAACTGGATTAAACCACACAAACGCGTAGACACACCCACCAGTGAAAAAAATTGGGCGAGGGGTGGGTGGGTGTGGGGAGGTGACAGCAACTATTTAGTAGCAATAAATGACCCCGTGATTCGGGAGATTTGGAGAAGGAATGATTCGAGTGCCCTTGAGGTTGGGATGGGGAAGGCGGGCCTCTGTGAAAGTAGTGAAGATGAGACACTGATTCTGGACACGGTAAGGGGTAGCATATTGCTGGGGGTGGGGAGTGGTGTGGGAGGGTGTGAGGGGGGGAACGTAGAGGGTAGAAGCATCAGTCGAGGGGGGGGGGGGGCAGGAAGGGATAAAATTACAACTACCGTATACGTAAATATTTTGGAACGTAAATATTATGGAACGTAAATATTATGGAACGTAAATATTTTGGAACGCTGGTGGGTTGGCGTTCCAGATTTTTTTCGTTCCATAATATTTACAGGGCTTTCTGCGACTCGGGGACTTGGACCAGGTGATCGGACGGCATACAGAGTCCCTGACGGGACCTACTCGTGCACTTTTCGCGCGATTCCTGACGCAAGCCGTCCTCACCACCGAGTCCCCAACTGGCCCTGTAAATATTATCATAATATTTTTTGACCCCAAAAAAGGCAGCATTTCCCGGTGAATCTGACCCGAAACTCGGGTCCCTACCCCCCCTAAAAGAATTTTCTTGCACGGTGGACTCCAGCGGGGGTAGGGTAACCCTTTTCGGGAGTCTCAACTAGGGGGAGTCCAACTCCCGCTAACGGGAGTATAGACTCCCGCTAGGGGGAGTCTGACTCCCCCTAGCGGGAGTCTTTTCACCTATTTTCACTCATTTTTCCCATGATACCTATGCAATGTGGCACTCGTCACTGAAGTACAGCCACACCAAACGAAACGGACGTTTCCACCCATCCCAGCTCGCAGACCTGATTCACAAAAATGGGGAAGACGACAACGAAGCCGGCAGCGAAGCCGGCGGCAAAGTCGATTAAGAAGAAGAAGAGCGCAGAGAGTCCCGAGGCTGCGGAGGCGACGAACATTGTGCATGATTTTTGCACGGCCTTCCCTGTTAAAAAAGGGGGCAGTGTGCTGACACTGGGATCCATTAGAAGGCTCCTAGCAACGGTGTTGAGCAAGGAGCTCCACCAGCACAGCACCCAGGTGGCCAACGCAATCATCGCCATGTCTTCCCTGACATGGATAAGTTCGCTGTCAGGGAAGTCGCAACGATGCGGAAGGAGGGCGCTCTCCGTCATATACAAGGTGGAGGCGAAGTATGGCAAGGTGCAGGATACAAACGTGTCGTCGGGGGCAGCCTGAAGCCGCGAATGATCGCGACACGGGCGAACGGCTTGGCACCGTGGGTCTGGATAGATGCTGGAGTTCGGCCGGGTGAAACCGGAAGTCGCAGCAAAATTTGCCCCCCCAGATTTCTTCCTCAAACCCACCCGTGGGCTGATCCGGCCTTGCACGGTGGACTCCAGCGGGGGTAGGGTACCACTACCGGGTTTAACCCTTTTCGGGAGTCTCAACTAGGGGGAGTCCAACTCCCGCTAGCGGGAGTATAGATCAGCAGTGGGCAACAATGAGGCGATGCGGGGGGCGAGGGCACCGATGCTCACTGTGCGACATCCCAGAAGAACGCTGGTATCAACAGGTGCATCGATACCCGCACCTGACTCTCTCTGAGATGAAAGAGGCTGGCTACCCCTCCCTCTTGGCAGGTGTGCTTCCCAATGCCCGCTACGTCACCCCAGCACTCCATGACTGCAAGGGGCTCGCCATGCGGCTGATCAGGGTACTGGATGACAGGGGTGGAGCTTGGGGGTTTTTTCGGGTCAGCTGACCTGATTTTCTGCAGGCCCTCACAAAAAATCAGGTCAGGGGTAAAAAGAAAAAAAAATAGATTTTTGGGAAACCGGAAAAGTTGGCTCCTCGCCTTGGGGCCTCAAGGTGACCAGGAGGCGTTTCGTGAGCAAAGTGACCCCAGCGACATGAGCACAGGCCTCAAACAGTCACAATAGAGGACAAATGAAGCTGCCCAACCCGTACCGTGCAACAGACGTTTACTACCGTGGCCTCCGGTGGCTGGGGGGCTCCGCCCCCCAGACCCCCCTGTGGCATGTGCCTGTCTTGTACCCAAGCCCTTTACATCAGGGAATCTCAGTATCCTCAGGAGGACGCAGCCAACTCACACAGAATCCGTACGCCCGCAAGTCACAGATGTTCACTACCGTGGCCTCCGGCGGCTGGGAGCTCCGCCTCCCAGACCCCCCCTACGGCATGTGTTTGTCTTGTAACCAAGTCCTTGCGCGTCCGGGGCTGCATATCGGTTCCGGTACCTCGCGGGAGGCTGGGCCCGAGCACTGATCTCTGAGACGAACCGGGGGGGAACCCATAAGAAAAAATTGGCTGACCCGATCTGACCCGATCCAGCCCGCAACCCCATATTTCAAGCTCCACCCCTGCTGGATGAGACAACAAAAAAATATTCGACAAGACCTGTACAAACCTTGCACTGAATGTGTCGCAGCATGGGACAGGTGCTCAGTTCCGGAAGGTCGTGCTTGCCTGTCACAGGACACACCTACAAGGGCTTGTTCCGCTACCTCTTTGTCTCCCTTGCAGACCTCATGCATTTCCGGTATGCAGACATCCCCTGGCGCTTCTGGGGATGCAAGGATGAGTCAGCCCGGATTCCCTTCTTGCGTGCTCGGATCTCAGGGCATATATTTCACTGGTTGATGGAGCATGCCGAAAAGGGATCAACGCGCAATGCCTACGTACACAGTCTCCATCATTGGTGGGCTCCAGAAGATGCAGTGCCTCTGCAGAACAACGACGAATTTGAAGAAGCAGAGAACGGACATCGCAAGAAAGATGCCGTTACAATCGCCAGCTCCGCAACTTACGAGAGAGATCTTGCAATGGCAGAAGAGAAGCGGCGCGCATCGGGCATGCCTTGGAAGGTTGCGCACCTGTCGCAGGACGGGATCCTCGGGTATAGAGAAGTCATCCTGTGTCCGTGTCTGCACACCCGACACGCTCATAGATTGGCTGTGTATGTTCTTTGCACACAGTTGACACAGCTGCAGAAGGGGTTTGTGCACTGCAACACACAGGACTTCGTTGAACCCATCAGCGCGCCCTACTTCCTGTTCCGGTTCCCCGAAGGACACCGCAAATTATCGCTCTGCTTGTGCAAAATGCCAATCCCGCTGGGGGCGACTTTCACACCATTCGTGTCATCCGAGGCGACTTTGAGCACGCTTGACCAACGCGCACAGCAGGAGGGGGATGACAGTTCTGACGAAGAAGATGAGGCCTGCAGGATGGCTTGTCTTGCCCAAGGTGTAACACAACTACGACAGGCGATGGCCGCACTTTGACACCTCAAATTCTAACCGCTCACCTCCGCAGGTGTAGCCGCTACCAGGAGGATAGGTAGGTAGTCCAGAGTCCGGGGAAACTGACAGAAGCAAAACAAGCCCCTCCCCATCCCTCTTCCACCATGATTTTACCCCCCACGCCAGTAGACTGTAACTATATCATGGGAAAAATGGATGAAAATAGGTGAAAAGACTCCCGCTAGGGGGAGTCAGACTCCCCCTAGCGGGAGTATAGACTCCCGCTAGCGGGAGTCTTTGACACCCGCTCAGACTCCCGCTCCCATTTTTCCGTTATTTTCATGAAAACTTGCGTTATTCGGACAATTTTGCGGGCGGATGGTGTAGTTTTTGGTGGAGATGGCTCCAGAATACCCCCCTGGGACCATTTTTGGATACCGTATACGTAAATATTATGGAACGTAAATATTATGGAACGGGCCCATTTTTGGCCGGTCCGTTCCATAATATTTACGTTCCAAAATATTTACAGGGCCAGTTCGGGACTCGGTGGTGAGGACGGCTTGCGTCAGGAATCGCGCGAAAAGTGCACGAGTAGGTCCCGTCAGGGACTCTGTATGCCGTCCGATCACCTGGTCCAAGTCCCCGAGTCGCAGAAAGCCCTGTAAATATTATGGAACGAAAAAAATCTGGAACGCCAACCCACCAGCGTTCCAAAATATTTACGTTCCATAATATTTACGTTCCAAAATATTTACGTATACGGTAATAACGCACGGACATGTCGAGTTTCGTGAAAAAATCATGTTTTTTGGCTTTTTCAAGGCAAATACTGCAGAAACCCCTGCAACCTTGCAGTATCCAATGTTCCTGGAGTGAAATTTGGAGTGAAAATCACTCCAAAATCACTCAGTGTGGACGCAGAAGTGAATCCTTCAGGAATACACCCGCACACCTCACGTTGGCGGTGTATAAACCACCTGATATTTTTACTCGTTACGAGCGACGAAGTAGCGCGAAGTAGCGACGTGCCCATTTTTTCCCGGTCCGTTCTAAAATATTTACGCTCCAAAAGTCCGTTTACTGGTGCTGTCAAAAACGCTTCGCACAATATACGCACGAACTACCCAAAGTACGCTCGGGCTACGCACGAAGTACGCAGGAACTACGCAATTTGAACTTTCTTGCACCCCCCAGCCATTATTTGCACGCACTCCAGGTCCCATATTTGCACCAGTGCAAATATGAGACCTGGTGTGCAAATATGAGGAATTTCCGAGTTCGTCGTGCTGTGCAAAACATGACTGGGATGTGCAAGAAACCATCATCTGCACCCCGTATCGGCGGTAATTTTTGTATCGGCGGTAATTTTTTTTTGGAAGCACCTATCTTCAGGGAGTAGGGCCCACCCTTCTCCACCTCCTCTGACCTGACGTCAGGACGACGGAGTGGGGGGGGGGGGGGGGGGGGCTACACGGGAGTGAAGGAGCCACGCGACCTACTTCGTTTTTGAAGCATTGATATTTTTGTTTGAACAACGCTTGCCTGCTCCGTTGCCACATCCGAGTCGCCCCTGAAGACGGCCCCCCCCCCCTCTCACATCACCCCACCCACCCTGCCTGCCACACCCGACACACTCACAGCGACTCATGCACGGAGACGCCAGGGGAGCAAGGGCGGAGGGCTGTACGCATAGGAGGGGCACGGACGCGCGACGTGACACCACGCCGCGTTCCTGCCTTCGGGGAGGGCCCAGACGTGTGATTGCTGGAGCTCATGGTGGGGTCGCTGAATTTGCGCGTCACGCGCTTCGTCTGGGGGGGTGCAGTGGTCTTGGTGGGGGACAGGATGAACTCGCTGAGATCGAAGGTCCCCGATGTGGCCAGGTCGGTGACAGAGGCGCCCAGCTCGTCAACCAGCGAGGAGCCCTGTGTGTGTAGCGTGGATCGTGTGTTGCTCTCGTGTGTTCGTCGCGAGATTTTCGCGGCTGCCCCCCTTCCCACCTTTTCCTTTCCCTTCTTGACAATGTGATGCAGCATAACCAGTGCGAACCGCGTTTGGTAGAACAACCCCCCCCCCCCCTGCCCTGATCCAGAAACTACGCAGTCGGCGTACATTCCGACTAGTCGCCAAATGGTCAGGTGTTAAGATTCGGCAGACTGCCCCTCCCGACTCGTCGGCCCACTGGTCGGGGCGCCTGCGGCGCCAACCACTGCGACGTGGAGTTCCCCGCCACAACACAGAAAACACAAAAGCTGCAGACGGCCATACCTTCTCCCAGCTTTCGCGCAGGACACGGCTGCTGGACAGGAACGCCTTGTAGTCGGAGAAGAGCTTGTCGTTGCACCACCCGCTCTCCCGGCAGTCGAGCAGGTCCTCCAGGTCATCGGAGGGGTCGGAGTTAGAAGAGCCTTCGAGCGCCACCTCCAGTGGCGGGGGAGTCGGCCGGGACAGGGGCTCCTTCTTGTCCTTCTTCGATCTGCGGTATGGTTGTTGTGTGTGTGTGGGGGAAGGGGTGCGGCTGCAACGGGCGGGACAATGCAAGTTTTTCGAACACAATACCCTCCCCAACCCCCCCCCCCTCCCCAGACAGAGGCAGGCGGTGACCCAAGAGTGGGAGATCGCCTCACGAGCAGGACGCTCCCCGCTCCACACCACCATGTACTGCAGTCCACCCCAACCCCATCACCCTTCACCACACAAACCCCGTTAGCCTCCCCCATCAGCATACGTTGTGGATGCATCTGTGGCCTTCGCCATGCCCGCGTCGGAAGGCTTGCGCCCCATCGACTTCTTCGGGCGCAGCATGGTGCCAGAGTTGGCACGGTCGGGCAGTGCCTCCGTGGGCGGGGAGGGCGTGGGCTGCGCAGCCGTGTTGGCGGAGTGGGCGGTGTAGACGTTGCTGCGAGACCCGAGGCCGGACGACGGGGCAGCGTGTGTCATGCTGTTGGTGCGCGGAATCGACGTCATCGACGCACTCATGTAGGAGCGGATGGAGGAGGTGGGGAGGGGCGATGCAGACCCACGCCTGGGGCGCGTCTGCACGGGCTGCTCCGAAGAGGTGCCGCTGGAGGCGCTGCCTGACGCAGCACGCCCCTTCATGCTGCTGCTCAGGCTGTTGGTCCGCCGCATCAGCGGCGTCGACCCGCTCCGCTTCTCCGCCTTGTCTTCCACGAAGGACGGCTTCCGGGACCCAGCCTTCGGTGTGCGCACCTTCTTCTTCGCGCCGGTGCGCTCCTTCTTCGCCCCACCCTCCGGCACCAGCGGGGCCGACACCTTCCTCCCGAACCGCAGGACAGGGCGGTTCTCGTCGCTCTGGGAGCTCTCATTCTCGTTGCTCTGGGCACTGTACACCATCTCGTCGAAGGCCTCCTGAAGCATCTCGTCGTTGCTGAGCGACGCATGCATCACCGGGGAGTCCCCAACAGGCCCCAGGGGGGACGCGATGGCACGCATGTCGATGGAATGCGCGTCATCCATCAAACCTTCGAACACCGCCTTCGTCTCCACCCAGTAGTCGTTGACGCGGCGCTCGAAGCCGAGGCGGGACAGCAGCTCGCCGAGCTGCACCATCAGCATCAGCTCCAGCTGGTGGCGGCGCTTGCCCTCCTTGCCCACAATGCCCTCCAGCTGCGACGAGATGCGGCGCTGCTGCTGCTCGACACGCTTCTGCTTCTGCTCCCGCACCTCCTGCTCCTTCTTCTTATTCTTGAAGCGGCGGAGGGAGTCGATGCGCCTCTTCTCCAGCTCGCAGATCCTGTTCCGTGTCGCGGCGTTCTGGAAGATGTTCCCGGTGCGCTTCCACTTGATCAGGTTCAGCACCCCGCTCTGCTCGATGCGGAACTGCCCGAGCGAGCCCAGGCGTGAGGGCATCTGGCACCCATTCTTCCACCACCACACCGCATCCTCTGTCACACCCAACACCACGCCTGTGTCGCCTCCGACGATAAGCTGGTCGCCGTGGGCGATTGTCGAGGGGAACACCGTGGGGTCGATGTCGAAAGTGCGGGTGAGCCCATCGAGGCATTCGCAGACAAACGCCTGGCGGACGGGGCGCGAGGGGTGCACGATGTTGCTCCCCCCGAAGGTCGCAGCGCCGCC
Organism: Rhynchopus euleeides; assembly: GCA_963210315.1. Classification (NCBI taxonomy): domain Eukaryota; phylum Euglenozoa; class Diplonemea; order Diplonemida; family Diplonemidae; genus Rhynchopus; species Rhynchopus euleeides. Next base: position 540,100 of record OY723269.1, read on the forward strand.
GGGGCGGAGCCCGCACCTGCTCCGGTCATCTTCCTTCCTCCTCAGCTCCGCGTCGTAGCTCGAACGCGCCTTCGCATCGCCCAACACCTCATAAGCGCTGGCAACCGCCTTAAACTTCTCCGCCTTGTTCTCCGAACCCGCAGCACGGTCAGGGTGATACTTCAGAGCAAGCTGCTTGTATGCCTTCTTGATATCCTCCACAGAGGACGTGCGCTTCACCCCCAGAATCCCATAGTAGTCCTCCATGGTTAGACCGGGGGGGTGGGGGGGGGGGGGGGGTGTTGTTGGAGGGGGGGGTGAGGTGGGGTGGGGTGGGGGTGTACGCACGTCCTGGTCAGAAGGGTGGGGTGGGTGGTGGTGCGGAGGGTGGGTGGGTGAGTGCTTCCCGGCAGTGGGCACAGCATCAGACATAGGTGTGGTGTACAGTGGAGGGTTGGGTCCGCAGTTGTGTGGGGTGGGGGGATGCAACATCGGTTCTAGCTGTCGCCACACCGCACACCAGGGTGGCACCGATGGGATGTCGGAGTAACCCCACCCTGATGCTTTCAGACGATCCCAATCATCTGACAACAGAAAGAGGAGGGCAGCAGCAGCGGCACACGGATGCGGCATGCCGTCCAGCATGGCAAGTACAGACGAATACCAATGGAATACAACAACTTGCAAACAACGGCAAAGGTACCCGAAAGGAGGCGTAGATCATGGATGCACAGCACCTGCTCTACAGCCCACCCGCCATCCCCACCCCATCCCACGGGGGTTGGCAATCGAAGAGCAAGGCGCGCTCTCTGCAGAGCACCACACTGCACAGGCCCTAGGACCTCTGTGTCAAGACAGGCCTGGTGCGCTGTGTCTGTGATTGCAATGTGCGTCGGTGTGGGTACCGCCGAGGCAGACAGAAGAGGGGCGGGTGGGTTCATTTGGAAAGGCAATTGGCAATCAGCCGACAGACAGCCGGGATGGGATGGATGAGCAGGCAAGGAGGAGCAAAAGGCATCAAGCCGACCTCACCCCTCCACTGTTTACTCAATTGCAACAGTGCCAGAGACCTGGTGGTGTGATCAGCCCGCATTGTGTACCCTGAGGAAGCGGGTTGTGATAGCCTGGAAGTTTCAGACTGGGGCAGGTGTGATGATGCAAGTCAGGGACGAGGGGCAAACGGTTCACACGCTCGTCATCTTCCCTTGCATCTGATATTGGGTGAGGGGAAAGGCATTTGCGTGATTCAAGCCAATTCAGACCCGGTCACACTGGTCGTGTGTCGTACGGACTCGTTCCCTTTGTAGGTTCCTGCTGAGACATGCTTCGATTCTTGCTGCACCAGCACGCTGCTGCCAACACAACGAGGCCCACGACAGGCGCACCGACGAAGCCGGCAGTCAGCATCACAATCAGCAGCGTGCTGTCACCTGCAGATGTGGGCACGGGCTGTGCGGTAGACCTGTGTGCCAGTAGTGGGAATGGTGTCCGCGGCGGGGTACTCGGCTGTGGTGTCGGCGGGGCTGGCGTTGCGGGCAGTTCAACCTCGAACCCCTGCACCTCCAGGTCAAGCGTCAGCCTGCAGGACGCCCCGGTGCTGTTGAGGAAGGTGATGCTCAGCCCCAGCTGTCCCGCGTCCATGACGTTGACGGCCAGCACCATCGGTGGGCCGCCTTCATTCTCCACGACTGCACTTTGGCCGCGCGACTCATACGTGTCGGTCTGTACCTCGATGGCAGGCGGGCCATTGGTGCACCCCACCAGGGCGACAGGCGACAGGCTGATGTGTGTGATGAAGGCAGCCTGCCCGGCAGTGAGTGGCACCTGCACCTTGTCTGTGCTGGGGAATGTGTCCTTTGCCACCACCGTCACCTGGGTCTGTGTTGTGAAGGCGCGGTCGGTCAGCTCGTAGAAGTTTGCATAGACTTGCAGCTCGACGCTGCATGCAAGGGTGGAGACGGTGACCTGGATGGTGCTCGTGTCCAGCCCGACGAACAGCTGCTCAGGGACCTTCTCTGTTATGGACCTCCAATAGTATTGCAGCCGCACAGTCTGGGTGCTGTAGGTGCCAAACTCAAATCGCACAAACGCCTTCTCCACATCGCAGCCCGACTCGGAAGGAATGCGTCTGTTTAACACGTGCACAGAACCCAGCACCGTCTTAGATGCCGGGGCAGGAAGCTCAAAGGTGACAGGGTGGGCAGGTTCCACGGAAAACAGCGGCACATCCACCCGCTCGGAAAGAACGCAGCTTGCCGCCACCGCCAGAACAGCACATCTCGCAAATCGAAACATTTCCAACACAATCAGCCAAAGAAAGCCTGTTTGTGGGTGGGGTCTCGAAAAGCAAAGCGGGCATGGCAAAGAGCTGCACTCGTCCATGATTGCCTCTGCCGGATGGTGGGCACAGCATCGGTGTGGTGTACAGTGGAGGGTTGGGTCCGCAGTTGGGGGTGCTGCTTGGGTGGGGTGGGGGGATGCAACATCGGTTCTAGCTGTCGCCACACCGCACACCAGGGTGGCACCGATGGGATGTCGGAGTAACCCCACCCTGATGCTTTCAGACGATCCCAATCATCTGACAACAGAAAGAGGAGGGCAGCAGCAGCAGCACACGATGCGGCATGCCGTCCAGCATAGCAAACACAGAAGAATACCAATGGAATACAACAACTTGCAAACAACGGCAAAGGTACCCGAAAGGAGGCGTAGATCATGGATGCACAGCACCTGCTCTACAGCCCACCCGCCATCCCCACCCCATCCCACGGGGGATGGCAATCGAAGAGCAAGGCGCACTCTCTGCAGAGCACCACACTGCACAGGCCCTAGGACCTCTGTGTCAAGACAGGCCTGGTGCGCTGTGTCTGTGCTTGCAATGTGCGTCGGTGTGGGTACCGCCGAGGCAGACAGAAGAGGGGCGAGGGAAAGGCAAACGGCAATCACAGGGAATGGATTCGGACCGGGCAGGTGTGATGACGGAAGACCGGGACGAGGGGCAAACGTTCACACACTCGCCTTGTTCCGTCGCATCTGATGTGGGTGAAGGTAAAAGGCACCTCAGGCCCAGTCAGATTTGTGCACACTGGCCGTGTGTTCGAATGTACTCGTTCCCTTCGTAGGTTCCTGCTGGGACGTGCTGCTGCGATTCTTGCGGCACCACCAGCACGCTGCTGCCAGCACGATGAGGCCCACGATGGTCCCACCCACGAAGACAGTAGGCATCACAATCAGCAGTGTCTCGTCATCTGAAGATTCGGGCGCCCCAACGTATGCAAACGTGTTCAAGGGAGTAGACGGGTGCGAGGTTGGAGGGGCGCGCGTTGCGGGTGCTGGGGTGGGGTCTATTTCAATCACGAACCCCTGCACCTCCAGGTCAAGCGTCAGCCTGCAGGCCGCCCCAGTGCTGTTCTCGAAGGTGATGCCCACCTCCAGACTTCCCATACCCATTTCCTTGTGGTTGGTGTGCAGCACTATTGGGGGGTCACCCACCTCGACAAACCCCTTGAAAAAACCCCACCCGTGGGTGTATGTGCGAACCACGAGAAAGGGAGGGCCATTCGTGCACCCCACCAGGGCGACAGGTACCAGGCTGAGGTGTGTGACCAAGTTCAGCACCCCGGCAGTGAATGGGACCTGCACCTTGTCTGTGCTGGGGAATGTGTTCTTTGCCACCACCGTCACCTGGGTCTGTGTTGTGAAGGCGCGGTCGGTCAGCTCGTAGAAGTGTGCATAGACTTGCAGCTCGACGTCGCATGCGAGGGTGGAGACGGTGACCTGGATGGTGCTGATATTCGTGATCTGCTTAATGATCATCTCACCTTTACGGCTGGACTCTGTGCCGTAGCGCAGGTGTGCGGCCCGAGTGCTGTAGGTGCCAAAGTCGAACACCACCCGCGCCCAGTCCGCATCGCACCCCGACTGGTTCCGCAGTAGTGTGTTTGTCACGTGCACAGAGTACAGCACCGTCTTGGATGCCGGGACAGGAAGCTCAAAGGTGACAGGGTGGGCAGGTTCCACGGAAAACAGCGGCACATCCACCCGCTCGGAAAGAACGCAGCTTGCCGCCACCGCCAGAACAGCACATCTCGCAAATCGAATCATTTCTAACACAATCAGCCAAAGAAAGCCTGTTTGTGGGTGGGGTCTCGAAAAGCAAAGCGGGCATGGCAAAGAACTGCGCCCTTGCATGATTGCCTCTGCCGGATGGTGGGCACAGCATCGGTGTGGTGTACAGTGGAGGGTTGGGTCCGCAGTTGGGGCCCGGTTTAAACACTCATAAAAAACCCAGGTGTCCTCACTGGGAGGGAGGGGGTTTGATCGTCGAGAGGGAATGGAAAAGTAAATCTCCCAGCACCTTCTCACTGGGAGGGAGGGGGGGGGGGGGGATGTCCACTTCCCCCATCATTATGGAGAACCCAGACCCTGCGATGCACGACTCCCACGCCTCGTGGCAATCCTCGCTCAGCACCACCACCGCCCCTGGCAAGGGGCGGTGAAGGGGGGGAGGGAGGCAGTGAAATAGAAGTAGAAGGAATCACAAGAACGACCTCCCTTCACTGAAGGGGGGGAGGGGGTAAGGGATAGAGACGGGGGCACGGAGAGAGAGAGAGAGAGAGGGGATCGAGCAGCGCCAGCGGAGCAGGCACAACGACCCCCCCCCCCCCCAGCAGCATACAGTGCATCCGAATCGGTTATCGGGCATTATCGGATTTTCGGGGAAAATCCCAAATTATCGGATCCGAATCGGACATTATCGGGCATTATCGGACGATTATCGGATGATTATCGGACATTATCGGTCATTATCGGACATCCGATAATCATCCGATAATCAGTGTTCGTGTGCATTGTGGGCACCAGAACACACTATTTTCCCTTTTTGTCGTCATTTCTGCCTCACGAGAAACCCCCCAGACCCCACGCTTGATATTTTTTTGAGGAGTCGTGCAGCCGCAGCTCATCAGAGCTGCCAGCTGAGTTGCACACTGAGGGTGCACCCGAGGGAGCTCGTCCTGCATCCCCCGCTCCACCACCGCGTCGCGCGCTTCCGTCGGGACCACCGCGTAGTCAGCGGTACTGGCGCCCTTGTCCTGCAGGTGTCCCTGGGGCGTTGGTTTTCGAAAATCCGGCATTGACTAAATAGCCACGGGGATTGTTGTAACACTTTCCGGTGGGGGCCACCAGGGGGGTCTGGGGACCAGACCTGTGGCATGTATCTGGAGACTACCTTGTGCCTGCGCGATAATGCGGAGTCATATCGGGTGATGGAGACCGGACGGCCCTCAGTAGCTTCAGTAAGCTGGACGCAGCAAGCCCACCCAATCTGGACGCCCGCAAGGAACAGATGTTCACTACTGTCCTTCGGTCGAAGGCTCGCTTGCCAGGGGGTTGTAACAACCCTAACCCTGATCAGTGCTGGCGCGCTCGACCGGTGCCCGGTCGAATGAATTTTTCAAATATTTTTTTTGGGGGCGGATTTGCTGGCTTGGCGCGCTTCGCGCGCCAAGCCCTCCCAGCATCGAGTCCCGTGCACTTCCCTGCCTGCCACACCACCCCCCTTGGCCCCGTCCCTAGCACCGGGGCATTGTTGGCTGGTGTGCCCGCGGCACGGGTCGTCGTCGAAAACCAATGACGGGGCCTGTGTTCCTGGGGCACTGACGAGGCCGAAGGGGTTCACCTATTCGGCCCCCGGTCGAATGGTCGAATGGTGGCCCCCAAAACTTTTTCCGGTTGAATCGACCACCCCGCGCCAGCACTGACCCTGATCAGGCAGAATATTGGTAACATTTTCTGGTTGAAAACCCACCCAAAAAAAATTATCGGATGATTATCGGATCCGATAATCGTCCGATAATCATCCGATAATCGTCCGATAATGTATCGGATCCGATTCGGATGCACTGTATGCCTAGGGAGGTCCACGAGGCCGTTTTTCCTGTCACAGAACACGATTTTTTTGATTTTCGGTCAAAAACTCCACCAAAATGGGCGTACCTGGCCAAGAATCTCGTGGGGGATCACTGAAAAAATCCGAGAAAATAGCAGACACCCTCGGGAAAGTCGATCCATTCGAATTACTTGGCATTTTTTCCTGAAAAATGGCCGAAAATGTGTAACAAAAATGTAACACTTTTCGGCCAAATTGTAACACTTATCAAAACCCCATCTGAGCGCCCAGGATACCACCTAAACACCCCAAAACCGCAAAAATACCCCTCCAGTGAGGTATCCGGGTGGGAAAAAATGGGGGTTGCACCTTTTTGAGACCCAGCTTTGGGTCCCAGCCGGGATTTCCTGGCTGAACCCCCATGGACCCTCCGGTTTTCCCCTCTTTTTCAGTATTTTCCAGACCCGCGGACCCAAAATATACCACCCAGAGGGCCACAGCAGCCCCCAAAAAACCCCCAGGAGTCACAGATGTGCCCTAAAAGGGGTGGGAAAAACCAGGGACGACCACTTTGGTGGTCAGTTTTGACCCAGACTCCCGAAATTTCCTGCTGTAACACTTATGCAACACTTAGCGGTACAGAAGTTGGTGAAATTACACCACTTTTCGGGGTGGCTCTGGGTGCCCAGAATACCATCTGGACACCCCAAAACCATGATAACCTCATTCCAGTGAGGTATCCGGGTGGGAAAGAATGGGGGCTGTACCTCTTTGAAGCCACCTTTGGGGTTCCGGTGGGTGTTGAGTCCCCCACAAAACCCCCCAAACCCCAAAGTACCCTGCTGGAGGCACTCAAAACCTCCCACACCAACATCGACCCCACGAACCCGAATAGGGGCGACGGAGTGAAAGCCTTGTGTCGCCAGGAGGGAACAATGACACTTGTCGCGGGCTCCGAGTTGGTTGTCTCAGACTCAGAGTGACTTGGTGGTGAGAAGACCCCACGGCTCTGAGGATGTCCTCGATATGTCAGGTGAACATACACCTTTCCAGCACACAGACACAGTTTGGCTCCGAGAAGACCCCCGATGTCCAATTGTGTACCTACCATGACTCTCTCCAAAGGAAATGTCCTTGTTAGCTCCTGGCGACACAAGGCTTTCACTCCACCGCCCCTATTCGGGTTCGTGGGGTCGATGTTGGTGTGGGAGGTTTTGAGTGCCTCCAGCAGGGTACTTTGGGGGGTTTTGGGGGGGTTCCCGACTCAACACCCACCGGAACCCCAAAGGTTCCCTCAAAGAGGTGCAACCCCCATTTTTTCCCACCCGGATACCTCACTGGAATGAGGTTATCATGGTTTTGGGGTGTCCAGATGGTATTCTGGGCACCCAGAGCCACCCCGAAAAGTGGTGTAATTTCACCAACTTCTGTACCGCTAAGTGTTACATAAGTGTTACAGCAGGAAATTTCGGGAGTCTGGGTCAAAACTGACCACCAAAGTGGTCGCCCCTGGTTTTTCCCACCCCTTTTAGGACATGTCTGTGACTCCTGGCGGGTTTTGGGGACTTCTGTGGCCCTCTGGGTGGTATTTTTTGGGTCCGCGGGTCTGGAACAGGCTGAAAAAGAGGGGAAAACCAGGGGGTTTATGGGGGTTCGGCCAGGAAATCCCGGCTGGGACCCAAAGTTGGGTCTCAAAAAGGTGCAACCCCCATTTTTTCCCACCCGGATACCTCACTGGAGGGGTATTTTTGCGGTTTTGGGGTGTTTAGGTGGTATTCTGGGCGCTCAGATGGGGTTTTGATAAGTGTTACAATTTGGCCGAAAAGTGTTACATTTTTGTTACACATTTTCGGCCATTTTTCAGGAAAAAATGCCAAGTAATTCGAATGGATCGACTTTCCCGAGGGTGTCTGCTATTTTCTCGGATTTTTTCAGTGATCCCCCACGAGATTTTTGGCCAGGTACGCCCATTTTGGTGGAGTTTTTGACCGAAAATCAAAAAAATCGTGTTTGTGACAGGCCTAAACAGGGATTTTCCTACACGTGGACTCCCCTACCCCCCCCCCTCTCAGGCTTGCCGCATATGTGTACACTTGGGTGTGTGGTGTTGCCTTCGTGGGAGGGGCGGCGGGGGGCAGTGGCCCCAACCCCCGCTCGGCCTATCCCACCACCCCCCAGTGTAGGCAGGCCCTGTATTAAACTGTATTAAACACGTTTGGGGGCCCTCGCTACCAGTCACGGCTCGTCACAGCTCGTCAGCCAGTGAGGGGAAGTGGGCCGTGGCTCACTTTTTCTCACTCAGTCACACTTGGTAGCGAAGGCCCCCTTTGTATTAAACTGTATTAAACTGTATTAAACTCGGCGCTTTTTGAGTTTAGTACAAGGTACGTTTGTCACTGCAGGTACGGCACCACACAGACCCCCACACAGGAGGATTATCCATCACAGGGCCTAATCTAAGGGGGGTCGGGGGGGGGGTCAAAGACCCCCCCCCCCCCGCAGTTTGGGCCCCCTGGGGGGTCACTTTTAGCGGGGGCGGGGGGAGATTTCCCTGGGGACCAGTAGGAATGGGGTCTCCTGGCTGGGGAGCATGTTCAGCCCCGGTGCAGAGCCGCCTTGAGTCTAAGAGCTGTCTGTCAAGTTCGTGCAGCAAGTCGTTGACACGTGCAAGGAACAGATGCTCACTACCGTGGCCTCCGGCGGCTGGGGGGCTCCGCCCCCCAGACCCCCCCTGTAGCGTGTGCCTGTCTCGCAAGTCCTTGAGCGTATGCGAGTGGCCATCTCCGCGTAGTCTCGGGCGCGCGAAGCGCGCCCGAGAAATTTGCACCTGGGAAAAATGTCGGGGGGACGTCCTGCCTGCTGGAGCCACGGTGAGTTCACCGAGGCGACGAAGTGCAAGCACTGTGGCTTGCGCGCCTCGGGGAAGTCCGCATCGCGGCTCAAGAGCCACCTGCGGGGCTGCGAGAAGGCCCCCGAGGCCGTGAAGCAGAAGGCCACGGACGCCCCCACCACCACCCCGAAGAGGAAGGCCCCGGGGACTGACGGCCCAGGACCGGCGAAGCGGATGGCGCTCGGTGTTCCCCTGCCCTCAGCCAGCGAGAGGGCAATGATCGACATCGCCTGGTGTCGGTTCATCTTCAGCCGTGTTGTAGAGAACCCCTACTTCCAGGCCGGGCCCCCTCTCCAAAGAAGCGACACCCCCTCTGCCCCCATGACCTGCACACAAGGGTACTATAGTGTACAAAACCTGTATTAAACTGTCTTAAACTGTATTACTGGGGGGGGTCAAATTGTACTACCCCTTTAAATACAACTACCCCCTCAAATACAACTACCCCCCGGGTTTTTCAAAATAGATTGTTTTTCCAGTATATTAGTACTACCCCCCTTTTTGCTCATTTTTTCCCCTTTCTAAGACTGTTGCCCCTGTAGTAGGGGCATGCCGCTGAGAAAAATCGTTGCACCGAGCCTCCTGGCTGAGCTGGTAATCAACGCCACGCTCTGAAGAGCAGCACTGCCAACCACCGCGGACCATCGGATACATAAGAACCCGTCCAACCCGTTTCTCCCACACAACTCTCCCGAAATGTGACCCGTCATGACCTGGCGAACCTTGAAGCGATCGCAAGGAAGAGCTGCAGTACGCAGTAACCTGCATGGGGGCACTGGCTGTGGGGGAGGTTGTCTAGCGACAAACTGGCGTTAGCTAGTGAGTCCTCGTTTGGAGACACCAGTCAGGTGGGGAGTTTCGTTGGGGCGGCACACTCTGTTACACATTAACGCAGGTGTCCTAAGCAAGCTCAGTGAGAACAGAAATCTCACGTAGAGCATAAGGGTAAAAGCTTGCTCGATACATGATCTTCAGTACCGATCCTCGGTGTGAAAGCATGGCCTAACGATCCTTTGGTCTCGCTTGAGCCTCTGCAAGCAGGTCATCGACCTCAAGAGACGCCCCTTCCACCCCGCCGAGCGAGGTGGGGCCCTCTCGAGCACGGCGCGCGACACGTGATTCGCCGCCGTGTTGAACACCAGTGACGCGGGTGTTTACTGGGTGTCGGTAGTGTACCGGCGAAGGGATCTGCATGTGTATGATCCCCTTGGATCCCATTGAACCTCTGGAGGGTCTTTGGCCCGGAAGCCAACCCATAAACAAGGTTGAAATTAGGCAACTCACAACTGAAATGACCCCATCACAATCCGTACGGATTCCAAACATGCCGATAAACAGCGTTTTGGCGACCTGGGGGTCATAAAAGTGACTCATTCGCACCAATTACCATTTATCTACATTTTCACAATTTAGGCAAGCGGTCCCGCCTATTAGTACTACCCGGTAGTACTATTTGACCCCCCCCAGTAAACTGTATTAAACTGTATTAAACAGGATGCAGATTTTGGGGACCTGTATTATACCTACACTGCCACCCCCCCCCACCCACCCCCCAACAAAGTTAAAAAATACTCCTACAAAACCTCCCCACACCAGAAGGCGGGGGCGAGCGGGACTCTTAACTTTTCTGGCGCGTATCCGTCAGGTGGATCACCGGGTGGGGAGAGATCCGGTGTGAGGCACTTGGGTGTTGCGTTTGTATCGGCGACCACACCCCGACGCGCAAAACGAACTTACTTTTTATATGTGGTATGGTTTCGGCTGGGGATGTATACCCACGCCCCCCTCCCGCGCCTCTGAAGGAACGCGGCTTCAATCGACAGACAACAGGCCGCAGTCCACAATCGTGATGGGTTTCGTAGGGGCCTGGTTTGCTTTGGTGGGTATCGTGTGGATGTGCCGGACATGCTCCAGCCCATCCACCACCCGCCCGAACGCTACGTAGCGCCTGTCCATCCAGGAATTCCGCGCGAGAGTGATGTAGAACTGTGACCCATTCGTGTGGGGCCCAGTGTTTGCCATGCCGAGGACGCCTTCTTCCGTGTGTGGCACATCGTAGCTTTCGTCAGGGAAGGTATCCCCGAAAATGCTGACACCACCATGGCCTGCTTTCATGGTCCCAGGGCTGCTGATGTCACCGCCCTGAATCCACCCGTCCCCCACCACGCGGAACAACGTGGTCCCTTTGTAGTGCAGCTTCACCTGGTTCCCCTTGGCGTCTTTGCGGGAAGGCAGGTCGCCCATGCAGAGGTGGCGGAAATTCTCTACAGTTTTCGGGCATTTCTTAGAGTATAACTGGAAGACGATTCGGCGGGGTTCCCCATCGTCGACTGCGACGTCTACCCAGGTGAAGCTGTCGCCTGTAGACCGCAGGAAGCTTTTATACGACTCCTTCGCAAGGCTCGCGTAGCTGTTGGGGTCATCATCGGGGAGGTCGAAGAGTTTGAATCCGCATGTCTTTTTCACCATGGCGACGAACTCTGCGGCATTCCAGCACTGCGAGTTGTCTTCGGTTGTCACCACGCAGTCGCCCTCCACATTCCGCACCACATCCGCTGCGTTTTTCCGCCACTTCGCATAATCGGCGGGCATCATGCGCAGCGTCTTGAAGGTGTACGTCCCACCCCGCTGCTCTGCCAAATACCTCCCAGCCTCATCGCACTTCCGATAATCCGCGCTGTCCAGCTGCCCAGCAAGAGTAAGGTGCTGCATCGTTTGGCAGACCACACACCCCTATCGTCCTGCAGGAGAACCTGTCCCCTGGCAGGTACACGGTCTGACGGAGGAGCAATGGTGGTGTGGCAGTGTTGGTGTTGGTGGTGCGCTGTCCAGATCTTGGAGAGCGGGTGAGAGTGCGCGCAGAGGGGAGCTATTGGGTTCGGCGTGAAAACACTGGGAGGGTGTGTGTGGCAGTGGAGGCGCAGCAACAGAGTTCGCTCGGTGCGTCCAAGGCTCTCGCTAGGGGTGATTTGGCTAAAAAAACACCGAAAAAAAACACCACTTGAAAAATTGGGGGGGTGAAAAATAGCTATATATTACCGGGAAATATAGGGACTATATTTCCCCGAGGGGCCTGTCCAGCCCCGAGGTGGTTGATTTCCCGAGCGAAGCGAGGGAAATCAAAAATCCGAGGGGCTGGACAGGCCCCGAGGGGAAATATTCCCTATATTTACCGGTAATTTGTGATTTTATTCCCGGTAATATAGACCGAGGTCAAAATTGTGAGGAGCAACTTGGAGGCCTGTTGGGAGAGGGAAGGGTGTGTGGGAGAGGTGTCTCCCGATACTTTGCACCCCCAATCCTGCGACGCTGGGGCTACAGATGCTGATCATTTACCCTGGAGCTTCTCCTGGCAGATCCCTGGGGCCTCGGGCACTGCATTCTCGAGTATGTTGAGCAGACTGTGTGAGCGGCATCTTGTCTGTGTGCTCCTGACAACAAAAGTTGTCCTCGGTGGGCTTCTGTGCCCTGATTCTCGAGTGTGTCATGTATCTTCTGATGTGTGGGCCGTGAGGGTACTTCCTCGTGCATTTCCTGACTGAGCACCGCCAGGAAATGGACGTTCTGCCCTTCTTGCAGCCTTCCCCGCCCACAACAGCCACAGCTCACGATCTAGGCGACATTCCTGTGACAGGAAGGCCTGTTTGGTCAGAAACCAGCCATTTTTCGGTTTTTGGGACCGAAAATGCAAAAATTTCCAAATTTTTGGAATTTTTTGGCATTTTTTTGGGTGAAAATTTTGGGTGAAAATTTTCACTTTTTGGCCGGGAAAAATTTACTATATTTTCCCGGCGATTTTTAGCAGGGATTTCAGCCATTTACTATATTTTCCCGCTGAAAATCACTATATTTCCCGCCCAATATAGAAAATTTCCCGCTCCCTGCAAAATTTAGCTGAAAACCAGCCGGGAAAAAAATTTCCAGCCCGGTAATAATATGACTGTACGATCCCGGCTCCTCACAATTTTGGCTGAGGTTCTATATTACCGGGAATAAAAGTAAAATCACCCCCCCTGAAATTAAAAAAAAACCGGGCTGGCGGAGTTGGTGGGGGTGAGGGTGTTAGGCGACCGCCTAACACCCGCACCAGCAGCAGAGAGGGCGCACGAGCAGGTCATCCCGCTCGTGCCCGGCACCGGGAAGCTGGGCTATGCAACAGAAACATCTCCGCACATCATCCGCCCACAAGGAACAGATGTTCACTACCGTGGCCTCCGGCGGCTGGGGGGCTCCGCCCCCCAGACCCCCCTGGGGCACGCGTTTCTCCTGTACCTACCCTCCTGTGGATCACAGGACCGTGCTTAGCTAACCTTCCGAGCGGGACATCATCGGAAAACTCGCAACTGTCTGCCCGACCAAGCCCGGTGTGATTCTCCTCATATGCATCTACTGTCCCAGCTCTCCTCGCCTGCTCCACACCACCGTCGGGTGGGGTGTGGAGCGGGTATGGGGAGGGCTGGGGCAGCAAACAAGGCAGGGATGAGGCCGAGAGCGGGGCTCCGCCTGCGTGATACGGGACCCCAAATCACCCCCCCCCTGGGGGTCCCAGGGGTGATTAGCGAGAGCCCTGGGTGCGTCCTACACTAAACTAAAAAGAGGGTGTGTGTGTGCGGGGTGCCGCGTTCCTTCAGTATTGCATCTTGGTGGCAGGGGGGGTCGAGCCGGCAACCGACAAGCGCATGTGGGAGGCGCGGAGGGGTAAGAGGAAGGCGGGGGGGGCGGGGCCCGGCAGGCCGTCCATTTCGTTATCTTCCATCGCCTGCGCAGGTGGTGGCAGGGGGATGGGGAGTGGGAGAGAGGGCCTTACCCCCTCCCCTCCCCTCCCCACACCATCACCACACCCAAACACGACCCGTGTGATCGGCCCTACAGCATCCCCACGCCCACCCCACTCCGCCTCCTCCCACTGTTCCTGTGGTATGGTGTGAACGTACGAACTCACTTAGTGTGCTGTATTTTTTTGTTAGCACCGTCTGGTTTTCTTAACAGCCCCCCCGCCTTATTTCTACGGGCATCTCGGGGACTTTTCTTGGGGGGTTTGGGGGTTGGGGCAGTTCTGACCGAAAAATGACGCCCCCCCCCACCCCCCCCCCCTCCAATAATACAAAATAGTCACAAGTGTACCATGCAGGCCAGGCAACTCCTGCTGTCGGATCATCATCCACCGGATGTGTGTGTATCGTTACTGTGTGTTACATATGGGTCCATCGGGATAAAAAAAACCCGCCCCCCCCTCCCCCCTTCCCCCGCCCCCCGCCCCCTCTTTGTTTTGGGCATACAACTTTTCCCGCACACCCCACCCTATCCCACCCCACCCTACGTTTGCCGTTCTGTTTCGGGGGGAGGGGGGGGGGATCCAATATCAAGTCGCAACCCGCCCCGTACCCCCTTCTCAAAGCAAAGAAATTTCAGCCCGCTCCCGTCAGGGGGGCTGCGAGAGATATTTTTGCTTGGCTTGCGGGGTGTTCTGCGTTCGAAGAACATCAACTGTCGTCGTCACCCTTCTCTATTGTGATTCACCCGGTTGCATTAGGTTGCTTTGTGCGCACCCCTGCGTGCGTATGAGTGTTCATACATGCGCTCTGCCAACAACAGTCCTGCTTCTTTTTTGTTGGTATTTTTAAAAAAATAGCCGGGAGACAGGGTTATAACATCAGCCCATACATCGTTCAATAAAATCGTTCAAAAGATGACGGGCGAGGAGTGGCGGTGGCGGGAACTGTGCGAGGAGGCTGCCCCCCCCCCCTCCCCCACAAGCTGTCCGTAACATATCCGGTGTAGCGACTGCAAAAAAAATGGACAAAACATTGCGAGAGGGTGTTAGGAGAACTGTCGCTCCCTTCACTCTCGACAACTGCACACCTTCCCCCCCCCCCACCCCACAAGCTGCCTGTGTATATTTCGCAATACTGTCGAATCCATCGACGACAACGAAAATGGAAGTCGGGGGTGGGGGCGGGGGGGGTGGTACGTCGTGACGCAGAGAAAAAAGCAAGTCGCAGAGAGTCGACTTCTCGTTCGATATGCAGGGGGGTGCCTGCGCTCTGTGTCAAACTTTGTGCCGGTTTTGCCCCCCTCTTTGTGAGGCGACACACTTTTCTGCACTTCTCAGCGAAGGCCCCCAGCGGGTCGCCTGCTGCAATGTGTATCGCAACTTTCAGCAGCTCCAGCGGCAGCTGCCTAGGGGGTGGGGTGGGGGAGTAAAAGGTAGAATGTAGAAGTGACTGTTCCACGTCGGGGGGTGTGGGGGGTGGGGGTGCTGGAAAGGGGGATTGACTCACTCTCGACCCGGCAGGGCACACACACCCGCACGGCAATATATATGCTGTTGTAGCAGAGAGGCACACGGGGGCTCTGATGTGGGCACCCCCCCACAGGACATGGGGCGGCCATCAGACACACACACATTGTTGAAAGAGAGAAAAAAAGAGATGGTGTTGCAAGGCAAGTGCAAAAAAAACCAGACAAATGCCGGCCAACTTGAAATGGTGCTCGCTGATAAAATAGAAAGAATCATCTGTCTTCGTTGAAAAAAGCAAACGTGCCGCTGTACGGTTGACAACGTACTGCGGTTCGATTGCGACGACCTCTGCGGGGGTGGACAACACAAATACACGCACGATGCCACCGCAGTAGGAAGAACGAAAGGGGAATATCAACCAGGAACGGGCCCTATCGCAATTCCTTTTTGAACTATTCTGAACGACTTTCAACGGGGGGGCGGATGTCTTCGCATTTTGGTGCCGGAAAGAACGGCCTTTTCCGCCACAAAATAAAACCATTTTCAACCCCCTTTTCCTCGACAGAAGTGGGAATATCGAATTGGTCTGAGCACAGCTCCAAGCAGCACAGCCCCCCTCTGAGTGGCGCAGATTGCACGGCAGAACCACTGCGAGGGGCTGCAAACCTTTCTTTTAAACTTTACAGGGCAGAGGGAGAGAGTGTATGTATGCTGATCAGGCTTCGGGTGAGTCAATCCTGCACGGATCATGGCCTGCTGTTGTGTCTTTTGCAAGGTCTGGCCAAAGGTGGGGGGTGTTGCTGGAGGGGGGGTGGTGGGGGTAATAAAGTCGAAAACACAGAAAACACAAAATCACAGACCCTACCTCCCGTTCCTCGTCTTGCTGCCCGGGGCGCTTGGGGGGTGGGGGTGAGGTGTCGGCTGTCTTGAAGGCAAGGCAAACTAAACTCCCCCTCCCGACACCCTCGAGCACGCGCGAGCCATTTTTTTCTCCCAACAAGGTACTTGTCAGGCGGAAATGCAGCGATAGGGGAAGTGCTAGGTGCTTGCCGTCACACACAGTCTTATGCGCCTGACCAACACTTCCGCAGGCAAAAATTTTCTGTGTGTGTCGTGCAATCAACGAAAAACCTTTTCTCGTTTCCCTTTCGTATTTCTTTACGAATGATCCTGCACGACTCCAGCTATATTTTGAGCCACTGCACCAGGTGGTAGGGTAGGAGACCACAAACGTAAGCGGGGGGTGGAGGTCAGGCCTATAAACAGACAGCCCCCCCTCATGCCCTCTGCGTGTGTGTGTGCGCCACAGATGCACTGCATAAAACAAACCTCCTTTCAAGGTCGCCAGTCGGGGCACCACCATTCGATGGGCCTGGTTGGGACGATCAGGGGCCTGCAGGCCGGCTGCAGCAACACCACACTGCGGTGAGCGCAAAGGTACTGGGCACTGTAGGAGGCAGCAGAATCACCCCCCAGCTTCTTTCGACAGACTCTCTCACATGTGGCTAAGCGTCTTGCTTGTGCCTTGCAGAGTGTCGCTCGCTAGACTGGAGCTCCACAAGGCAGTGCCTGTGAAACCCTTTGGAAAACCACAGCGCAATGTACAACAAGCCAACCACTTTTCTGACCGGCATAACGCTAACGTGTGTGTGTTCGCCGCCAACCTGAATTGTATTGTTGTGCCACCGATTTTCAGCGCATGCGGTGGCGGTTTTTCGGCAACACACTCACACACACCCACACACCTCCTGAACGCAAGTAACCCCGGCTGAGGGGCCTGTTTTGACTGCCGACACCAGCTTCACGCGACTTGCCACAGGGTGGAGCGGGGGGGTGGGGTTTTGGACTCTGGGGAGGGGCACATCCCCGTCTGAGATCCTGGGGTGAAAAGATCTGCGCATCCCCTCGCTTCGTGTCAGACTTGATGCATATTTGTTGTTGTATCTTTTTTTTTGATATTCGTTCTGGGAGGGGTGGGGGGGTGGGACGGGGTATACGGGAGGCGGGGTGGCGGGAAAGGTTGACACGATGTTCGTTCTCTGATAGATCAACCCATAGAGCCAAACAAGAAGACCGCCCAGCAGGGGCGGTGGGGTCTGGCGATGGGCTGTTCTCGATTCGAGGAAGAGGGAGGACAGTACGTCATGTCGGTACCGCCGTGACGGAGCACAGTGCAATCGGGGGGGAGGGGGTGGGGGGTGGGGGCACGATCGCGCCAGAGTATATACTCTCCGTGCATCCTTCCATGATTTTTGGCACCGACGACCTCCCGCCTGACGTGCAAGACGTTCATTTTGTTTGAGCGATAAGCTACCCTGCACATTATGCGGGCTTATTTTGCACTCAACTCAATCAAGCTCCATCGTCTTATGCACCCTTGCACATAATCAAGGTTGACATCAAAACAACCGCCGAACTGAACGTTTTGTTTAGCTATCCATGTGGTATTCCGTTGGGGTGAACCCCCACCTTCTGTCTGGGATATCCAATTGCGTGCCCCTGTGCCGTGCAGTGAAGTGGAAGCATTCCCCTGACCCACCACAATAGTCTTCATCAATCGTCGGAACAGCCGGTGTCACCTCCTCGGCAAACTTTTCCGGGGAAAAAAACTGCGTGCGATTGGTGCAGGTTGGTGAGGTGGGTATGACTGTCGAAAGTGGAGGCAAAAACAAAACAAACCTCCTTCCACCATCCATCAGGGGGAGGGGGGACCCAGGCCGTACAAAGGGTACAGAGGGCCTTCGCTCAGAAGCGCAGCTAAGTGAGAAAAAGTGAGCCGCTTCATAACACTGGCTGGGAGGTGACACAGTTTGACACCCAGTGTGCACAGAACGAAGGCCCCGTTGAATTCAACAAAGTGTTCTCATTTTTTTTGGCTTTTTTTCCCGCTCTCTCGGGGTGTACTATTCGGAATCCCGCACGGAGCAGCGGAAGAGGAGCGGGCGCACCCCCCTCACCCTAACATGCCTGTGGGAGGGGGTGGGGTGCCAGTGACGCAAGGGATGAACAGTCGCATCTGACCATTGTGTAAAACAGCACAGCAAAGGGGGGATGGGGTGTGTTCAGGTTTGAGAAAAAAAATGTGTTCGGAGGGTGTCCTAAATTTAGGAAATTTTTGAAAAATTTGGAAAAATTTGGGGGATTTTTTGAAAAAATGGCGAAAAAAAGGGTGTGGGGAGTTGGGTCCAGTTTAGCAAAGTCCGTGTATTTGGACGCGGCCCCTCAGATAAGGAAGCCGCGTCTCAGGTGCAGGATGTGGGGTGTTGTCGATTTTTCAGGGTTCGACATTCTCGGGCTGGACGGAGAGAAACGGTGGGTGCAACTCTGATCAGAAAAAACTTCAACCGAAAAAACGGGGTGTAGCTCCCTGACTGACGAGCAGCGGGAGGTGGCGAAGAGAAGCTCCTCATGCGTGGCGGCCTCCCTCGTTCGCGGCGGGAGAGGCATCCGGGGGTACGAGAGCGGCACCCGCCTGAGTTCTTTATGGAACCCACAAACCTGGGTGGTAGCCGGCCTCACGAATGTGAGGTTGGAAATGCTCCGGGAGACAGCCGATGGCGCCTCAACGCCACAGGCTATCGTTGCCGGCTTGGTGCCCATATGGTGCAAGATGAGCGGCGGAATCCGCGAACTTCGGAAACTATCAGGTAGTTTGAACGCTGAAGACTGCCCCGCCAGGCTGAATGGGAGTCACAACGCGATGAGGAACAAGGATCAGCAGCGCCCTTTCCGGCAAACACAGGGCAGCTCTCCCTGAGCAGCTGGGAATGAAACGGGACGGAACTAACGAGCAGCAGCGAAAATGTTGCAGAGCACCAGTAACCACAACGAGTCCATGACACAAGTGGAACTGCAGACACGGGGCAGCCAAGAAACGGACGCAGTCGCAGGAGACCACCTCCACTGTCAGAACGGGAAGAACTGAGAGACACTCAATGGGATGGAGCGAAATCACTGTAACGGGGACACACTGATGGCACACAGTACAGACAGACAGAAGTCAGAGTGAAACGGTTGTACAAAGGGCTCGGCTTCACCGACGTGCTTAGTACAGAGTGAAACGACGACGCCGCCGAAGGCGGCCAATCCGCCGCCCGAAGGGCGGCGGAAAAATTTTTGGGGTGTTTTTGCCAGGCGTGTATCTATTTCACGGAATGAAAATAGGAATTTGGGGAAAAAATATTTTTTTGCACTATTTTTTTGCACTTTTTTCCTTTGGATTTTATTGTGACCCTACTTGGTATTGGCAGAAAATTTTTATGTTCCCGGTCTTGGATGTGCTCAAACATTCAAAAGAACACATTTTCCGTGGCCAAAAAAATTTTTGCACCCGGAGGTGGGGATGGGGGTGGTGGTCACTACTTTTTTGCACCATTTTCCTTTGGGTTTTCAGCAGAATTCTTCTATGTTCCCGGTCTTGGATGTGCTCAAACAGTCAAAAGAACACATTTTCCGGGTGCAAAAAAATGTTGCACCTGGGGGGTGGAGAGGGGGGTCGGAGGGCGGTGGTGTGAGAGGCTTGCTCTCGAGCTCAAACCAACAGATGTTCACTACCGTGGCCTCCGGCGGCTGGGGGGCTCCGCCCCCCAGACCCCCCTGTGGCGTGTCTTTGCGCGACAATTTATCGTCCCCCCATGCGACATGTGCTATCTGTCAGTTGTGTTGTACTTGAGCGTATGCGACTATGGAGCCAGGCCAACAGACGTTCGCTACCGTGGCCTCCGGCGGCTGGGGGGCTCCGCCCCCCACACCCCCCTGTGGCATGTGCCTGGTCTTGGAGCCAAGTCCTTGCGCGTACGGGGCTGCGGCATGTCGGTTCCAGCACCCTCGCGGAAGGCTGGGCCCGAGCACTGATCTCTAAGAGACGAACCACCTTGCGAATGCGATCGGGTTTGCGGGCTTGCGGCCATGACATCTCGAAAGGGTCGTCATGTTTCGGGTTCGACTTGGTGGGCATCCGTGGCATGCAAGAGATGGCACACCAGGAGCCACGCAGCACCAGGTCGACCTGGATCTGATCGAGCTCAGGGGGAAGGAAGCACAGTCACCAAAGTGATATCACCGCCGGCCTCAACCACCAAACTGCAACCGCAGAAGTTCCGCTATTCTCACAAGGGAAGGCGCCCTGGGATGTAGCAGTGATTTGTGTGCAGCGCCATCAAGTGACACTGACCGCCTTGAACAGAGAGGTAGTGTACAGATGGCGAGCAGTGGGAGGGCGTGCTGTGTCCTTCCACTTCCCCATCTACCTCCATTCGTTCACCGTTGTTGATAGCGATTTTTTCGCCATTTTTTCGAATCGTATGCATCGGTCAGGCCGAGTGAATCAAAATAGCGCAAAAATCACACCAAAATCTGTGTCTGAGGCACAGAAATCGTGCAAAAAAGCACCCAAAAAAAGTGCAAAAAAACCAAAATAGGATTTCGAAAATTGGCCAAAATACCCCCAAAATAGAGCCACACCTGGTTTTTGGGTGAAAAACCGGGCAACCTGGGCCCTTTGGGACCACATAGGCCAGGAAAGGCCAAATTTTTCGATTTTTTTCGGAAATTTTTCGGTTTTTCAGAGTGTGGCAGTCCGCAGATACAGATTTTCGGGTCGGAAAAAAAAAATTTTTTCGACCCAAAAAAATCGGATTTTTTCGGGGAGGGTCTCCGGTGGCCCCCCCTGGATTTCCTGATTTTTCCCGATTTTTCCTGATTTTCGGATTTTGCTCGAAATTTGCCCTTGTGTCAACCAGTGGCAAAATTTTCGGAAAATCGGGAAAAATCAGGAAAATCCGGAGAACCGGACACCCTCCTTCAACTGTATAAAAAAAACTATGCGTACGCTTGGGAGAAGCAGGCGGGAATCCTTGCCGCACCCAGTCGTTACACCATCGTGATCTGCGTTTTTTTTGAAGGGGGTGGGTGGGGTGGCTTCGCCATCGGGAATTTTACGCCCGCCTCGATACGAAAGGTGGATTGCCCTGCTCAAAATGCTGAACACACACACGTGAATATTGTTTTTGTTGCTTTATGTCAGTGTATACCTGCCGAGCACCTGATCTGGATGTGATCCCACAGGGCACACAACACACAGGCAATGTGCAGTGGTCACTGAACCCCATACCACCCCCCCAACCCCCTCCCCACATGAACTGGGCAAAAGTTTCGTTTCGGTTGTGGCATAGGTTCCCTCACGTGGCCCCATCCCTGCCCTGCCCACCACACCTCAAGAATCGTGTGTCTGCTCAACAAAAACCTAGCTGTTTTCGCAAAACTCGTAGCGGGGGGAGGCAGGGTGACACACACACAGACATCGATGATTTGTTACCTCCCGCTCCCCCTCTCCCCCATCCCGGATTTTAGTACAGAAACCAGTACACTGGTGGCAAGAAACAGGAAGGAAATGAAAAAAAGATGCACTTTTTCCATCGCCATCACCGCTGTAAACCGTAACCGTAGAGCGAACGTGTTGGTGGGTGGGGGGGACACTGCTTTTATAATATGAACGGAGTTTCCAAGTGCTCCAAACTCCTCTCTTCACATGCACTGAGGGGCTGTAGTTTCTCAGGAGGGTCTTCGCTACTCAAGCCGAGAGTGGTGCGTTTCGGTGCATTTCTCAGTTATGTTTGTGAGAAGATCACTGAAATGTACTGATGGCTTGCCGATAGTGAAGACCCCTTGTGGGAAGTGATGGCAGGCCAGGTGGGCTGACCACCGGCAGGGGGCAGCAGACACCGCTGGATAAAGCAGCGAAGGCAGGCCATCACCACCTCAACTTATTCATACTCAGTTCAGTTACCCCAACCCCACCCACACGACCCCACCAATAACGCCGCCCCAGACCACCCCAACCCGACCCAACCCAACCCAACCCGACCAGCCACCCCTGTTCCGCACACGTTGCCAACAACACAGATCTGGAACCGGATGGGGATTGACTCACAGTGACTTCAACCGCCGCCGTGCGGGGACGAGGGCGTGGTTGCCCGTCGGGTTCAACGTGTTCATTCCCTGTGGATATGATGTGGTGCGGTGTGGTGGTATGGCAGGGCTGATATCGGCTGTGCTGGGGGCTGTGTTGTGTGCTCTCCAAGACAGTGCAAAGCCGTGCACGTACAGGCGAGCGCCTCACCCTGCATCCTGATGAGGCTTTCTCGGTGTTGCCCCAAAGCGCTGCCCCATTATTGACACATACCCTCTGCCCGCGTGCACCCCGGGTTGCGATGATCCGGTCCAGGTTCAGTAGGTCGTACTGTGAGAAGAGGGGGGGTGGAGGGGGCGGGCGTGGTGGTGTGTGGGGCAATTTTGCACTGTCACAGCACTACAGGAGAGCTGGTGCCACCCATTTTTTAACGCACTGGAGACCACCTAACCCGGGATTAACCCTTTGCATACCGCATCCCACACTTCGATAACAGACGCCACTGTCGGGCACATGATAAGGAGGGTCGGCGGGAGGTTCCTGTTGATGAAGCTCGACAGCCTGTCTGTGAACGACACGGCCAGTTCTGTGAGCGTCACCGACGTCCGCAGCTCCAGCTCCTCTGCAGCTTCATCCGACGTCAGCACCTTGATGTCCCCTGTGGACTCATCCACCACCACGTCCCAGCCTCTGCTGGGGGTGGCCGCCCCGCCCATGAACTTCGGCGAGGGCAGGTGGGGTGTAGAGGTGGACTCGCCGCCGGGCCGTTGCAGGTGGCCCTCTGCCGGCACCACAGCGCCACTGCGGCTGGGCGCGGGACGTCGTGCCGTGGCATTCGGGTTGGGGGTTGCGACGCGTGTCATGCCCAGGTCCCGCCACCATGTTGAAAGCTCGACAGCATTTATGCGCCCGCCCAGGACGCCGAGGCTGTCCAGAATCTCGTTGATGGCAGTGCACTTCACCATCGTGCTGCGCCGCACGCTGCGCTTCGTGCTCCGCTTCGGGCTGAGCCTCTCAGGGACGACGACCTGCAGGCTGGGGTGGGACACCGCAGACAGCATGTGGTTGGGCAGCTGGTTCATCAGCAGCTTGCTCAGCTGGTCCTTGCCGTTCGTCGACGGGCCCAGGTCGATGAAGTTGCTGGAGACAGGGACGACAGGGAGGAACTTCAGCAGGTTGTGCTGGTGCATCGTCAGGGAGAAGGCGAGCTCGCTCGACAGACCGTCGACCTGTTGGGAGTGGGAGGGTTCGGGCGAGAACTGCTGTGCACACCAAGAGATGTAAGATACACAAGGAAGGGGAAACACCACGCTGGCCACCGCGAGACCAGAATGCCCTGGCAGCCGCAGAAGCAGAAAGGGCACGTGAAGTCGAGACCAACTTCCACAAGGACGGGGACATGTGGACATGTCGCATTTGTTCGGAGAACCAGGACAAGTTGACCAAGCTGCATGGGCACCGCGAGACGTTGTTTTGCCGAGGCGTTCAGATCGCAGACTACACAGTACGTCGTCTTTCAGGGCATCTTCACTCCAGATGCCATGCGAGTTGCCTTAGCCTTCAAGCAGGAGAGGAGACAGTCGGCGACACCATTGACAACAACGGCCGCGAGGAGAACGACACGGACATGCGACCCCGCGGATGAGCGCATCTACGCCACAAAGGAGGAGCGGGTGGGGCTCCGGAACCAGATTGTAAACGTCCTGTTCCTCGCAATCCGTGGCCTCTCCCTCCACAACTTCGAATCGCTGTACGACGCCGACGAAGTCAAGGGAGTGGACAGCCCACAACACGCAGAGGAACATACCTGCTGCAGGTTCTGCCCTGTGTAGGGTGAGATGATCGCGACTTTCAGATGGCCTCCGTGGAACTCTGTGGGGTGGGTGTGTGTGTGTGTGCGTATATGCGCAAGCCTTGCGGCGCACTTCATCTCAACTCAAAAGAGAACCACGGCTGCACTGAAAGAACCACACAACCGCACACACAGACGACACTCTCGCCCCCCCATACCTATCCGGTCATCCCTCCACGCGTTAACCACATCGCGGGGGAGCCTCTGGGAGAAGTAGGCAGAGTTGACAGGGCCGTCGAACGGTTCGTAGCATTTCCCTGGACGGGTCCCGCTTTTTTGCTGATACAGGTCGATCGTCTTCTCCATGCGGATGAGATCAAGAGGGTGCCCGCACACATACGCCTGGCGAGGGCCGAGGACACGGCAGATCTCTATTGTGGAGTAGGTTTTGGTGCGCCCGTCGAGCGGGATCTTGTTGGAGTACTCCACAATCTTCTCCAGGACAGGCAGAGCGATGTTCGTCACATTCAGCACATATGTGGTGCGGGAGGACTCGATCTTCGGGTTGATATTCTCGTTGTTCTCCTGCATGGAAAACCCAACCCACACCGCAGCCTTCAGCACATTCAGGGAGTGCCGCACGAAGTCCTCCTCCGTCGAGGCTGTGGCAGCCGCAACGCTCGACAGCATCCCCTTCCCAAACACGAGGAAGCTGTGGAAGCAATCCCGCACCTCCTGCCACTTCCAGTCGGGTGTCATATCGGTGCACAGCACATACCAGCTGGTCAGCTGAACCAACACGGTGACAGGCCAGGCCACAACGCTCTGGGAGAAGTAGATATCGCAGGGAAGCTCCACAGTCCCATCCAGCCATTGCATTATCCGGAAAGACTTCAGAAGGGTGTTGAGCTCGCTGCTGCACTTTTCTATGAAACCCAGCGCGCGCGGGAAGGTTCGCGCGATGTAAATCAGCTCCTGAAAGCACTGGTTCTCCGAGGTGGATCCCCACAGACCTATAAGGGCTTTTCCCTTCTTGCTCATATGGAGGTATGTGAGGATCGTGTTCACATCGGTGGTGTGCGGGGGGGAGTTGACAGGCGAGTGCGCCATGTTGACCCTCTTCACCCCCGGCGGCAGCGACGCCCGCGATTTTGTCGGGCTCTCGAGCTGCGGTGCGATGTGCAGCCCCACACCGGCCCTCCCTTTCCGGGACTCATCCTGCCCGGCAGGCGGGACGTCCGCCATCGCTGGGTAACGGGACCCCCTCTCGCGCTGCGCTATCCCCCCCGTGGCGCCCGAAGCTGTACGGCAGAGCACTCTCCGCTCCGCAGGCGACAGGGGAGCGTTTGCCGGGGCGTGGTGTGGGAGGCGGTTGGTTGGGTGGGGGGTAAGGGGGTGGGGGGGGGGGGGGTAAGTTATGCGGAATAAAGCACAGGGTATCAGAATCCCCCTCGTGTAATAAATATTATATAAACGGGCCAACGGAATGGCTTTTTCCCCCTGCCACCCCCCCCCCTCCTCCTCTGTGCCGCAAAAAAAAGGTTAGGCAGCTACAAAGAAGAGGGTTTGCAGATGAAGAAGAATGGGCAGAAAATTCAGAGGTGCGAGTATGTTGTTTGCGTACGGTTGGGGGGGAGGGTATGGGGGAGGGGGTCAATGCGTTCTCTCTATGTGTTGAGAGAACGGGGGGGGGGGGTGGGGAGGGGAAAGCGAGGGCTGTGTGCGTGCCCTCCTGTGTGTATGTGCACTCGAGGCGGTGGCGGCAGGGGGGGGGATAAAGAGAGAGAGAGGGGGGGGTTAGCGGGAACCGAAGTTCACCTCCCCCTCCCCCCCCCCTCTCCCCCCCTCCCCACCCCACCCCCTTCCGCTCTCTGCCTATGCAGCCTTTGCCGGGGAGGGGGTGGGGGGGGGGGGGGGGGTGGTCCTCTGGTCACCCGGCGCCTGGCTGTACCTGCAGGAGGAGGGGGGTGTGGTAGTGTGGGTGGACTGCTTTGAACACTGGCACTCTCCCTCCCCCCACAGAGGGGCGCAGAGTGGCGTGTTCACAACAGATCTGCGCGATGCAAAGGGTGGGTGAGGGGGCAGGGGCAGGGGAGGAGGGAGGGAGGGGGGAGTGCTTCATTTTGTTGGGTGCTGAACATCACATCACGGCATGCAGTGCTTTGGGATATCGCTGCGGCAGGTATGCTTGATTTCTGTGTGATTTGCTTTGCTTTTTTGTTTTCTTGGCGTTTTGTTGCCCTTTTTTTTTTTGCTACTTGCACCGCTTGCAATTGTCTCTTGCGTGGTGGCATTGCCAAGCAACAAGATCACCTGGATTTTTTTGACTTGTTTGACATCCAGAACATCACCACCTCGGCAGTGCACCTTGGTGCTTTGTGGTTCTGCTTGAAGCGGGCGCTGCTCCAGCCGACTTCGCCTGAAAACCACTATCCAATCTGTGACAAAACAGGATGTGGTGCAGACCTATTGCTACACCCAGGGCTTTTCCTAAATCTGGGGGTCCGGGGGGCTGGTGACCGAAATCGGATACAAAAAAAACGCGCTACTGAGGCACCTGTTTGGGGGGCTCAAAACTGATCGCATCGCCGCACATGACTGGCGTTATTGCATTATTTGAGCTCCGTGCGGATCGTAGTGGGGTCATTTTGGTGGTGTACGTGCCAAGTTTCACCCATGAAATGTGGGTCTGGTTCAGGGACTTCTGAAGGGAGGATGTGACTGGGAGGCCAGAAATCAGCCCACCCACACCACCCACCCAGCGGGACCCCACTCACAGGTTTTTCAAAACCCTGCTCCTCTGAATATTTGGGATCTGTGCGGATCGCGGTGGGGTCTTTTTGGCCATGGGGTGTCTGTTTGCACCCCTTACTCGGGGTTGCCATGTGGGCTCAGACCCCCGTAGACATGCAGGTCGGAGAGTGCACTGAGGTGCGGAGGAATGCACCACTGAACACAGACACAAGCGTGTGTCTTTGCTTGGTGTATCTTCTCCCTCACAGGCAGCATCCCCCCAGCCGCTCAGCCCCTCAGCACCCTCCACTCCGGTGAATCCTCACCAGAATTTTTTTTCCTGCAGTGCAAAAAAAACGCGCTAAACAGAGTGCAAAAAAAACGCGCCAGACAGAGGAAAAATCTGAAATTCAAAATCATGGAATCCGGACCCCTAGTTAGGAATAGCTCTGGCTACACCACCGCTGTCGGAATTCTTTTTTGCAGAAGTCATTTTTGACCAACTGCGATAACCGACATCGATCAGAGAATTGGGGTAATCAGGCTGGGGAAAAAAACAACAAATCACAACAAATCACACCCGATCACAACAGATCACAACAAATCGTCGTCAGCTGATTGAGGGTGTGATATGAGGGTTCTACAACTTTTTCACCCAGCGGGCCTTAGCGACACCTCGTTCAGCCTATCACAGTGCGCACCTTTCAACCAGTGCGGATGTCCGGTGTGTTGCTGCACTGTTTACTGTTGCTGTGACGACGGCGAACTGAGAGGCACAGAAACCTCTGCCGGAAGGATGTTGGGGTAATCAGGCTGGGGAAAAAAACAACAAATCACAACAAATCACACCCGATCACAACAGATCACAACAAATCACAAGGCAAATGTTGTGATTTGTTGTGATTTTTTGCGATTTGTTGCGGCCAGTTGTGATTTGTTGTGACTAGGTGTGACGTGGTGTGATTTGTTGTGACCAGTTGTGACGACTTGTGACCCTTTTGTGATGAGTTGTGATGAGGTGTGATCTGTTGTGATCTGTTGTGATCGCGATCCAAAATTTTAAATTTTTGAAATTTTGGATCGCGATCACAACAGATCACAACAGATCACACCTCATCACAACTCATCACAACTCATCACAAAAGGGTCACAAGTCGTCACAACTGGTCGCAACAAATCACAACTGGCCACAACAAATCGCAACAAATCGCAACAAATCACAACAAATCACAATCTGAATGCAGCATAACACAATAAGTTAGTCGACAATGCTGATCCGACGACAGAAGACTGCATTTCCCACGGCATTTTCGCTGATTCTCACTCTGCAATCGAAAGACTATTCCCAGGGGAGGTGCCTTCGCTACCGGGCAATTCCTTTTTTTTTTTGGGGGGGGGCCCCCCCAACTGTTCGGCGATCCCCGCCTATAAATCGGAGAGAAAGACGCCCAACACAACGCGCCGTTTTCAGCACCGTAGCGGAGACCACCCCCCCCCCCCCCCCACAGCGCGGCACCGAAGTCATCGCGCTTTTGAAAGCGAAGGCCGCTCTGTGTCAAAAACATGTCATGTGTGTTTCCATTTCAGTGTGTGAGCACCTAATTTTTTGAGAGTTGCGTGCGTCACCTTTCTGAACTTCTGCGGTAGGAACCCCCAGTGAGGGTTCACTTATTTCTGTTCAACAATATCAGTGTGTGTGTGGGGAGGGACCGTCGCCATCAACGAGTGTTGGGCATAGTTCCGCGATCTTCACCCGTAAATAGGGTGGAAATGCACCAAAAAATGCACCGTTTTCGGCACAGTGGCGAGGTCCTCCCCCATGCCCCTCAAGGAGTGGACATTTTTCCGGCAAGAAGGCGATAATCTGTTTTGGCACACTCACTCCGCCACCCCCCCGCGGCGTCAATGACTTCGTCTGATGTGTTTTTTTGGAGTTCACGTGTTTCAAACCCCGTCGGCTCCCCCCCACCCCCCCCCCCCACCCATTTTGTTTTGTCCCAAGTGGCACTATGGGTTTTCTGTTTTGGCACAAAAAAAATCAAATGAAATCACACATTTGCCCGTGCCCGCCCAATTCTTCTGTTTTGCAAACCGCAAGGTGGGCAGCCAAAGAACGGGGGCCGGGGGGGGGGGGGGAAAGAAAATAAGGGGGGGTTTCCCCCCAAAATATGCAAAAAAAAACGGGTCCGTGTGTGTTGCCACACACTCACAGTTACACACATGCCCTCCCCCCCCCCTCCCCTCTCTCCCTCTCACCACCCATCCCCATTGCGCGGATTCCTATTTGACAATTTTGGGCGAATATGTCACCCGATTGCCTGCAGGTGCCGGTATTTTTGCCGGCATTCCCTTATGGTGGCCGGAGAAGGAGATGGAGAAGGAGGAGCAAGGTTCCACGCTTACGGCAAGGGGGGACATATTTTTTTGGCACCGTGGTGACGACCTTCCCCCTCCCCTCCCCACCCGCCCCTCCGTTTCGGCTTATCGTCGACGACCTCAAGCCTGGCGCTGTGAGACCGACCCCCAGACTGTGCGGCATCCCCTCCCCCACTCTTTATTTCTTGCAGTTTTGTTTCCCTTTCCCCACAACAGCAAAGCTGTGCCGGGGAGAACCGCGCCGACCCACCCAGCCCCCCCCCTCCCCGTTTTTGGGGCTTTGAGCCACCCACCCCATCACCTCTGTCTCCCCCATGGCCCTGACGGGCAGTAGGTTCGAGTGGAGAATGAGGAGTTTTTTTTTGAAAAATTTCCGTGTTCGTCGGGGGCCCCCTTGGTGAGAGAGATCGCTGTTTTCGTTTTCTCCACCTTTTTTTTTTCGGGCTTGTTTTCCGGCCAGTCGGTGATGGGGGTGTTGTGGGGGAGGGGTGTGAGCAGCCGAAGCCTCAGAAGAAACATGGAAGCACATAGGTGTGACACCCCTTCACAGCAGAGTCGTTTATGCATGGTGATGAGCCGGGGAGGGGAGGGCATGGGGCCTGTGGGAGAATGAGAGAGAGAAGAGGAGGGTAGTAATATGGTTTTGCACTGCATTGTTTTGTTTTGTTTTGTTTTGTTTTGTTTTGTTTTGTTTTGTTTTGTTTTGTTTTGTTTTGTTTTGTTTTGCTGCTTGAGACACGCGGGCGCCTCTGAGACAAAAAAAGGGGGGGGGGGGTGTGCATGGCACGCTGGCGCCGAAAGCTTCTGTCGAACGCTGCTGCTGCACAAAACTTGTGGGGTTTGTCCCGCCCACGCCCGCCCGTATCCAATCCGGCGTGACGCGCGATTGCATTTATTTTCTCGCGATCTGCGCCTTCTCGCTGCCAGCCTCGAAACATTTTTTTCTGTTTTGTTCGAGGCCCCCCCGCCCCCTTCTTCCTTTTTGCACAGGCTGCCGTGGCGCGCAAAAACACTCTCTCATCGCAACGCTTGGCCAAGATAGACGGGGGTGTCGAAATTTATTTACACTGCATGCGTGTATAGAGCGAACTCTCTTTACATCATGAATATCGGACACGGCTACCGACCGGTAGAAGTCATCCGGGGGGGCCGTTCGCTCAGAAGTGCAGCTAAGGGAGAATAAGCGAGCCGCATCGCAACGCTAGTTGGGAGGTGACACAGTTTGACACACAGCGTTGACACAGAGCGAAGGCTTCCAGGATCGTTTGATGCAAGCGAAGTATGCAGGTGGCAAGGACGAGCAGTTGCAGTGATCCGCCACCACCTAAAGAGGCACTCCTCACGCAAAGTCGAGCTCTGCACTCAAGGCTCAATGTATCACAAGGCGTGCCATGCGCTTGCAGACTGAGCCACACGACACAACGCCCGTTGAACAACAGTGTCAGGTGCTCCGGCGAAACAAAGCCCCACCTGACCAAGGGGATATACCAACACACAGCCCCTCTCTGGCAGTGTGTGGGTCGAAAAAAGACAACACAAGGGGTGGGTGGGTGGGGGTGGCGGGATGTAGAGAACAGAAAGGTGTACAGAGTCCACCTCCCTCCCCTCTTTATGCAGGTAGTGTGCCCGGGATCTTGCACCTGTGTTGGGGGGGGGGGGTGCAATTGGCGTTGCACGGATGGCCTTGTTGTGGCACGATGGATGCTGTATGGCAAGGTAATAATGTTTGCGGTTTCCATGATACCTATCTTGCGAGACACCATGCGATCATGGCACAAAATCAAGGCCACCCGTGTGTCGGAGCAAACTCAATCAAGTATCGACCATCACATCACGTCGACATTCCCCCCCCCCCTCAAGTCACGAGCACATTTGGTTTTGAGAAGAAAGACGGTGCTGATTCATTTTTTGGCATTTTTTTTGTTAGTTTTTGTCAACGACCATCGCTTTGATGAGGGTGGAGAGAGAGAGAGATAGGGAACACCTGCTGAACACAAGGTGTAAGTAAGCTTTCGGTGTCAACAATTGGCGCGCGCAGGCACGCCACAGGTACACTAGGGTTTGGTGAGTCAGCTGCCCTTTATTATTGGCATGACCACCGCCAGTCTGACTTGGGACGGCCAGCCAGTGCCAGACACAAATGCTCACGGCATACGGCATACACGACTTCGGAGATTGTCAGTGCCCAGCCTCCAGGGCTGCTAACCTCCTGAAGGCATTGCCTGACCCCGATGGTGCCACACTGGCACTATCGGAGGACACTGTGCACAGAGCCAAGGTGCCCGGAGCCTCGTCATGGTGTGTAGAAAGGAAGCTCCGAACGCACCCTCTGATGCGAATCACACGAATAAAAACGCGGTCAACACAGGCACATACACAAGTGGGCGACAGTTTGCGTGAAGGGAATACCCACTCAAAACGCTTCTTGACAACACATTACAGCTGTGACCAGTAACTCCATGCCACGCGAGCTGCTCAACACTGTCTTGTTTCGAGCCAACTGTACTCCAGTATCCGATTTGTAACGTTCAGCGCAAGACGGCTATGCCAGCCATCCCCGCCGTGTGCAGTGTGTCCAGAAAGGCGCTGGTTGTCCCCGGCATCCCGTTCCTCCAGGCATGTTACCCCGGTTTGTTCGCCGGGTGCTGGTTTCACTGTTCCCAATATCTTTTGTTCGAAGCAATGGAAGGACGTACTCTGCATGACCCCACAGCTCATTGAAGGGCTGTAAACCTTTTCCACACCCGTTTCCACAATTGATTTTGACAAAATTCGTTGCTTTTATTTTTGGGTATTGCCAAGCGCCACCAACCTGGCCGCACGGGACGACCAGACCCTGCGGCTTACACAATATTGTTTCGGCTTCCTCAATTGTTTTCCGCCTTGCCGGACGCCCCCCGCAAGCCTCGGAAACACTACTGCCTTTGTTTTGGGCCAAATATTTCCCCCTGCTGACACCCCCATATTACGCAGTTCATGTGCACATTGTCCACATATTTGTGCGGAGTTGGAGGTGTAAACAGAAGAAACAGGCACCAACCTGGCCAGACGCCTCCATCACACCCCACCACCGGCAGTCCACACAATCAATCTATGAGTATACATGCTACGGCTTGTGTAGAGGCTGTGCGCACCCACCATCAAACAGTGCTGGTGCTGTATTGAGATCCAAATTTAAGAGACGCCTTGCATTCTCTGCGCTATAGCTTGAATCACCCCCCTCTCTCAGAACCATGCTGTGTGCAAGAACCCACCCACCGTCGGTATTCACGCCAGCCCCGTCATATTTCTGGTGTTGAATCGGGCCGGGTTTTTCTGAAGGCTCAGAAACCATGCAAAAAAACAGATTTTAAACCTACCGCAATCCATACACACACATCCCCTCCCCCCTACACTGTGGCATCGCAGTGTTTGACCCCACTCTGTGTTTATAACTCAGGACCCGTCTCCCTCCCGCTTGCGCGCTTACATCATGAGGGCATCGTGCTGGTTCTGATTTTCGTCTTCTTTTTTTATTTGTTTTGGGGGTCCCGCTACCAGTCACATCACGTCAGCCAGTGAGGGGAAGTGGGGCTTGTCGCTCACTTCGTTTCTCACTCAGTCGTGTTGCAATTTGGATTAGCGTGCTGGCATCGCAGTGTAGCCCCGAGGGTCCACACCGAGAGAAACCGGGCCCGCCACCGCTCACTCAGTCACACCTGGGTAGCGAGGGGCCCCCCCCTTTTTGCAGTCCATTTTTTTCCACACTGTTCACACAAGGGGAAAAAAAAGACAGAAGACGTCCGGAGCCCTATAAAAAGATGCAAGGGGGGGGACACGAGGCGAGGAAACAGGGGGAGGAACGGGCGACAGCCTCCCCTCCTCCCCCTCCCCCCTGAAGGATGGGGGTGGGGCGGGAGTGGGGTGTGGCGCTCAGGCGTGTTCCGAAGAGAGAGAGACAGAGAGGGGGGGGAGATGGTGATGGGGTGAGGTGGGTTGAGGGGCATCACACAATCTTGGCTGCAAAAAAAAATCAACGAAAAATATCCTATCCGCTATCGCTTGTCTTAGACAACAACAGCAGCACCGACAAAATAATCTGGGAAGGGGGAGGGGGGGATGTGTGAGGGGAAAGCCAACGTGTAATTCCCGCATTTTTTTTCGGTGCTGGGAAGGGGGAGGGGGAGGGGGGGGGGGAGAATGTTTGATTTCGTTTGTTGTGGGGTATATTTTTTTTGAACGAGGGATGGTAGGAACAGGGGAAACGAAACAGAATACGGAACGAGGGGGGGCATAATTTTTTTTGCTGCTGCGGAGTGCGGTGCAGGGTGCCCCCGAAGGGGCTCGCCACACAAACTCCTTTGGTAAGGGAAAAGCCCCATTTTGCCACAGGGCTTTTGCGCTATATAGCATCACACGGGTGTGGGGAAGGGGGGAGGGGGGCGGTGGGGAGGTGTGGCGGAAACCCCCCTTCACACTGAACACACAACGCGAGGCACAAAAGCTCAAGGGAGGGAGGGGGGGGGGGTAGGGGGGGTCAAATGCCACCCTTTTACGTGGACAAACACGATTTTTCAAAAAACCGGCGCAGAGGCCCCAAAGCCCCCGTAAACCCTCCAAACCCCCCCAGATCGGTCCGGAAACCCATCGAACCCCACTTTTCCACCATTCCGGGCACCTCAGGTGCCCGAATTGGGGTACCTAAATTTTGTGCCACCGTTTGGTACCGTACAGTGCCACTGTGTGGGAGGTTGGAAAAGAAAATGCCCCAACACACCACATCTGAGGGTTGCAATGCATGTTGCTTGCCAACCACGTCATCCGGTGGGTGTCAGGCGCTATGTAGGTGGCATTAGCCAGGTCTTCGATGTGTTCTGGCTTGTATATATACCTCCCTGCCACCATGCACCGGGAGGCTGCCTGTAGGTACGGAACAGTCCAGATGGTCGTGTGATTCCTGTGCAGCAGTGCTCCACAACCGGGATGTGTTGACAACGACTGTTGCAACACGAGCTGTACATTCCGGGAACACATGAAGTGCGCTGTCGTGGTACCCATTGTGCCAGAATTGGTAGTTGCTGCGGTCTACTTTGCCTGGCCCAAGAGCACTGGTACTGAACGGTGCAATATGCGTGGCGAGGTGAATACAACGGAAGCGCGCAAAGTCAATACAGCTCTCGGATGGCGGGTGGTGGTGCCACTAGTGTGTGACGTTCACTCGAGGATACAACGCATCACAATGAATCAGCAACCGTGGACCGAGTACAATACGCTCTCTGTGGCTGGTGTGGGG
Source organism: Rhynchopus euleeides (assembly GCA_963210315.1). Classification (NCBI taxonomy): domain Eukaryota; phylum Euglenozoa; class Diplonemea; order Diplonemida; family Diplonemidae; genus Rhynchopus; species Rhynchopus euleeides. Next base: position 574,183 of record OY723269.1, read on the forward strand.
GACAAAGGCAGTGCCTGTGCCGCAGGCAGGGAGGTATATATACAAGCCAGAACACATCGAAGACCTGGCTAATGCCACCTACATAGCGCCTGACACCCACCGGATGACGTGGTTGGCAAGCAACATGCATTGCAACCCTCAGATGTGGTGTGTTGGGGCATTTTCTTTTCCAACCTCCCACACAGTGGCACTGTACGGTACCAAACGGTGGCACAAAATTTAGGTACCCCAATTCGGGCACCTGAGGTGCCCGGAATGGTGGAAAAGTGGGGTTCGATGGGTTTCCGGACCGATCTGGGGGGGTTTGGAGGGTTTACGGGGGCTTTGGGGACTCTGCGCCGGTTTTTTGAAAAATCGTGTTTGTCACCCCCATTTGACCCCCCCTAAGGGGGGGGGGGGGGGAGGGGCTGTCTAAATTTGAAAACCTCAGGGAATTCTCGGGTGGGGGGGGGGGGGGGGGGGGGGGCGGAGGGGGGAAATCCCTGGAGAGCAAGCGGTGCCGAAAAAAGATAAGGCTGTTGTTTGTGCGCCAAATCCGGGCAAAACAAAAGCAACTCCGCAGCCTGATGAGGAGGTTGAATTTGTTGCCCAAGCGCTGCCTACTATCTTTTTGACACTGACAGGTTCCCTGTTGTGGTAAAAAAAAACTCCGGCTTTTCGCCCCCCCCCCCCCCCCGTAAATTACACATCTTTAGACAAACACCTCACACCCCACCACCCTGCTGCACAGGGTTGTCATACATGCCAGTCCTGAATTGCCACCAGAAACTGAATCGCAATCAACACACCCTACCCTCCCTGTTAGTGACCAGAAGCAGAAGGTGAACGCAGGGTGAATGGGGAACACACTACCACACCACCACCCACCCACCCCCCATGCTGTTGCTTTCTTTGGGGATCGAAAATCTCGGGTGAGGTCAAAAAAAATAACTCGCCCTATTTGACACCATCCCCTCCCCTCCCTCCTCACTCTGGAAGAAGGCAAGATCCTGGTGCGGGTGGGCTGAGGGCTTTCTTCAACGATAGACCCAACCACCCCACCTCCCCCGATTGTTGTGCACTACGCCATCGTAGTGTGCGTGTAGTAACAGAGGCATGCATGTCTCGAAAGCCACTGGTTGTGCATTCTCGGAAATGGCCCATCATTGGGGGGGAGGGGGGGGGGGGTTATTGAAGTAGAAGCAGAAGGAATCACAAGGCTGATCTCCCTTCACACCAGTGGGGGGGAGACGGGCATCGCTTCTGGCTCTTGTACCCCCCCCCCCGGTGCCACAAAACTCCTCGCAAAAAAAATGCTTGAAATTTCTGTTTTTTTGGCAGTTTTTTGGGATGGGTTTTCCTGTGGCACGGGCTCGCCGGTGCCCCCCCCCCCCCCCACACCACACAATATTTTTCCATTCACGGAAAGGCCAAAGGCTGGCCAGACATGGAAGCTCAGGTGTGGCAGGTGTACGTTGGTGCCAGACAAGAAAGAAAGAGGGCGTGTGGGTGCCCCCACACACACACCCCCACCCACCCATGGCAGCATTGGGCAGGATTTTGAAGAGTTTTTGGCTGTGTCCTCCAAGCAGCTCATTCCATGTGGTACAGTCCCGACAACTTTCAGCCTGTTCCAAAGGACAAGAGCCAGCTGTTATACCCAATACACCCAGATGCTGACGGGTTGCCCAGAGACACAACGCGCACCATGTGCACAGCTGTGTCAGAGGGGCATTTAGTTGAGCTATGTAGTTTCGTTCGAACTCACCCGTCAACCCCTGCCCGTTGTTTTCGAGATATTTTTTTCGTTGGAGGTTCATCTGGAACATTGTGTAGTCGTGTAGCAGTTTATATAATTTTGTTCTCTCTCTCTCTCTCCTTTATTTTCTTGGAGGGGGATCGGAGTCGAGAGTGAAGGGTAAAAGCAACTCTCCCAACACCCTCTAGCAATGCCTCCTTTGGGCCTTTGGGTAGGGGGTTGTGTGCCTTGTCCACACAGAGGATATCACTTCCTGACAACTGGCCGGATCATGGCACTGCAACCATCGCATGGATTGTCAGCAGCAGCCTCCTTGGGCCTTTGTCACATGTATTGTCCAACAAGAGAGCAAGATGGTGGAAGAGCGAGGACACGCTGAATCCAGGCATGTCTGACGCCTTTCGTCACCCCGACAAAAATAAAAGCGGGGCGCACAATGTGCACCCCATATTTTGCGGGGCCTTTCCGGCAAACAAGACATAACGCCAGCAATCTATTGCGGGGGGGGGGGGGGGTGCAGACGGCCAGCATATGTGAATCGTCAAAAGAGCAAAAAAATATCGCCTCCTTTCGCTTTATGGTTGAAACGACCTGTCCAGCAGGGGCCTGTTTAATAAAACAGCCCTGGAGATCTCTTTCGTTGGGCGCACACTTGTGTCGCAAGGCTGTGTTGGAGGCCCTGCGAAGTGGGCACGAAGGTGTTAAAATCCTAAACTTCCACCCGGAAAACACACCCATTCTTCGCGGCTCCGCTTTGCACCTGTCGCTCGGAACGCAGAAAAAAGGAATGCCGGGTTTCTTTTTGTTTTTGTTTGTGCAAACCTTCTGGGTCACCTGCACGTTGGGGTGTGGAGTGTGAGGTGAACAATTCTCCCCTCCCCACTGCAACCATTTTTTTTAAAAGTTCTGAACGCCTTCCGTGAGCACGGTGCGTTTGGCACAAAAAAAATCAACCACCCACCCCCCCACCCCCCACACCACCCGACACACACACGCGGCGTGTTCACAACAAATGCTAAAGTGTGTGGGGTGCCTGTGGAGGAGGGCGCTGGGTTCAGTGAGAACTTCACAACAATTTTTTTTGCTATCTCCCCTCCCAGCAGGGCATTTTATAGAGGCGAAATCTACACTCATTTGGGCTTAAATGTGAGGCGTTCCCCGATTTTTTGACGGACCCCTCGGCAAGCGAGTCTTGTGGTGAATGGGTCACCTCCGGGTTCCTCTCTCAGGGATCAGTACTCGGGTCCAGCCTCGGGTGCCGGAGGTTAGTCCAAAAAATGGATTTCGCCGGGCGCGCAAGGACTTGTATACAGTACAGGCACACGCCACAGGGGGGTCTGGGGGGCGGAGCCCCCCAGCCGCCGGAGGCCACGGTAGTGAACATCTGTTCCTTCCGGGCGTACAGATTCCGGGCTGTTCCTTGCGTGGGTACAGATTCTGCATGAGCTGGCTGCGTCCTCCTGAGGCTACTGAGGGTGGTCTGCATTCCATTCCCTGATGTAACCTCAAAGGGTTTGGGTACAGGTATGCAACACAGGGGGGTCTGGGGGGCGGAGCCCCCCAGCCGCCGGAGGCCACGGTAGTGAGCATCTGTTCCTCTGGCATACGATCCTGCCTCCCGAGGGTGGTCTGTATTCCATTCCCTGATGTCACCCCAAAGGGTTTGGGGTGACTAAAGACAGGCATACGGCACAGGGGGGTCTGGGGGGCGGAGCCCCCCAGCCGCCGGAGGCCACGGTAGTGAACGTCCGCCCCTTCGCGGCCTGCGTTTTCTCGGGGTTTGACAAAGAAACTGGACAGAAAAACGGTCGGGTAAGTTGCTCGCAGTCTGTGGGCATGGGTCCACTCTCAGCTGCGGGGCTGCCCAGCCGCCACCAGTTTTTTCCCCCCCGGATTTTTCCCGGAAATCTTTTTTTTTTCCCTTAAATGTGAGGGATCGCCTCAGTTTAGACCCCCTATAATATGCTCTGCCTCCCAGCCCCCTCGCCTCCACCGCCCACCCCCCCCCCCCCCTCTGCCAGCCTCAGCAGCAGAAAGGATGTGTGGGGTGTGTGTGCGTGTTGGGTGGAGCCAGTGGTCGCTTGATAAACCGAGAGCTGTCCCCTCCCTCCCCCCCGGGAGGGTGGTGCTGGGGAACTGGGGAGGGGGAGGGTGTGTGGAGCCCTCGTTAATTCCCTAAGTTGGAAACGCAACAATGCAGTGCGTTGTACACTGCGTGTGGGATCCTCCAGGCGCCACAACCCCTCCGCCCCCCCATGCATCCACACCTCCAACGAGATTGGACCCGGCTCCGGAACTATCAACGACCCCTGGTGTGTAGGTGAGGAGCAGGTGGGGGGGGGAAGTGGCGGAAACAGTATCACCGCGACGAGGTGGTGGTGGTGGCGGCGGGTGGTCTGGACCAATGAATGAACGATGGACCCAATCAGAAGAGGAAGAGGAAGAAGGACGGCCCCCCCGCAGATCAGGGGGGGTGAGGGGAACAACGCACAGAACAAAGCAAAAAGACAAAAAAAGAAGGCGTCGCATGGAAAAAAATCGTTTCAACAACAACGCACAGCCCACAGAGGGTCGGCCCCCCTCCCCTCCCCACTCATCTTGTTCATTGGAATGACGCCGTTTTCACCATATCCAGCACTGGCCCCTTTGTGCGAAGGATATGTGCGGATGGGTCGGTGGCTCTCCTTGTAGTTTACCTCGTATCCAGTCGCCAGGTCGTTGATGCGCACCATGTTGTCAACGTGGTGGCTTGTGACTCGCTCAACTCCACTGCACCACCCCACTGAACATCACACACACACACACATATACCACCCTTTTTATTGATTTCACGTGTCAGTGTTTGACTTTTTCGCAACTTCATTTCTTCCTTTTCTCCCTCTCCAACCCCACCCGTGACACCACCAGGGTTTAGCTAGCCCTGGTCCGATTATCCCCGGTTCTTCGCTGAAGAGACGCGGCCGGGGGGAGGGGTACGAAGAGTACGCGTCGAAACCGGTGTCACGTCGTGTTGGGGAATCCTTCGGGAGTGCGATACTGAAGGGGAGGTGCTACTGCCCGTGCAGGGCGACACCGCCTTAAAACTTCATAACCACACACAAACCCTCTATTCCCCCAGGCCTGATGAGCAATCCCCCCTGCCTCATGTTGTGACTTCCTTTCTACCTTGCACAAAACATCCCATTTGCCCCTTTTCTTCCTTCGAAAGTGTTGTGACTACCCCCCCTTCCCCACCCCTCGGGAGTGCCACTCCTCTGGTGGTTAAAAGTGACCCGCCGTTGTGCCTTCGGCATCTGTTGCGTGTGCCGTCGTATTCTTCCTATGCACTAGTTATAGCTATCCGGGGGCGGCCTGCTGTCGCACCAGTGGGCTGCCCCACCTCTGCACCCTCGGTTTTTAAGATGTTCACCACAGCGGAGAATGATCCCCTTCTCTGTGGCGATCGAGCCAAGCTGGACGAGGTTCGCCTTGGGGCGAAGGTCATGTGGGCGGACAAAAGGTGCCTGCTCCTGAGACTCATCAGCAACCTGTTTCTTCCTTCAAGCCCTCAAGACTCTTGAAGCGGCCTGACTATTTAGTGTCTTCGTCGCAGCAAGGGGGCGATATATACCACCCTTTTTATTGATTTCACGTGTCAGTGTTTGACTTTTTCGCAACTTCATTTCTTCCTTTTTCTCCCTCTCCAACCCCACCCGTGACACCACCAGGGTTTAGCTAGCCCTGGTCCGATTATCCCCGGTTCTTCGCTGAAGAGACGCGGCCGGGGGGAGGGGTACGAAGAGTACGCGTCGAAACCGGTGTCACGTCGTGTTGGGGAATCCTTCGGGAGTGCGATACTGAAGGGGAGGTGCTACTGCCCGTGCAGGGCGACACCGCCTTAAAACTTTATAACCACACACACACACACACGCACACATAGCCTCTGAGCTACCGTGGTGCGCTTGTCATTTGCCACCGCAATCAGACCTTCATTCATTGGATTCATTCGTGATTTCACGTATCCGTCTGAGTCTTTTTTTCCCCTTCTCGCAATCCTCTCGTTTTACTGTGTTCCTCCATCACCCCGACCCACCTCTGGCCAGCCCTGGATCTGCCCCCTCCCCCCCCTCGGCCCTTCGATCGCCCAGCGAAGATGCCTACACGACGCGCTGTCAGGAACAATGTCGACCAGTCGAAATCGACAGACGACATGCGTTTCGACCGATCGTTCGACAGTCGAAAATCGACAGGTTACCTGTCGAAATACCTGTCGAACGACCTGTCGACGACCGGTCGTTCGACAGAGGTTTCGACAGGTCGATTTTCGACTGTCGAAATCGACTGTCGAATTCGCAGGTATACCTGTCGAAATCGACAGTCGATTTCGACAGTCGGTTTCGACAGGTATTTCTGTCGATTTCGACAGGTATTTCTGTCGAAATCGACTGTCGATTTTCGACTGTCGATTTCGACAGGTATTTCTGTCGATTTTCGACAGGTATTCCTGTCGAAATAGACTGTCGTCAACTTTTTTGACTCGTCACTCTCTTGGAATCGTGGAATCGGGTCGTGACTCTGGAGCCGTTCCGATTTCGTCAGCAATTCTCCCCCCCTCCCTCCCCAGCCGAGAGAACATTTTTCTTCTGGCCCTGCATCCAGTGTTGCCTGCCTATGTGTTGCCCCTGTTGTGTCTGCGCCTGTGCCTCCCTGCCCTGTATTTTTTTGCCCTCACGGGTATCACGATACAGGGCAGTCCCCCCCCTCCTCCCCCCAAAAATCGTTCGCATCATCTTGGCGCCCATTCCTTCCACTTTCTGTGGATGTGTTTGGTATTTCCGAACGGAATTTTCCAGCGTCAAGACTGATACCTCGCCGTTTTAGAGTCAGTCACTTCTACCGCCGCTGCGATTTGCGATACGGTAGTTGTGCAGAAATGCTAACATTTAATTTGCTCTGTGGAACCTGGACTGCACCTTCTGGGCTGTGAGTCTGTAGATAGTTGGACAGTTGCGGAACCCATCCTTTGTGTGCCTCCGACTTGAGGAGCTGTCGACTTCAGAACCAAGGTTCAGAACGAAGATGACGACCTGCTGTGAGCTGCAAACCTTCTTGACACACCTACCGTATCTGCATTACACTCGTGGTAATTCCATACCCCTGGAAACAGGAGACCGCCGTCTGTTCACAGATGGTCTTGAGCGTGGTAGCCATCTTTGCTATGGAGTCACGATTAAGTCTTTGTGGTCACGTGGGCCCATGAGCAGCGGATACACTTGGAGTGGAGGGAGGGGGTGCGGTTCTGGAAAAGCGGGTCTGAATCTGGTCAAGGACGACTGAGGGCTTCAGTTCGAGTTCAATGTGGGTCCAAGGGTACACAGGAGATCACTGCTTCATATTCAACCTGCTTGTCATCCTCTGGTTACTGTTCAACGGCTCGAACTCCTCGACTTTCCTTGGCTGACTGAAATGAAACAATACGTAAGTGCTGCTATTGTGTTGTTCCCCTGACAGAGGAACACAAGGGAAGGGAACTGCAGCTGTCCACGAAGTGGCTCGACGTAGCCACCTCACGCTGCCTAGAGGGTCGGTTCAGGTTGAAGCAGAGCAATTAAGTGTTAGGGGGATGCCTTTGGTCAAGGCCTTTTCTAAAAAAAATTGACCCACGGCGCCTGGTTGTAGCTCGGTCTACGCCAGGTTCCACACCCCGTCATCGCAAAACGTACACATACACAGAGGCAACCCGCAACGGGCCTCTGTGGTACGGGAGCCTGACGGGAGGAAATTTTGCCTTTTGGTCACAAAGGCGTCTTTTTTTGGAATAAATTGACCCGCAGGGTGGCTGAGTCTTATCAGACAGGCCGACCTACGTTGAACAGTGGAACCACACAACCTGTTCAACCTGCAAACCACCGGGGTGGCGGCTGAGTCCTCATCCCTGCCGTAGCATGCGATAAGCCTACGTCGACCTCCGCTACGGTCTCTCAACAACGGTCTTCACCAGTTGAACCCCGCGCGTCCGGGAAAGCCTGATCGTTTGGATCTTGTCCCTGTGATTCGAAGAACTGTGGGGTTCAGAACCAAGGATGAGGAACTGCTGTGAGCTGCACACTCTCTTGACACACCTGCACGTATCTGCGTTACACTCGTGGGAAACCCGAACCCTGTATTTATACAGGAGACTTCCATCTGGGACAGTTTCTGTTCCAGATGAGCTTTGACAGTGGTAGCCATCTTTGCTATGGAGCCATCGTCATTGCTATCGTCGTCACTCGGACCCATGAGCAGCTGATACAATTGGTGTGGAAGGAGAGGGTGCGGTTCTGGATCAGCAGATCTGAATCTGAAACTGGTAAAGAAACCCACGGGTCTGAGATGACTCAGTGTCTGAGTGACCGGGTCAGGTCACTCAGGCTGTCTACCGGTCAGTGAACCAGTATCCGACCTGTCGAAGCTGTCGACAGGTATAGCTGTCGAAATCGACTGTCGACCTGTCGACAGTAAGCTGTCGACAGCTGTCGACTGTCGACAGGTCGAATCGACTGTCGATCGACAGCAAAATCGACTGTCGACTGTCGACGGGTCGACAGTCGAATCGACAGTCGACCTGTCGACAGTCGACAGTCGAAGACCCCGACAGCGCGTCGTGTAGCGCGGGAAGGGGGGGGGGGGTACAAAGGGTTACGCGTCGTGTTGGATATTCCTCCAGGAAATGATATCCGCCCCGCTCAGGCGGAACGCCATCTCGCTTGCACACAAAACACACAGGTTGTCGGGTCGGACCCATTCCGACCCCCACTCGAAGAGAGCATCGCTCAAAAAACTATGCTGCCCGCAAGCCAGAAACAGAGAGAGGCCCGGCGGGCATTCGTTGATGGCGAGGAGCAAAATCACCCCTCTCTGCACACCGGCCGTTCTGCATGGTTTGCTGTCGCATAGCTTCTCCTGCGCTGCTTCCAACAGGCCTGTCGCTAACTTTTCGATTATGGATATTTGGTGGGTTGACGCTCCTGTTTTGGGGGGGGATCAGGGGGAAACACTAGGGGTCAATTTTTCTCGCGCGCGCTTCGCGCGCGCTCGTGTTGTTGCCTAATTTTCCCGTCGGTGGACCGCTAGGTGGGCACGGTGTGAGGCGCTGGGTTCCTTCCGTGGTTCCTCTCCCGCTCGCGCCATCCTCGGGTGCCGGAAGAAACCCAAAAAATGGCTTTCGGGACCATGATTTACCCCCTGATATGCCACGGCCGTTGAAGCGCAAGGACTTGGTTACTAGACGGGCACGCGAGATGGGGGGTCTGGGGGTCGGAGCCCCCCAGCCGCCGGAGGCCACGGTAGTGAACATCTGTTCATTGTGGGCGTACAGATTCTGTGTGAGTTGGCTGCGTCCTCCTGAGGCTACTGGAGCTGTTGGATTCCTGACCTGTGTGCACACGCTATACAGGGGGGTCTGGGGGGCGGAGCCCCCCAGCCGCCGGAGGCCACGGTAGTGAGCATCTGTTCCTGCAAAACCATACTCTCTTCGACGTCGACCCAGTGAAAGTGGGTTGACGCTTGGTCGACGCTTGGTGAGCGTCGACCCAGTGGAACCGGGTCAACGCTAGGTTAGCGTCGACCCGGAATGGGTTGACGCTTGATCCAGGCTTGAATGGCAACCCAGTTCCACTGGGTCGACGCTGGGTCGACGCTTTTTTATGGGGGGGGGAAACCCAAAATCACTGGGTCGACGGTCGACGCTTAGCGACATGCCTGTGCTTCCAACAAGACTGGCGGGGGGGGGGGGAAACAACAACGCGAAGGGCCACTGCGGCACTGCAGCAGAGCACCGAGCGCCCAGTGGACATGGCTCAATCGCCACTGAAACACACACACACACACACACCCACATTGCAAAGTGGGAACATGGCCCCACGGAGGAACAGAGCATACCCACACCCAAAAAAGAAAAGTGGTCAACACAAATATACGCCATGCACTCTGCGGATGCGTGCTGGGCACATTGCGCACCACAGATAGGTCGCCATACGAAATTCGCACGGCGGCGGATGTTTTGTTCTATCGCTGCAACGCCACCCCTTCTGCTGCGTGATTTGTTTTTTGCGCCACTCCTCAAGCCCTCCTGATGTGCGCTGGTTGACGGTTCGCGGCATGTACAATGTACAGGCCACGTGTAAAACGCACATCGCGCTGCTGGCGTTGTTCGTCTATTGCTTTCGGTGGAGAAAACAGGGGGAGGGGTAAGAGGGTGCTTGGGTGTGGTGGTGGGAGGGAGAGAAGAGGGGGTGGGGTGGGGGGGTGCCCGGTTGTGGACTCCCCCAGCCCCCACCCACACCGGCTCCCTCCCGGCAGGGCGAAGAAAAGCGGAGGGAGAGAGAGACAGAGAGAGAGAGAGAGTTAGAGAAACTAAAAAAAACGTAAAACGTTTGTGTTTGCTTTGATTTGGTATTGTTTTGGTGTTTTTTTGATCTTTTTTTTTTTTCGCGTATCCGTCAGGTGGACCACCGGGTGGGGAGAGATCCGGTGTGAGGCACTTGGGTCCGTCCAGGTGGGCAGGGGGAACCTGGGGGCGGGGGGCCTCAAAACCCGTCTACCAGTGCCGCTTCTAATCTCGTCGGTCTTGTCCCAACCACCACCAGCCAGCCCAGAACGCCCTGACGCTGCGACCTCGTCGATTTTTCCGTTTCGCCCATCCGCCCAACTCCGCCAACCCAACCAGCCCTACCCTTTCTCCCAGTCAGGGCGGTACTCACACGAGCGGCAAAGCGCTGGGGGAGGGGGGGGGGACATCAATAGGGGAGGGGAGGGGGGGGGAGGAAGGGAGGGGAGGAAGGGGGGGGGGGGGTTATGTTGTTTCTAACCCAGACCTGCTGTGCAGAGCCCGGGGGAGGGGGTGGCCAGCCCCTGTCTAACCATTCACAACGGCCACCTGCACACATCTATGAAAGGGGGGGGGGGGGGAAGGTCCCGGGGGGGGGGGGGGGGGGTGGGGGTGGGGACGCTGCTCCGCCTACTCGCCCCGCTCCACCTCCGTCTGCAGCTTGCGCATGTAGACGCGCAGGCTGACCCCCGGCTCCCTCGTCTGGTTCCCGGGCTCGGCCTGCGCGCCCCCTTGCAGGATGCGCGCCTGCAGCCACTCCGCCGCTACGTCACCTGCCACCCTGGGCGAGAGGGGGCAAAGGCCATAGCTGGGGTGGAAGCAGTGCCTCCACGCCTCGACGGTGCGGGGGATGGCTCCTCCCATCGAGACGCAGGGGGCCATGCCGCGGGCCCGCGCTACCACCCCCTCGGCCCAGACACGGGACGCCGCAAGCTCCTGCAGAGCGGGGATGTTCGCCGCGGGCGTCTCGTCGTCCCCGTAGGCGTCGATGGCCTGGAGGTCGTCCTCGGGCTCCCACACGTTCGCCGGGTCGTCGTCGAACTCCATGGGGCCCGCCGCGTCACCCTGACGCAGCTCCTCCAGGCGTCTCGAGGACGCGGCCGTCCGGCTGCGGCGCTGCCCGTCCCGGCGGGCCTGCGCGGCGTTGCGCATCATCGTCGCAGCAACCCCCTGGATCCCGCCAGCCCCACCGGGGGCTGTTCCGCCAGAGGTGCCAGAGGGGGCTGTGTTGAAGGTGTGGGAGCCTCCGCCCTGGCGGCGCCGCGCGGCCTGAGCGGGGCCAGACGGCTGGGCGCCTGCCGCCGTGACCGGAGCCGCAGAGGGCACACCAGAGGGGGCTGTGTTTGAGGTTTGGGAGCCTCCGCCCTGGTGGTTCTCTGTGGCCCCCGACCCCGACGGCGGGCACTCTGCATGTTGGGCCTGCCCCTGCATGGGGGCTGGGGCAGCCCGGGAGGCACTCTCCGCCGGGGGCACGCTGTGGCCGTGGGTCGCGGAGGGCGCACCAGAGGGGGCTGTGTTTGAGGTTTGGGAGCCTCCGCCCTGGTGCATCTCCACGTCCTGGCCGGGAGCGACCGGCTCCTCCGCCACTTCCTCCTTCACCCGCGTTGGATGGTGCGCAGCCCCCGACGAGTCGTGCGGGGCACTCGGCTGCCTGGGCCCCATCGGCGTGTCGTGCATGCGGCTCGGGATGGGCTTCCGCCGGCGGGGGCGCGCCCGGGCGGACTCCAGGACCTCCCGCAGATCCGGGGTGACCGCGGGTTGCTCCGCAGGGTCTGGAGCGTCGACATCCACCGCCACCCGGTCAATGTAGCCTGGGCACCGCTCACCCCGCACTGCGCATGACGCGCACACTTTGCGCCAGCATCTGCCACACGCGTGATGCCTCGCGGAGCGGTCGAACGGGCGGCGGCACTTCTCGCACTCCTCCACCTGGCCCGCCGAGCCCCCCTGACGCACCATCTGCATGGGACTATCACCATCGCACCCCGTGACATCCGCTGCCATCGGCTTCGGGGGAAGACCCGCCAGGTGCTGACGCATGGGCTCCGGCATAACTAGGGGCACGTAGTGCCCATGTTGCCCCCCCGTCCTCCGCAGACAGTGGGCGTCCACCACTGCACCCGCACCTACTGGGGACAGAAGCATCGGCTGGTGGTTGTCGATGAGCACGAGGACGACGCATCTGGTCACGCGCGCAGCCGCCGCCAGGGCGATGAAGTCCGCCCAGGTGCGCACGTCGTCGCTCCCTGCGCGCATCATCTGCTCGGCCCACTGGTTCGGACCCTCCTCCACCCGCATCCGGAGGTCCGGGTCGCGCATCGCCCTGCGGACTGCCTCTTGGCGCAGCCACCCGCTGGATTGCTTCACCGATCGGGCACCCAGCGTGGCCAACGCATCAAAAGCACAGTCCCCCACCCGGAACGACCACCCGTCCGGCTCGACCAGGCCCAGCCGCGCCTGCTGCTGCAGGGACGACAAGCTCAGCCTCCCGTCCGTCTGGCCGCGCCACTCCAGCAATTGGGCCAGGGGGTCAGCCGCCACCCCACCCGCCGGCTGCGGGAGGTCCCCCTCCGCGGGGGGAGGCGGCGGGCGTGGGCGGCGGGGAGGGGCAGGTTCGGGTTCAGGGGTCGGCTCCTCGGGGCCCGCCGCGTCATCCGGGTCACACATGAAATCCTCCGCGTCCATGTGCCCGTCGAAGTGTGGCGCGGGGGCCAGGTCCGTGTCAGGCGCGAAGAAGTAGTCCGGCTCCACGCCCACCAGCGGATCCGGCAAGACCCGCTCCCGAGTCTGACCAGAGCGCAGGTCCGTGCACAGCGCCCCCCTGCGGAGCGACGACCGCCCCACCGCCCGCATCAACGGCACCACTATCCGCGCCGCCCAGGAACGAGTGAGCTCGGCCCTGTCCCCCAGCTTGTGGTCCACCGCGAAGCTGACCAAGTGCCTGAAGAGCCGCACGGCCTCCGGACCCATCCCGCCCGACTGCTCCAGGGCGAACGCGGAGAAGGCGATCTCAACCTCCTGACACCGCGCCCCGTGCTTGCGATGCTTGGATGCTTCAGCCCGCGACGCGGTGTACCCCCGCGCTCTCGCCGCACCCTGCCTCGCAGACTCCGCGCACGTCGACCACACGGTCACGTCGATCGCCCGGCCCCGCGACTCACCTATGCCGCACGGGAGGAACACGTCAGCCGGCTTGCCCCCGCCCAAGAGGAGGTGGTTGGGCTCCAGCTGGGGGCCGAGTCCCGCGTCCCGCGCCAGCCCCAGCACCCCGAGCTTCACCGCGTCGTGGCGCTTGATGCGGTCCGCCGATGCCTGGCAGCTGAACACATGGGCGCCCAAGACGTCCATGGCGTCCCCGCACTCGTGGCACCGCGACCCAGGGGCGAAGACGACGAGGCCCAGGCGCAGGCGAGCCGCCACTTGGTACTCCTCCCTCCCCATCGCAAACTGTTGTTCTGGCGTCACCGTCACCCACGCCCCTGCGCCTGGGAGGGACGCGGACAACTGACGCCCTTTACTCAGCACGTCAGCCTCCGCCAGTAGGGTCTCGTGCTGCCGGCTGATGATCGCCAGGGATAGGTCGCGCTGGCGGAGGGGCTCGCCCGGGCGCTTGTGAGGGTCCACCCAGTCCGCCTCCGCCACCAGCTCGTTGTGGGCGGTCGCTGCCACGCGCCACGCATCCGCATCCCAACGATATCCGCTGTCCAGCTGCACACATAGGGGGAAGAAGGAGCTAGCCGCCGCCAAAGCCGCAGCGGTGATGTGGTCCTCCGACCTCCGAATGCCCATACCCCCTAGCCTGACGGGCAGGGCCGCCTGGTCTCGCGCATCGTCAGGGAGGGTCCCGTCCCTGTCCCCGAGCACAGATGCCAGCACCATCCCGATTTCCTTGTCATACTGGCGAAGGTATTCTCTCCCGGCGTACCCAATTGCGCGCATCTGGAAGACCAGCTTGCAGAAGCCTTCACAGTGTCGCAGGAGGGTCATGGCCACTTGCGCGTCTTGGAGGTGGTGAAGCTGGCGCAGGTTCGGGATGAACTTCTCTCTCAGTTTTGTATCCATCACCCGCTCGCAGAATTCCGCATCCCCCACCGGAGCCCCGAGGAACTCGAAGTTGTGGTGGAGGAGGTCCATGCGAGTCGCGCGCTCCTTTTCCGTCGCGGCTACATCAAGGCCCGCTCCCCGGAGGCCCTCCACCGAGTGCCCATTCAGCGAGATCACTTCGCATTTGCGGCGTGCCACCACCAGGCCCAGCTCCGCGCTCCGCCGCTCGAGGATCGCGAACGCGTGGCCGACCGCCCCGGGGGAGCCCATCAGCGTGCCATCGTCCAAGTACCACACGCTGCCCTCCACCCCCGGCAGCTTGCCTAGGTCCTCGGTCAGCTGGCGGATGGCCAGGGAGAACAGGAGCGGCCCGAGGGGGTCCCCCTGCTGTACCCCCCTCTGCGATTCGAGCACTTCGCCACGGTATATCAGGGCTGAGGGCGACGCGTAGCACCACTCGACCCACGCCGACAGCTCCGGGAGGTCCCGCCTGACAGCATCGATGAACGCCTGCCTGTTAACCATGTTAAAGGCGTTGGCATAGTCGATCTTCAGCAGGACCTTGTCCGCCCCCCTGTTGCGCGCCGCGAAGTCCTTCACGACCGCCGTGGCCGCCTCCAGTCCGCCGTCCACCGCCACTCCTACTTGCCTCCCCTTCAGGAGGAGCTTCCCAGCCTGTTCCCTGACGTCTGCGGTGAGGGTTTTGGCCACCAGGCGGCGGAGGGTCTCCCCAACCGCGATCGGGCGGATCCCCGCGTCTGGCTTGGGGAGCGCGACCAGAGACGCGCCCGCGATGTGCCGGGCCAGCTGCGGGGGGGCCTCGCCTCTGCGCAGGACATTCACCACCGCCGTGAGGGCCGGAAGCACATCCACTCCCTCCACCTGGACGAGCTCCCGGAGGTGGTCCGCCCTCAGGCCTGAGGGGCCGGCGCCCGTGCCCCTCGGTAACCCCTTCAGCGCTTTAAACACCTCGGCGGGGGTGGCATCCGCGGGCACTACCCGCGTCGCCGCGGAGATGGCTGGGCTGTCCGCTTCCGGGTGCATTGCTAGGAGCTTCGCTTTCGTGGCAGGGGTGGCAGGCGCCAGGCCGGCGCTCCTGGTGCGCGCCATCGCCGCCGAATACCGCCCTTGTCTCGCCGCTTGCACCACCGCTTCCTCCGTCTCCTCCCATGTGGGGGCAGCCTCCACCCGTCCCGGGCCCGGGGCTTCCGTCCGGGCCCGGCGCCAGAGCTCCGACGCGCGTCCTTCCCGCCAGAGGATGATCGCCTCCTCCCGGGCCCGCTTCGCCAGCAGCTGCTTCTTCTTCCCTCCACGGTAGGTGCGGAAGAGGGTTTTGGGCACCAAGAGGAGGCGGAGCCACGCCGTGGTGCTCGAACTATTCGCTGCGACATCCCACAGGGCCTGGCTATAGGCTACCGCCGCCGGGCGGAGGATCGCCCCGGGGACCGACAGCGACACCCCCACTCGCTCCGTGTGGATGCTCTCAAGGGGAGGGAGGCGACCCGCATCCGCTGCCTCCGCCGCAGAGGGTGCGCGCCTGTTCGGCACCACAGGGGTCGCGCCACGTGGGCGGCACTTCACGCAGGAGTCCAAGGAGGTGCTCATTACCTTCGAGCACCACATGCACTTCTTCATGCCCAGCAGACGAAGCGCGCTCGGCGGGAACTCCTCACCCTGGTCTGCGTGCGCCTGGGCGTGCTTGCGGAGCGTCTCCTTGGACGAATACGGCGTATGCCGGTGGAGAGCCGAGCCCGCGCAGGCCGTGAGGGGGCAGAACCAGCGGCGACGCACATCCCCCAGGCCCGCCCCTTCTGCCTCCTGGGCACCCTCCCCTAGGGCCGCCGGGCAGGCGTCTCGACACGTGGCTGGGCTGAGGTGGGCCGGCGCCGCGCTCTCTCGAAGGGCCCTGCGTCGGGCAAGGGGCATGGCCACTCCCTCGTAGTGGTTGCCAGAGAGAGCCACCACCCTGACATCTGCGGGGGCTGGCCCCTGCTTCTTAGGGCGCCGCGGGTCCACACGGATTGCCTGACCCCTGCCCTCCTGCACCACCACCACTGACAAGTCCCACGCTCCCGCCGCCAGGTGCAGCGCCAGGTGGTCCCCATGCGCCGCACCAGCCAGGCCCGCCCGATACTCCTCGACCCGCCTGGCGTCCCCTAACAAGTGAAGCAGTTGAGGTTTCACCGAGGCGTCCCCTGCACGCCGGGACAGCTCGGAGCGCATGCCCACTATGTCGTCGTGGGAGGGGAGGGCGGCCGTGGGCGTGAGTGCCGCGAAGAGGCAGTCCCCTGTCGCCTGATTCGGCACCCTGGACCCCCCGAACTGCGACAGGACCTCGTCCACCCCAGTCCAGTCCTCCTCCATCTCCAGGTCCCCACCGCACAGGTCGCGCGGGCCGAGGAAGAGCGGGGGGCGCTCTGACGTTGCGCACAGGAGGCGGGTCCGTCTCATGGGCTGTACGGAGCGCCACAAGTCCAGGGTCACCGCGTCCCGCATCTCCGACTCCCGCAGCCGCGCTGCCGTCACGGCCACCTCCACCCCAGCCCAGACGAGACACGCGAGCGACAGGAACCCCAGCCCCCAGACCCCGCCCGACAGGGCCCCCGCCGACGCCAGGACCGGCAACACCTCTGCCACTCGCTCCGCCCGACTCACCCGACGCAGCGCGTCCAGCCCGGCGCCGATCCGGTCCTCCGAGCGGCGGACGGAGGCAGGCAGGAGAACCTCCAGGCGCGGCCTGCGGGCCACCCATCGGGATCGCCTGCGGGCCCTCCACGACCAGCGAGGGAGCCAGCCGCGTCGGTTGGCCAGGCGGCGCTGCCGTACCATCGCCGAGCCCACCAGCACCCACCCGCCCGTCGCCAGCCCGTATGCGGACGCCGCCACCACTCCTGCCCGTAGATCGCTCGCAGATAGGACCTCAACCCAGAGCACGCCGGCGGCGATCACGGCCGCCCCGCCCAGGCCCGCCGCCAGCCCGCACGCCTCCGTGAACCCCGGGAGCACACCCGCCGCCCTGCCCGACACCCTCAGCCAGCGCACCACCCGGCTCACCCGCCCTAGGGCCCAGGAAATGCCCCGCGCCGCTCTTGATGGGGACAGCCCCGCAGCCAGCAGTACGGGCAGGACCCCCAACCCCCACCACCAGGCCCAGGCCGTCTCTCCCTGTAGTGCGACCCACCTAGGCTCCCAGACGAAGACGAACCCCCAGCACGCAGCAGCTGACGAGGCCCAGGCGCGTTCCACCCCGCCCGCCACCACCCAGCAGCACCCTCCCACCACCGCTGCTCTCCACGCTTTCGACTGCCCCCACACACTGTGCATCAGCCTCGTCGCCCGTCTCCGCCCGACTGCCCACCAGCCTCGCGCCCGGCACCGACTCAGGGCAAATACAGCCGGCCACCAGCTCCAGCCCAGCGTCCCCGCCACCACCACCGCCCACCCAAGAGTCGCCCTTACCCAGCCAACCCCCCAGTACCCGCCCAGGGGGGGGAGCTCGGGGGAGGGGGGTGGAAAGACATAAGCTGGGAGGGGGGAGCCCGGGACGGGGGGGGGACCACACGACACTCCCTCCCACCATCCCCCACAACGCGGGCAGAGCCCATCTCGTCCCCCCCTGTCAGCTATCACGCCGGGGGCGCCGTACTTGGCCCCGCGGGGGCGGCTAAGCGGCTTCCGCCGCTCCAGAGGCCCTGCGGGCGTGGTCTCTGCAGCGGTGACCGCCGCTGCCTGCTCGGGGGGGGGCCGCGGCCCTTCCGCAGCCGTCGGGGAGTGCCGTTGGGGGGTGCATGAAGCCGGTGGGTCAGACCGGTGTGCTGTTGTTGGGGGGGGGCCCGTGTGGGCCCCGCCCTCCCCCGGCTCCGCCTGTCCCGGTGCTGCCGCCGCCGCCGCAGCCGTTGCTGCCGCTGCTCCCGCCGCTACCGGGGGCGACCCGGGCTGCCCACGTGCGGGGGGTTGCGACCCCCGCGCCGCTGCCGCTACCGGGGGCGGCCCGGGCTGCACTCGTGTGGGGGGCTGCGACCCCCCCGTCTCCCTCGCTACCGGGGGCGGCCCGGGCTGCTCTCCCGCTGGGGGCGTGAGCGCCGCCACCAGCAGCGCCATGAGGGCCCACTGCCCTCGCCTCCTCGCGTGCCCACGGCCGGGCGCATCTCGCGCCTCCATCACGACTCGCGCTCGCGTGCGTCGGGGGTGGGAAGGGGGGGACTGGGAAGGGAAGGGGAACAGAGCCCGAGGGACAAGTGGCCCCAGGGGGAGTGGTTTTTTGCTTGGGGATACGCTATTAGCCCAACCAGCCCTCCCGACTCTGCCCGCCCGCAAGTTCAAGAAGAAGTTTGGAAAGGGGAAAAGGGATGGGGGAGAGGAGGGAGAGGGAGGGGTTTTTGAAAGGGGAGGGGAGAACCCAACCGACCCAACCGACCAGGGGGGGGGGGGGGAGCGCGAGTGTGTATACCAATGAAGTACAGAAACTGTAGCTTAAGAAATCGTTGGGTTTTTTTGATTTGCGCCCCCCCTTTTTTTTTGGCGGGCAATAAATGCCGTTTGGGCCCGGTTTTGAAAACACAGGCTTTGCTTGGAAACACAATGCGCCCTTCTTCTTCTTTGTTTTCTTTGCAGCGACGACTGAAAACCCTGGCATGTGGGACAACCAGTGCAGTGACTTACACATTGCTACCGATGCACATCCTGCCCGAACACATTGAGTTATTGGCAACGTGTCGTCGCAGAACCAGTGCTACGGTACGTGATGTATATTGTTACAACAAACGGTGCCTTCCGGCATTACCCACTTTGGAGCAGCTTTGCTGAGACATGACACTGCCTGGCTGAGACTCCGCCTGGCTTTCAGCACAGAAACATACCATTTATACCGGAAGAATGTGATCAATTCGGGTGCCCCCCCCCCCCCTTTCCTGACACCCACTCACATTTTTTTAGCCATTGCCTGGCCTGTCTCCGGCATATATGAATTTGTTGTTTGAGCAGAGAAAAAAAATAGAAAAGGGGGGCAACAAAAACACCCAAAACTGCTCCCAACATCACCTTTTCCAAAAACCGCTCACCCTGTCGAACAGCACTGTGTTGGCCTGATGGAAGGTATGGAGGGTGCATGGCCGACACAATCCGCGCCCCACACCCCCCTCATTCCATTTGAATTTCGAACGAATCGCTGTTGGAACGCAGGCCCCTGAACGCCGCCCGCTTCCACTATGGATATACCACACGCCTCGCTGAGGGTATCCATGTCACTTCAAACGTTGCTGTGTGGTGATTCTTTTTGTTTGTAACCCGGCTGACCCGTGCAGCAGGGAGGGAGGGAGAGAGACAAAAACGTGCCACTCGACGCTTGCGTTTGGCTGGAGCTTCAGGGGGGGGGGGGGGGGGACAGCACGCCAGCGGCACGCGTCAGGCACTTGAGAGATAGAGAGGGTGTGTGAGAGTGACTCGTCAGTCTCCGTATCCCACACTCAGGAGCCTGGGCAGGGGAGTTGCCAACTCAGGCGGAGGCTTCAGTCCTTTGTGAGGCGCTTGCACCAGGGGATACTGGCGGGTTGCCCTGCCAGCCCCCCCCCCCCACCTCTGACTCATCACCCCCACCCTCGTCTTGGCATCCGAGCCGCTCGGCGTGCAGAAAGGGTAAAAGGGGGGGGTTTTGATTGCCGAGAGTGAAGGAATTGCAATTCTCCCAGATGCACCCCATTTATTTTAACTCGGTACCCCACTCGTGCACTACGTTCGTAGTGTTGGCTCACTCGTGTTCGTCTCGTGTCGGATGCAGGCCAGGGGGTTTTTTTTCAATGTGTGTCCTTTACAGAGTAAAGGGGGGGGGAAGAGAGAGAGAGAGAGAGAGAGAGAGAGAGAGAGAGAGAGAGAGAGAGAGAGAGAGAGAGAGAGAGAGAGAGAGAGAGAGAGAGAGAGAGAGAGATGAGAGAGAGAGAGAGAGAGAGAGAGAGAGAGAGAGCGAGAGAGAGAGAGACGAGAGAGAGAGAGAGAGAGAGCTGGATCTAGAGAGAGAGAGAGAGAGAGAGAGGAGAGAGAGAGAGAGGGGGGGTCACTTTAGGAGGCGGTATGAATCAGAGGGCAACAATGGATGGGGTGAGGAGGGAAGTTGTCTGCAGTAGAACTGTCGATACGTACGGGGGACCCGTGAGGAAACCGCCACCGAAGCCGGACTGCTGAATGGTGGTGAGTGTCCTCAAAGGTTCCCTTCCAACCTTGCTGGCAGCACTACCAGCAAGTGGTAAAACACACAAAAATGGTAACAGAGGGCAGCCTGCCCACCCAGAGTCAGTCTCCTCACCCGCGATACTTCCTCAGATCTAGCCTCCTAGTGACCCCCCAAGACGCACCAAAGGTGCTTCAACTAGTTGACTAACAAGAGAGAGAGAGAGAGAGAGAGAGAGCCCTCTCAACACGGCTTCCGCCCCGGCCACCGCGCCGACGACGCGCTGATGGACCTCACGACCCAGATTGAGGAAACGCTCCTGGACAAGGACACCTCGATCTACCTCCTGGCGCTCGACTTCTCGAAATGTTTCGACAGGGTACCCCAGCGCTTAGTCCTGGAGCTGGCGCGTGCAATGGGGCTGCACGAGCGCATCCTCCGGCCGCTGGAAGCGATGTACTCGCGCCTCCGCCGTCGCTTCAAGACCCCACTCGGAGTGGGGGGGGAGTTCGATGTGACGAACGGAATTCTTCAGGGCTGCCCATTGTCGGTCGTCCTCATCAACGCGCTGCTCTCCGTCCTGGTGAAAGCGATCCAGGAAGAGAGCGGGGGGGCCCTCAGCATATCGTACGCGGATGACGCCACTATCATCTCGCGTGTCTCTGAGGCGCTGACACAACGTGGCGCGGACATCACGGGCGAGTTCTGCGCAATAACGGGAATGCGCCTAAACGAAAAGAAGACCATTGCCATGGGCGTGCATCGCGTGGACCCCTCCTCTGGCGCACGCCCTCGATATGTCGGCACCATCGCTGTAAATGGGGCCACCTTCCCCACCAAAACCGCCTCACCTGCACTAGGCGTGCGCGTCTGTGTGTCACCAGCGTTCATAGACCGCGGCGACGACGGACGGGCGAGTAAAGCGCATGCCCCCTTACGCCGCCTGGGCAGCTCGCCTGCGACCTTTGAGCAGCGACACGGCCTGATTGCTGGCGCAGTCATGCCCCGAGCGATCTTCGGTGGCTGGTATGCGCCCATTGACCACCGGGTCCTCCGCGACCTAGAGACCCGAGCCTCAAACTGCCTATACGGTGACCGCCATCCCTCCCGCAGCACCGCAGCGGCCCTCTCCATTGCCTCGAAGGGACACCTCCTTCACCCAGGAATCATAGTGCCGTATCGCATGCTGCTCCTACTTCTAGACTCCTGCCGCCGCCTACCAGAATTGATCCCGCGATTCAACCGCATTCGGGCCATGTATGCGCAAAAAACACGCATCGACGTCCCCCTCGGGCCTATCGGGCTTGCGCTCAAAAAAGGACTGCCGCCGGCCTCCCTCACCTGCGGCGATGATGTTTCCCTCATATCTGCTCCAGGAGGTTCCGAACCACTGCTTTCACTCGAAGTGGCGGCACGGAACCATGTGCTACGCGAGGCGCTGCGTCACAACATCTGGCGAAGGCTTGCTATCTCCAGACCCTCCTTCGGCGGTGTGGAGGACGGCGTTGACACCGTGCTGACAAACGACTTCTGGCAATCATGTGGGGATCCTGTGCTCGCCGCTGCGATGCGCTGCATTATTGTTGGGGGCGTGTTCCTGGCAGACCGCTGGGGACGCAATAAGCTTGGGGCTGCGACGGACTCCGCGCCTGACGGGCCGGAGGCCGAGCGCTCGACCGCTCCTACTCCACCTCCTGTGACCGCTGCCGACCACGCCACAGCACCCGCGGACGGCGACGCTGCCGGTGACACCGATGATGACGACGACTCGTCGAGCTCAGCCCCGTCCGAGTTCGATGTCCTCGACGACTCGGGTGAGGTGCCCCTACCCCTCACAGCAACACAGCCGGAGCCGGGTAGCGACCGCCTCTGCCGGAATTGCGATACGGGCTCCCCCGAAACCGTCACGCATCTCTTCTGGGAATGCCCTGCCCACAACGACGTCCGTGCCCGGGAGCGGTACGCGGGTCTCTGTGAGGAGCGCCTCTCATGGCCGCCCTGCCTAGCCAACTGGGGCATCATACCGAAACCCCTATCCGGTACGGTGCGGGCGAAGGACCTGCACCACCTAATGAGCACGATAGTCGCCCGCAGAGATGTGCTGGAACGTGAGCGCCTCGGGGTATCCCCAACTGTTTGCGCGTGGGACGCAGCGCTAGCGCGACCCGCTGCGCCCCATCAGTCCGACCTGGCCTCACTGCCGGACAACCCACCCCGCTGGACTCACGGAGAGTGCATCATGCGTGCCCTGCGGGCCTGGCTCGGTCGTCTCACCTGGACGAGGGAGGGGTCCGTCTCCTTCTGCGAGCTCGCCATCGACTTCGAGGTCTTCTCCGGGCTCGACGTCTGCCCGATCGCTACTGGCGCCCCGGCAGGAACCCAGCCCGCCCCACTCAACATGCGTGGACGCATGATGGGGCAGATGTTGAAATACCTTGTCTCCCAGTGTGAAGCAGTTAACCTCCGCGCGCCCCTGCCTGGCGCGTTTGTCTCGCGTGTCTACTGCCTCCGCGCGGTGGGGGTGAAGGAAGTCTGGGGCGGTCTTGAGCCGCGCCCCCGCTTTGCCTGCCACGGGCTCACCACCCGTATCCTGATCGAGCAGATTCCCCGCGCGATCCACTGGGCCTCGAGCAAGTCGTGGGGCCTGGACCTTACCCCGTCGTATGCCGAGGTGCCCGACCGGGACACGCGAAGCGAACAGTGGGACCCTACTCCCGTAGCCCCCACCCGTGACCCCCTCGACACGGTCAGCCCGAGGTCGGCGCCGTGCGGCGCTGAGCGCTATGCCCCCCGTTCGGAGGTGCTGGCTCGCAACGTCTGCAGGGCCCACTCCAAGCCCAAGTGCCATGACTGCGACGCGGCGGGGCACAACCGAACCCTGCGAATGGAAGACTGCTGCCGGGCCCACCACCGCCAGGATGACGGACTGCCCGTGCAGTTCTGCAGCACGCACCGGCTGCTCCGCTGCGGCACCTGCAGCTCCTCCAACATGTGCTGCAAGCGTGGCCACCACGGCTGCCGCGACCATGACCTGCCCCCCTGCGGGGTCTGCGCCTCTCTGCCTGAGATGGATGACAGACGCCCCACCGCTTGCTGCAAGAAGGGCCACCACGCCCCTCCCGCCCCTGCGACGCCTGTGGAGGCAGACGCCCCCACCCCGCCGCCCCATGTGCCGCCAACCCCGCCCTTCCCAGAGGCGACTGCGCCTACCGTGGGGGATCTTCCCTCCACCACGCCACCCCGTGTGCCTGCGCCTCAGCCCTCCCCTGAAGCGACCCCGTGTCCCGCTACTCCCGAGCCCGCCACCCCTCCAGTTATCCTGAAGAGGCTGGCCCATACCGTGTGCTCCCCGGGCTCACCCCACCGCCACCTGATGCAGCCTCGTAGGAGGCTCTCACCCGACGGCGTCAGGCCATCCATCCCCGCCGTGGCGCAGCTGAAGCGCACCGCCTTAGAGGCGCATACCGGTTCCACCCCGGCACTGCCTGCCCAAAGGCCTAGGGTCGACCACGTGATCCCCACCGCTAACGCTGACGCTGACGTGGGCGCCGCTGATCCGGACCCACCTTCTCCTACTACCTCCCCTCCCGACGGCGTGTCCGTTGACGCAGCCCTTCCCCAAAGGCCCCGTTCTGGTGCCTCTTCCTCCTCCGCCCGTGCGCGGTCACCGCACGCGCCTACAGGCTTCCGGGCCTACCTTAATCCTCCTTCCTCACGTAGCGCGTCACCGGGCGCTACAGACCGTGTGGCGCCTGCGCCTCCTCCTCCTCCTGTGTCACTTCCCTCACCCCACCAGAGCAGCTCCTCTCTCAAACAAGGGGAGTCTACCGGGCCGCGGGCCCGCGTAGTTAAGTAGACGACACCCTTGGGGTGCGAGTATTTTCGTTTCGGGGATATTCACACTATAAGCATACGAGAGAGAGAGAGAGAGAGAGAGAGAGAGGGGGGGGGGGGTGAGAGAGAGAAGACTCTTCCCCATCGGCAAAATAAATAACGTTCGGCCTTTTTGTTTGCTTCACCTATGAATCGGAGGAAAAAATGCCGTGAGCGGAGATCCCCTCCCCTCCCCCCCCCCTTCCCCACACCTCCCCTCCCAAAAAAGCAGGAACGCGAACATCCGCGAAACCCATTCTCAGGCCAGCTAAACAGATGGCATCTGAGATCGTGGCGGTGGGGTGGGGAGTGGGGTGGTTCTGATTGGTTGCTTTCTTCGAAAAGCTGGGCTTCTTTCTCTGTTTGGATTTGAACGGTTTGAACGATATTTTTTTTCACCATTTTCTTTCTTTCTTTCTGAACGATCTTCTTTGAACGGCAGTTCAGGTTGGTGGTTGCAAGAAAAGCGGACAAAATACTGGCTGACTTGTGCAAATATTTATGACCAAAACATGAGTCATAGTATCTGTCAATAAGCAGTTGCCCCCCCCCTCCTCCTCCCGAAGGGCAGAGCGGGTTCCTTTCAGGGCAGACCTCCTGTCCTCCGGTGTGGCAACGTGAACCACGAACATTCTTTTGCGATTGGGACAGTTTCCCCCTTCTTTTTTCTGAAGGGGGCGCCAGTGTCACTTTGTTTGGGTAGGACAGGCGATCCCGCCGCCAGAACCCCTCAGGCCAATTTTCAAAACCACACCAACTCTGCCAGTGGTGGGGTCGCGTGGGGACACACGGATGCCTCAAAAGAGTCTAATTTTTCAGATTTTTTTTGCTGATTTCAGAGAAGGTCTCGAGCGAAAAACACTGGAGAAACACTGGGTTTGGGCGGAAGGCGTTGGGTGCCCGTCAAGAGCATGAGTTTCATTTCGTGGTTTGTGCGCACGACTGGTTGTCTGCCGTTGTGATCTGCCTAAAGTGCAGAAAAGTGAGCCGCCGTAGGTGCCTATGTTTCCACACTTGACACAGCGGGTCAAATCACGACATGTGCCAATTTTTGAACACATTCCCCTCTTCATCTTGCCATATTTGCTAAGCGGGCTAAGATCTGCACAGGGGTCTCACAAGGGGACCCACGAGAAGAACGTGATCACCACACACACACACACACACACACAAGCCCTCAAGACTCTTGAAGCGGCCTGACTATTTAGTGTCTTCGTCGCAGCAAGGGGGCGATATATACCACCCTTTTTATTGATTTCACGTGTCAGTGTTTGACTTTTTCGCAACTTCATTTCTTCCTTTTCTCCCTCTCCAACCCCACCCGTGACACCACCAGGGTTTAGCTAGCCCTGGTCCGATTATCCCCGGTTCTTCGCTGAAGAGACGCGGCCGGGGGGAGGGGTACGAAGAGTACGCGTCGAAACCGGTGTCACGTCGTGTTGGGGAATCCTTCGGGAGTGCGATACTGAAGGGGAGGTGCTACTGCCCGTGCAGGGCGACACCGCCTTAAAACTTCATAACCACACACAAACCCTCTATTCCCCCAGGCCTGATGAGCAATCCCCCCTGCCTCATGTTGTGACTTCCTTTCTACCTTGCACAAAACATCCCATTTGCCCCTTTTCTTCCTTCGAAAGTGTTGTGACTACCCCCCCTTCCCCACCCCTCGGGAGTGCCACTCCTCTGGTGGTTAAAAGTGACCCGCCGTTGTGCCTTCGGCATCTGTTGCGTGTGCCGTCGTATTCTTCCTATGCACTAGTTATAGCTATCCGGGGGCGGCCTGCTGTCGCACCAGTGGGCTGCCCCACCTCTGCACCCTCGGTTTTTAAGATGTTCACCACAGCGGAGAATGATCCCCTTCTCTGTGGCGATCGAGCCAAGCTGGACGAGGTTCGCCTTCGGGCGAAGGTCATGTGGGCGGACAAAAGGTGCCTGCTCCTGAGACTCATCAGCAACCTGTTTCTTCCTTCAAGCCCTCAAGACTCTTGAAGCGGCCTGACTATTTAGTGTCTTCGTCGCAGCAAGGGGGCGATATATACCACCCTTTTTATTGATTTCACGTGTCAGTGTTTGACTCTTTCGCAACTTCATTTCTTCCTTTTTCTCCCTCTCCAACCCCACCCGTGACACCACCAGGGTTTAGCTAGCCCTGGTCCGATTATCCCCGGTTCTTCGCTGAAGAGACGCGGCCGGGGGGAGGGGTACGAAGAGTACGCGTCGAAACCGGTGTCACGTCGTGTTGGGGAATCCTTCGGGAGTGCGATACTGAAGGGGAGGTGCTACTGCCCGTGCAGGGCGACACCGCCTTAAAACTTTATAACCACACACACACACACACACACACACACACACACCCCGCCGTTCCTTCTCTCCCCACCCCACCCCCACCCAGCCTCTCCGAGCAAATGGAGAAAAGACGAAGAAGGGGGGGGGGGGGGAAACAGCGTGTCTTTGTTTGTGCGCACCTGCATCGTGTATGCGTGCCCATACGTGCGCTGCCAACAGTCTTTGAACGAGTTTTGACCGTGTCCGTAACGTCCCCAGGTGAGAGGGGTCGATGTCGTGTTCTTCTGACCACACGGGGTCTTTTGCCGCCCCTGGGGCAGGGAACAGCAAAATCAAGAAGGGGAAGAGGAAGAACCGGCGGGCATTCATCGATCGCGAGAATACACAGACACACCCGCCGCCCCCACAGAAAATACAACCCAGGAAACAGAACCCAGGACACAGAAACATCATCCACCCAAAGCAAATTTTCGCAACCGGAACAGATGGCATTCTTTTCTTTTCGGGGAAACAAGTCAAAGCCGATGTTTGCGGGGGGGGGGGGGGATGGGGGCTGGGCGGGTGGTGTTTTTTTTGACCTTGCTGAATAGTGTTGTGTGAAGGATGACTCTGTACACCAGACAGCAAAGGCCAATTGGGATGCGACCGGGTTTGCGCACAACCCGGTATGATCTTGCGGGCGAACGGCTGTTAGCCGTGCTTCCAGCAGCCCCTGGCGAGAGGGGGTGCTGTTCGGGTTGGGGCTAACGCACTTGGCAGGGGATTCTGAGCCGCAAAGGTATGCAGATGTGTCTTGTGCGGTGGTCATGCCGAGTGAGGGAGTGAGGGGGGGGGGGGTGGTGGGCATTCGCGATCTGTAAAAAGAAACTGCTGTGTCAAGGCGCGGCAACCCAGGCTTGCTAGGGGCGGCTCGCTTTTCTGCACTTTTTGAGAACAAGCAAGGGCACTCCCCGTTCGTCCTAGAAGATGCGCTGCAGACAACCACGGGATCACACATATAATGTCGACGAACCAGCTCAGCACCACAGCCCAAAATGGCTGAATCGCGCAGAAAAACATTACGGTAATAACCTACCTCTGCTACCAGGTCCTGGGCACGACCTTAAACTACCTAAGACCTAGGGAAGTCGTAAAACTCAACCCCACACCCCGAGGGCTCCCCCAGGCTGGTCCGCCTGGGCAACGGGGTCCCAGTGCATAGCACGGAGCACTGGGACAAAAGAGGGTCCGCCTTTTTCCGTCAACTCTGACATGGGGAGGGACAGCTGGAGCCACTGGCGGGGTGCTGTGTTGACTTCAGGGGGCTCCCAACGTGCTTCGGCACACCGGGTTCTTGGCCTGCGGCGGCATGGTAGTCGGTCAGAGAGGCCAGCGCTTGGTCGGGGACTACTCAGAGAGGGCGTGTGCGGACTTCAGGGGGCTCCCAACGTGCATCTGCACACCGGGTTCTTGGCCTGCGGACGTAGATTGCCTAAAGGTTTAGAAACCGGCCGAGCCCGTGGGGGTGACGAACGTACTGCCGGCCCGGGATTGTCAAGGTTCTTTCCCCAGATGGCTCACCAGTACCACCAAACCACACGGAGAGCAAAACCGCCGGGGAGGGGGTGGGGGAAGGTGGGAAGGGCGGCATGCCGAACTACAGCAAGGATGGCCAACAATGCGATCACTGCAAACAAGGCATGGGACACAAGAGGGGAAAAAAAAAACGCCCCGACCTCCGCATGGAGGGACTCACCCGCTTAGGGGAAACCACCATCCGCCGACTCCGGGCCGACCACCACCGCCTGGTCTACGACCATGACATCCCGGGCACGGCACAACCACCTTGCCAACCCTGCCTGAAGCATGCGCCGGGCCACCCCCCGCCTGGGGTCTCACTGAAGCACCTCTTCTTCGGCTGCCCCGCGACAGCGTCGGCCCGACACCACCTCACAGCCACAAACGTGCACAACCTGCTGTTGCACAACTGCAAGGAGGCGCTGCGCTACCTGGCCGAGGCAGGGGTAACGGAGCACGGCGAGAAGGACTACCTGAACGCGTGAACCAAATAACATCATCAGAGAACAAGGGCTTCGGCCCGACCTCCCAGCACCCCCCCCCCCCCATCCCAGCCCCACGTCACTTTCCACAGGCCGCCAGGCGCGTCAGCGTCGGCGACCGCCCGCCCCCAGTCTGAGAGGCATCAGCCGAATCTCGGTGGAGGCGGGCACAAAACAAAAGGGAGAGTCGTCACTGTGCATATCAGCACGGTCCCGCCCTCTGTGCCAGACCAACACACCACCAAAGGAAAAGAGGAAGAGGCGACGTAAGGCAATGCCTCCGTGCGGCCAGGAGAACACGAAATAGCGACCCCCTCAACGGGGAATGCTACGAGCACGGCCAAAAATCGTTCAAATCGTTCAATAATCACTCTTTTTTTTAGTGCGACCTGTGTTGTCAGTTTTTGTTTTGTTTAGTTTTGTTTTGCTTGCTTTGTTGTGGGGGTTTCCCTCTTCAGCGGGCTCGCTTCAGAGGGCTCAACACAGGCGAGGTTCAGTCCTCTGTGAGGCGCTTATATTGGGGGCCGGTTGGTTGCCCCCCCGGCCCCCAGTACTTCGGGCCGCGTCAGGCGCTGCGGCGCCACGGCGGGGCTGTCATCCCTCGCAGTTTTCTGTTCGTGGTGGGGGGGGGGGGGTTCGTTCTATTGATTGTTGGGTTTTTGATTTATGCCAGGAGATGTTGCCTACGGCTTCTGCTCGTTGATCAGCGTGTGTATCGGCGCGTCGCCCAGTAGTTCAGCGGCGGACAGGTATCGCATGACTTCTTGCGGGTGACGGAATAACAGCCGCCTTGGATTGGTGGTATGTAGGAAGCTGTCCTGCTCATGTTTCAATTTCGGGCAGTTGAAGAGGTGTGTGACCGTACAGGCCTCGCCACAGGCTGTACAAGGCGGCGCTTTCTCTTTTCCCGTATCCACCAGGAAGTCCCATACCAGGCTGTGGCGCCCCGTTCGGAGCCTCCGTAGCTGGACCTCTCCGCGCCGCTTTAGGGTCGGGTTGTGGAGTGGAGGGCGCGTGAGGCGGTCATCTTTCCAGTACAATGTGTGGGTACCCGGCCTCATGTGGTCGTGCATCCTGCGGGCCGCTGCTCGCGCTCCCCTGTAGGTGAGGGGCTCCGTCTGTCGCAGCTTTTGGCCTTGCTGGGCCAGCCGGTCCGCCACCTCATTTCCGTCTATCCCGACGTGGGACGGCACATACTGCATGTGGAGTGTCACTCCCTTTTCGGTCGTTACGCTGTGTAGGAGATCCCATATTGTGTGCATCACTTCTTCCCGCACCCGGGTCGGGCCCCCTTCCAACGCTTTTAGCGCACTTTGCGAGTCTGTGCACAGGACGACGATGTCTCCGGTTACGACTAGCCTCACGAGCACGCGGAGGGCCTCCCTTATCGCGACCAGTTCTGCTTGAAACGCGGAGGCGTGACGACCAGCATTTTCCACCATCGTTGTATGGGGAAGGACTTCCCCCGTCTTGTAGAACACTGCCCCGGCGCCCCCGCGTGCCAGGTCCGTGGCACCGTCCGTGTACACCCACCATGTCGCCTGCGGGTAGGTCATACGGAGGTGCTCCTCTGCCCGCTGGCGGAGTTTTGTTGTGTCCGTGTTCCTCTTCGACACTCCCGGGACGGTGGGGTGTATCTTGAGGTTGTCGAAACTTAGCAGCCATGGGTGTACGGGCCTGGCAATTCTCAGCTGAGCTCTGTCCCTTCTCTCGGTGTATAGTCCCTGTGTCACTTGCCGGGCCGTCTTGAGCCAGTCGCAATACTTCCCCCTCTCCAGCGACACCATGTCGGTACTCGTTTCGTTCCGTAGGCGGGCGTGTTTCTCTAACAGGTCAGCGGAGGATACAGCAATGAGGTCGTGGATACTCGGTAGGTGCGCCTCCCATAGTAAGGTGGCGGCTGAGGTGGTTTTGGGGCAGCCTGTGATGATGCGCGCTGCGGTGAGATGGTCGCTCTGCAGTTGCTTCACATTCTCCGCGCTGAGCGCGGCCCCGTACACCTCGAGACAGTATCGCACCACCTGCAACGCGTACGCCACATATACTTCCCTCAGGATGTCTGCGGTGTTCCCCCACTCAGTGTTTGCGAGTGTGCGGAGTGCTGCCACACGTTTTCGGAGTCTTCGGCGCACTCTCGTCACATGTGCTTCGAACGTGCATTCGTCGTCCACGATGATGCCGAGGTAGACCTTCTCCGTTACCCAGCAGATGGTCCCCGTCTGCAGTTTGAGTTGTGGGAGTACCTCCGGCAGTCGCTTGCGGGCCCCGGTGGGGCAGAACAGCATCGCTTCCGTTTTGCTGTGTGACACTTTCAGCTTCTTGTTTGCAGAGAGGGTTTCTATGTTGGCGATTGCGGCTTGGGCCCTCTCCATGGCTTCCTCGAGGGAGTCGCCCAGCACCGCAACAGCTGTGTCGTCGGCGAAGAGGTACATCGAGGTATGCCACACGTCGTCGAACGCCTCTGCTACATCGTCCACCGCGCACGTGAAGAGGAGCGGAGAGATCACCGACCCTTGTGGCACTCCGTCCTCGTATGCGTAGAAGTCACCGAGGACGCCCTCCGCGCGCACCGCTGCTTTTCTGTCCTCCATGAAGGACTGTACCCATCGCAGGTACCTCTCCGGGAACTTCTTGCGACGTAAGCTATCCAGCACCGCCGGGTGGTGTAGTGTGTCGAATGCTTTTGTGTAGTCGACAAATATGGTAATGCAATACCCGCCGTTTGCCTTGACCATTTTGCCCTTTGCGGCCACGTTTGCCACCTGCTCCGCCGCCGATCGAGCAGGGCGGAACCCGGCTTGGCAATCCTGCAGGGGGTCCACACCTGTGCCGTCCGCCTCCATGAGGTGCACCATGCGGGTCACAATCATCGACTCCAGGAGTTTGCTCACGCAGCTCGTGAGGGTGATCGGCCTGTATGATGTCGGGTCCTGTGGCGGTTTTTCGGGCTTTAGCAGCGCCACGACATGTCCCCTTTTCCATTGCTCTGGCACCAGTCCTTGTTCCCAGCTGATGTTCATAACGTGGAGTAACGCTCTTTTCCCCGCTGGGCCGAACTTGCGCAGCATCTCGTTGGTGACGCCGTCTGGGCCCGGGGCCTTTCCTTCTTCGAGGTTGGAGATCGCGAGGTCAAGCTCCGTGGATGTGAAGCTGTTGGCTGACTCCTCGTTCGGAGGTACCTCAGGTGCACGTCGGGGCCTCTTTGCGGATTCCGTGGCCCCCAGGTCTGCTGTCGCCCCACCGCCGCACACACGCGCGAAGTGCAGGCCTAGTGCTTGCGCCTTTTCTCTGCCTGTCACCAGCTTGTCCCCCTGCAGGATGGGGTGGTGCATGTTGGGGGCGTGTTTGCCGTCTATCCGTTTGACTGTGCGGAATAGGCTGGCAAGGTCGTTTCGGCCGGCGTCCGCTTGCACATGTCGACGGAGCGCCTCCCTCTTGTCCCCGTACACTGCGTCAGCGACCTTTTCCGGGGCCTCGCTGTTCCGGTGCCTCAGCATGTCTCGCGTCCCTTTCGACCATCTGACCGTGCGTGGCTTGGCTGCGGAGGTGATCTGCGGGATAGCTGCCTGCGCTGCTTTCATCACGATCTTCGCGAACCTCGGCGCACATTCTGCTGGGTCACGCCACCCTCGCACCTTCTGCTCAGCATTTTCGATGTGGGTGTTGAAGGCTGCCCAGTCAGCTTTTCCCCAGTCCCATCTTTTGCATGTCTTCTGTCTTGGCGGAGGCGACTGCTTCTCATGGATGAGATCGACGTAGAACAGCATGGGAAGGTGATCGGAACCCACTGAATCGAGACATTTCCATTCGGATTTTTTGACACGCGAGGTATGCATGACGACCACGTCCGGTGAGGTCTCTTGGTCACGCCTCTTCCTCGTCGGCACTCCTGGGACGTTCGCTACGCTCATCTCGTGGGCATCGCAGTTCCCAAATGGCGCGCGATGACAGAGGTGGGGAGGGAGGGCAAATAAAAGATGGCGGTAAACAGATGTGGGAGGGAGCCAGTAACTGGCAAAGCCCCCCCCACCCCACCGCGCCCCCCTGGATTTTACAAAAACAAAAGTGGCAGCGGCGGCATGGCCCGGCGGCGAGTGGCACGTGAGGGGGGGGGGGGTACGGTCAAGAACAGGTGATTTTTAATCCCCGGTCTTCCCAGCCAAGAACCCCCCGATCCATCCCCGCTTTTTTTCCAGCTAAAAATGGTACCCAATGTCACTCCTCCCCGGTCTTGGTCTTGTACCAAAATGGGTTCCTTCCACGGTTCCTCCCGCTCGCGCCATCCTCGGGTGCTGGAGGAAAACCCAATAAACGGCTTTTGGGACCGTTATTCCGACGATACTCCCTAATATGCCACAGCTGAAACAGCCTCGCAAGGACTTGCTGCGGTTCTAGACGGCAGACACGCGCTACATGGGGGGTCTGGGGGGTGGAGCCCCCCAGCCGCAGGAGGCCACGGTAGTGAACGTCTGGCTCTTGGCTGGAAAAAAACCGGATTTTGGCTGGGAAAAAACGGGAAAAGGGGCGGGTGCCCGGAGGACTCATCCCCATCCCCCACTAGAAATACACCTAGTCAAGACCTTTTTTAAAAAAAGCAGAGAAATAAAAATAACGCTACAGAACCTCTCACATGGTGTTGCAGAAAAGTCCAGAAATTGCACACGCCGCAAGTTTATGCGAAGCGTTTTACACAACGCCACCAGAGAGGACTCTTGTTGCCCCCCCGCGGGGCGAGCGGGGAGGAGGGTGGGAAGGGCATGACCCCTCCCCGCCCTTATCCCGCCCCACCCGCACGATGGCGGGACACGCCCCTACCCAACCTCAACAACAACGGGGTATCGATTCACCGCAACACTCTACAACAGACTTTACCTCTAGCTGGTGTTCGGCAGAAGAGAGGAGCAATTGTCTCAAAGGCATGGGCACAGATGGAACATATCGAACAGAGAAGCTGATGAAAGATTAGGATGTGCGTGTGTGTGTGGGAGAGAGAGAGAGAGAGAGAGAGAGAAGACGACATGTAAAGAGACGACGACGAGGAGAAGAGAAGAGAAGAGAAGGGGGGCGGGGGAGGGTGTGTGTGGTGGGGTGTGCCGGCTTTCCAGGGATCTGAACCGTTTTTTGAAAGACCAACTGAGCCTCTACTCTTGATCCTGCCTCACACACCTCCTCCACAGCCGAACCTTGCGTTGCGGTGTGCGGTGTGTGTGTGGTGTGGCAGCAGCGCAGAAGCCCTATCGGCGCAACCCACACTGATGGCGGATCATCGAGCATTGTGTGCAGAGGAGCTTGTATTGTGTCAAGACCTATAAAGCCGGTCACTCCTGCGAGATCAAACCCACCGGCATAAAGTTGCTGAGATGCAGGAGAAGAGAACGGATTGGGCCCCGAGAGCAACCCGCTAGGCAATGGGGGGAATCGTCACTGCAGAAATAAAGGCAGGAAAGGAGAGGAGGAGAAGTGGGGGGTAGGGGGGTTTGCCAAAGCTGCTGCAGGTTCTGCTGTGGAAAACACACACAAGGGCCCAAGAAAATTATTTGCAGCAGTGCTGACCGCGCCGATATCAGGAGAAGGGGGGGTCTCGGTGACTCACGGGACAAGCAAAACACTGGCAATGTAAAAAGACACTGGCGAATGCATCCTCCGTTATTGAACGGTTTTGAACGATTTTTGGCCGTGCTAGTCGCGTCCCCCGGTGAGGGGGGTCGCTGTTTCGTGTTCTCCTTGCCGCACACTGGCGAGTGCATCCTCCGTTATTTTGACACTTTTTTTTTCTGGAGGGGTTTGTGGTGTTTTTGTGCGCCACAAAGAGTCCAGGTTTTGTTTGTGCACACTGCGCGCGCGGCACGCTCCTACTGA
Source organism: Rhynchopus euleeides (assembly GCA_963210315.1). NCBI lineage: Eukaryota > Euglenozoa > Diplonemea > Diplonemida > Diplonemidae > Rhynchopus > Rhynchopus euleeides. Next base: position 608,532 of record OY723269.1, read on the forward strand.
CTCTTTCGCTGTGAAGTAAAAACGCCTGGCCCGCACGGGGCTTCTTTGAGACACAGACCAAAGGCTCTCCCCCCCCTTCTGCCCTGACGTACGATATGGCCAGGGGAATAGCAAACCACACAAAACAAACCATTTCAACAAACGGCTGCGACTGCCTCACGAGGGCCGCTGGGCCGCTTCCTCCTCCTCCTCCCGCCAATTAGCATGCACTGTCGCAAAAAAAAGGGAATGTATAGTCAAACACTGCACACAGGCGGGAATGGTTTCCTGCTTCACTATTTCACATCGGAACCGATTCTCTCAAACAAAAGGCAGGAGTGGGTGCATGTGTGTTTGGGGGGGGGGGGGGTGTAGATGGTGGGGGGTGACAACTCTAGAAAAAAAGACAGCCCTCGGTAGAGGTGCCTGTGTGTTGTCAGAAACGGTGTGGAGGGAGGGGGATAGGAGGGGGAAGGAGTAAGAGCAGGAGGAAGGTCAACATTTTTTTTTTAAAAAAAAGACAGGGCTGTTGTTTGTGCGCCAAATCCGGGGCAAAACAAAAGGCGACTCCGCAGCCTGATGAGGGGGGGGTTGAATTTGTTGCCCAAAAGCGCTGCCTACTATCTTTTTGACACTGACAGGAGCACTGTTGCAGTATAAAAAATCTCACAGCAGAACCTGGCGTACAATATGGCCAGGGCTATGCCGACTGTGTTGCACTGTGTTTGTGCCAGAAGGCGTGGCGTCATATTTGCTACTTGCATATTTGGTGCGCAGAACAGCCACCCTCTCCCCCCCCCCTCCCCAGGCATGTGATTAACCCCCCCCCCCGGAGATACTTTTTCCTTCTGGGGGGAGGGGGGTGGCAGAGGAGGGGGCCTTCCCTCTGTTGTCAAAAACTGTGTCAGATTGCCTCCTCTTTTGAGAGGCGACTCGCTGTTCTGTCTCTTGGCGATTGCTGTTGTTCGGTGTCGCACCACACATCTTCTTTGAAGCACCTCTCGGATGTCGGGTCGAGAGAGGGGTGGGGGTGGGGGTGGGGGTGGGGGTGGGGGGGGTAGGGGGGGGTCACTGCTAAGGAAAAGTGGTAGACAAACAGCAATTTTTCCGACACCCCCATTCCGACCCCCGGAGAGCCTATTTTTGGGTAGCTGTTGGCCGATATGTGGTGGAAAACAGGTTTTAGGCCCATTTCGGTGATTTTTGACACCCGGGAAGGCATTTTTCGCCCATTTTTTATTTTCCTACCAGAACTTGTACCTCGGGGTAGTAGCGTGGCTTCGTCATTTTTTGACTACAACCACTGGGAAGAGGCATTGTATCAAGTTCCGCATACATATCGTCCAGGAGGTTCTCCTGGAGCTCAAGTATGGTGAATTCATCCTGGTGGAGCCCGCTCTCCTCGGCGCGATCCATCAATTCAGCACCCCGTTTCCTTCCCAGGAAGCTGCGGATCTCGCCCTGTTTGTGGGCCAAGTATCTCCCGGAACGCTTCCTGGGCAGTTGTCTGGGGACGCGGTCGCTTCGCAAATGCGCGCACATCCTCTGCCGAGGGTACAGGGGGATTTCCCCACCTCAATATTCACTATTCCGCTTGCGGTGACCTGTGCGAGTGCAGTCACCGTTGAGGCTGTACACTGAAAGCGGCTGATCAGCTGCACTGTCATTGACGAGAGGAGACCCTCCAGCCAGTCGTGCACCACACCTGTTTGAATTCGATCCACACCGACCTCGGCTCACGTCAGCACTAGGGTGCGAGCGCTGCAGTGGAGTATGTGTTCGTACAGGGACCGTGCCACCTGTGCTGCACCTTCACCATGGTGTGCTTCCGGTACAACAACCGGTAGGTACCTTCTTGTGCGATATCTGCGACCTGCAGCACCGCTATCTCACAGCAGGGCTTGCACCGCTGTTCCGATAGACTCCACAGGAACCTCTCGGCAGCTTTGAAGGGTGGAACAGAGCTTTTCTTGGCCCATTGCATGTTGATCACGATGAGACCTTGCCCACCGGGGGTGGGCTCGGTACAAGTTGTGGTATGGAAAATTAGGATGGGGTCTGAGAGGGTAACAAGGCCACAGATCATGTTGTAGTGGGGGTATATCCGGGTTCCGACACATTCTGGACCGGTTTTTCATATTTTTTTGGCCCAAAAATGACCTCCGAGGGAAAGTGGAATTTTGGGGTTTGTCCCCCCCAGTGACCCCCCCCTAGGGGCAGAGACCCCGATAAGAATCCGACCCCCTGACCCCACCCGACCCCCGACCCCCTCTTATAAAAGACCCCCCCCCCCAAATATCTGGGAAAAACCCTGGGTTTTTCCCGAGGAAACGCGGGGTTCTCCCTCTGTTGCATTGTTTGGACTCCGTGCGGATCGTAGTGGGGTCACTTTGTTGGTGTAGGTGCCACACAACACCCCTGAAATGCAGAGGTGGTCCTCGTCGAGAATGGGGGTCGGAAACCCGGGGGTCGGAATCGAGGGGTCGGATATGGGGGTCAGAGGGGGTCGGCCCCCCTCCCGACCCCCCATTGTTCTCGGGGGTCGGAATACGGGGGGTCGGAGGGGTCGGAAGGGGGTCTGAAAATGGGGGTCTGAAACTTGGGGGTCGGAACTTTTGCACTATTTCTCAGGGGTCGGAAAATGGGGGGTTGCAAACTTGGGGGGTCGGAGTATGAGGGGTCGGCCCCCCTCCCGACCCCCTCCGACCCCCCCACACAGGGTTTGCAAAACCCCGTCCTTTTGAATATTTGGGACTACTGGGTCATTTCGTGGATAGAAGTACCAAGCTTCACTCATGAAATGTGGGTCTGGTCCAGGGATAGTCGTGGGAGGAGATGCCTGGGAGGCACACACCATGCCACCCTACCCACCCACCCAGCGGCACCCTCCCCGACCCCCTCCTCGGGTTTTTCAAAAACCCGTTCTTTTGAATGTTTGGAGTTTGTGCGGATCGCAGTGGGGTCATTTTGGCCATGGGGTGCCTATGAACACCCCTTATTGGTGGTCCCCATTCAGGCAAATTCCTCAAGGCGACCCCCTCGGACCCCCTCCCGACCCCCGACCCCTGACCCCCCCGACCCCCGACCCCCTCTTATCGGGGTCTATGCCTAGGGGGGGGGGGGGTGGTATTTTGCTTTTGCTTCTCCCGGTGCGAAGGCCGAGGCTGAGCAGAAGGAGGTAACATGCTGAGCGCGGCGGTCTGGTTTAGCGCACCTCACGGAGAAAGGCCATCAAGAGAGAGAGAAAGGTACGCAGAGAGAGAGAGAGAACAGAGAGGCATTCCTAGCAAACCAGATTAATCCGCAGGAGGCGCTCGAACTTGGCTTCTAGGAGAGAGACGGGGCGATACATGGCTTTCTCGTCACAGGGCATTCGCACTCTGAGCTTACGAGTGGGTGAGAGAGAGAGAATAGAGAGAATTTTGTTTGGGGGCCTTCGCTACCAGATGTGACTGAGTGAGAGAAAGTGAGCAACAGCCTGCCCCCCCTCACTGGCTGACGAGCTGTGACGAGCTGTGACTGGTAGCGAGGGCCCCCTTTGTGCGCCAAAAAAATAAAGACTTCGAGTTGCGTTCTTTGTTTGTACGAACGGTGTCTGCTAGTGCATGTGTGCAGATACCGAACGCTGCCACGAGTCTTTTTACGTGCGAAAAATCAGCTGTTCTTCCACAAAAAAGGCTGGTGAATATACTTTTTTGTTGCCTTTTGCCCAAAATATAGAAGCACTGCCACACTCTCTTTCTTTTGACACTTTTTGACAGGGGCGCATAAGAGAGTCCGGTCTTCCTCTCTGGTTGCCCTGTCTTGCGTCGGCTGGAGGTTCAGAGATGCAGCACACACACACACACACACAACCACATTGCTGCCAAGCACACCACGCCGGCTATGCTGCACGCCCTCCTCCCCGGAGTGGCACTGAGTTGGCCCCACACTCTAACCCGAGTGGGGCCTCCGCTGTGACGTAGAAATGGGCGGGGGTGGGCAATGATCCGCGCAGGATCTCCCCACACAAAACGTGGTCACCACACACACACACACCTAAGCAATTTCGAGAGGAGAGAGAGAGATAGAGAGAAGTGTGTCTCTCTCTGAGGGCATGTGCACAAACAGACACGGAGGGGATACGGAGGCACGCACGCCACACCGCAACGCAACGCAAGAATCACAACACACACATGCCTGTACGTGGGGGATGGCGGAGTTTGCCGGAGGTTTCTCTCAGATCTGGGTAGTCCTGGCACACACAGCGCACAACACATCCTCAGAACAACTGATCAGCCGCGACTATTGGTATCTTGGCAGAGCTGCACAGATATGAACCCCTTTTGACTTTGAAAATTTTGAACGGTTCTCTTTTTTTTGCCGCGCCACTCCCAGTGAAAATCCGTTCCCGCTTCACACCTCCTTTTCAATTTACCGCAGCGTGGGGACCTGAATGTTTTCTTCGCACTGCCAAGTCACAGCCGCACCAAATCACACGGTTGGTGCGATTCACGATGTGCCCATACACCCACATAACAACCAAACAAGATATAGGGCTGATGCCGTGCGCCAAAACCCGCGGAACAGCAACAACCTCGCGCCGACGAAGAGGTCATGTCGTACTGTGGCTGCTTGGGGAGGGGTGCGGGGCTGCAGCGCAGCAGGTTCTACTCTGGGCCTTTCTCTCTCTGAGTGGATGGGACCCCGGTTGGGGGTCAAAGAAAAACTGCCGTTTTCGCAAAAAATGGGGGGGGTTTTTTTGGGTGCTGGTTGGGTGGTCGGGGGTGTGGGTGAATTTTCTTTGGCTTCGACGACCAAGAGCTGGCGCCCGGGCGTGGGGGAGGGGGCAGGGGCAGGGGGCGCAGAGGGGAGGGGGGGGGGGGGGGGCGGGGGTAGTTTTTTTGAACGATTTGAACGATTTCTTGACCGTGTTCGTCGCGCCCCCTTGCTGAAAGGGGTCGCTTTATTGTGGGGGGCGGGGGTAGGTGTGTGGGGAGAAGGTATAACAAAGAAGAACCACGCATCGAAAAAGAAGGTTGAATGAATAACCGGACAGTATTTCGAAACGGAAGGAACGGACAAAGAAGAGCGGGGGGCCCGGTGGGTAAGGGGAAGGGGTGTCGGGTGGCGCCCAAGACATGGGAGACGGATTGAGAGACGGGCAGGGGGGGGGGGGGGGGGGAAAGGGGGTCGGGCAGGCTTCGGAATATATAACCACCCCCAATCTGCCAAAAAGGCCTGATGATTTTCCTTCTGGAGGCCTCCGCCCTATTGTCAAAATCGTGCCATTTTTGGCCCCTCTCCTTTGAGAGGTGGGTCGTTGTTCTGCACTTCTGAGCAAAGGCCCCTGTGGAGACAACCCTACTTGGATGGGAAGTCCAGGTGGTGGCATGGCTCCTTTCTTCTGAGACCACTCTAGAACCACGACCCCTCCAGCTGACCCCTCCGGGGAGAGGCAGACGAGAGAGAGAGAGAGGTTCCGGAACCCGGGCCAGTGCCGAGATCAACCCCCTTATTGCGAGCTGTGAGGGAGATCCCTTGACCAAATGTCCCGTGGCCCCAAAAGCGTAGCGACCGTGCTTCCTTCTTCCTTTAGGATGCGTTGACGCTTCCACCTTGGTAGGAAAAAAAACTCTCGTATCCTTTTCGGGTTCCTGTGGCCCCGCCACACGGGTGCCACATCACTGTATATTCCGAAGCCTGCGTGTCTTTGGGGTATGGGGAAGTATGCAAAAAAAAAACAGGTATAAAGTAGGGGTGTGACCATCGCTTCTCCTGAACGGGAGGGGTTACCCTTCGCCTCGGTGCAGAGGGGGGGTTTGCAGGGGTATCAAGCGAGGGTAATGGACGAGGGGTGTCTGTCTGGAAGCCGCGTCTCAGGTACAGTATATGTGTGTGTGTGTGCACGACGTGGTATCCGGAGACCCGAAGAATCGACGAATCGACAATCCAGATTGGGCGATTCAGCCAGTTCGCCGGGGTGCAGTCCGGTAGCCCAGGACCTGACCACCACGTCGCGTGTGTGTGTGTGGGGAGGGGAGGTGATATCAAAATCCCGTGTCCAACCCGGTATTCACGTCCTAACCCTCCCAGAGGGCACCGGGTGGAATATTCGATACTAGGTGCTCAGGCAGAAGGTCGGGGGTGGGGAGAGAGAGAGGGGGGGAGGGGGATGAGGTCTTCACGATTCGGGGCTCCTTTGCATCAACATCGCTGAAAACACAACCAATTCGACGCTTTAGCAGGTTTAAACGAGAGAGATTTTGAGCCGTGCTGCTCGTAGTAAACCCCCAGGCCTGTCGCTAACTTTTCGATTTTGGAGATTTGGTGGGTTGACGCTCCTGTTTTGGGGGGGGGGGGGGATCAGGGGGGAAAACACTAGGGGTCAATTTTTCTCGCGCGCGCTTCGCGCGCGCTCGTGTTGTTGCCAAATTTTCCCATCGGTGGACCACGAGGTGGGCACGGTGTGAGGCGCTGGGTTCCTTCCGTGGTTCCTCTCCCGCTCGCGCCGTCGGGTGCCGGAGGAAACCAAAAAATGGCTTTCGGGACCATGATTTCGACGCTGCCCCCTGATATGTCACGGCCGTCAAAGCGCAAGGACTTGGTTACTAGACGGGCACGCGAGATGGGGGGTCTGGGGGGCAGGGCCCCCCAGCCGCCGGAGGCCACGGTAGTGAGCATCTGTTCACTGTGGGCGTACAGATTCTGTGTGAGTTGGCTGCGTCCTCCTGAGGCTACTGGAGTGGGTGGATTCCCTGACCCGGTGGGAATCGAATGACTTGAGTACGAGACATACGCCACAGGGGGGTCTGGGGGGCGGAGCCCCCCAGCCGCCGGAGGCCACGGTAGTGAGCATCTGTTCCTGCAAAACCATACTCTCTTCGACGTCGACCCAGTGAAAGTGGGTTGACGCTTGGTCGACGCTTGGTGAGCGTCGACCCAGTGTAACCGGGCCAACGCTAGGTTAGCGTCGACCCAGTGTAATAAATGGGTTGACGCTTGGTCCAGGCTTGAATGGCAACCCAGTTCCACTAGGTCGACGCTCCAAGCCTCGACCAAGCGTCAACCCAGTCCACTGGGTCGACGCTGGGTCGACGCTTTTTTATGGGGGGGGAAACCCAAAATCACTGGGTCGACGGTCGACGCTTAGCGACATGCCTGGTAAACCCCTCCCCCTGGGGGGGGGGGGGGGGGGAGTGGCCACTGTTCTGTGTTCTTCTCGCCAGCACGGTGGCCATTGCCGGTATATAAAACCCACGCGTCTCCGTCAAGGGAGGTGGGGGTGGGGTGGGACTGCGATGTCGATGACAATATAGCACGGAACCCACAGACCCCCCCCCCCTTTTCACTCGGTTTGCAGACAGTGCCCCCCCGACACCAGAACCCAGGCAGTGGGGAGGTGGTCGGAAGGGGGGGGGGGTGTGAGGGTGGGGGTGGGTGGGCTTGATGAATCAATTTTGAACGATCGTCGTCACTTTTACGTAACACACATCCGCTTTTGTCAGGGCCTCCCTGGTGCCCACGAACAAAAAACGCTTCTGGGCGGGGGGTGCATTGAAATAGAAGTAGAAGGAAGCACGGGATGATCTCCCTTCACTCGTTATGCAGGTTGTGTCTCTGAGACCCAGTTCTGAGTGGGGGGGGGGGGGGGTGGGTGGGGGCGGCGCTGCGCGTCATGCCGTGCAGTTCCAGTGGTAGTGATAGCTGGTGGATGAGATGAATGACTTGTTAACGAAAGTAGCTCTGCCTGAGGGCCGCAGGATTTGACTGTTCTTTTTCAACGGGGGGTGGGGGGTGGGGGGGGATGAAGAGGTCTTCGTGGCAGGTGTCGAAGTGACAAGGAAGCTTGTTTGGGTCGCAGTGTGGATCGCACCGAGCAGCTGCTCTTGATTGTGTGATGATCTCCACTGCTGCCGGTCAGGCGCAAATATGCAAAACAAGAAGGGGGGGGGGGGATGTGGGGAGAGAGACCCGGGGGGCTCCCTCTGTAGCGGCAACACTGCACCAGCGTGGCATGTCATGTTGCAGCCAGGATCGCTGCCATGTTGCGACGCTCCCCAAAACTGAAAAAGATAACAACACCGCTCACCCCCCCCCCTCAGAAAGCAGCATATATTCCTCTGCACATTATCGACACGCACGCGAGAAGGGAGACGGCAGCAGGAATGTGGCGGGAGGGGGGGCGGGGGTGTGCAATGCGCAGAGAGAGCCGGGGAAACCCCACCCAAGAGTGACCCACCCACTCCCCTTCCTGTGGGATTCTAGGGACAGGTGCCTCCCGTGCATCCTCCTTGTGCACACCACCACCACCATCCCCCGCTACCCGGTTTGAATGGGGGATCGACGAGCGCATTTTCGCTTTTTTTTTGGCGCACTCCGAATCATGAATTGTGGACATCCCGAAGGGGGTGTAGGGCATGTCATCAGGCAGGCAGTAGGGGGGGGGGGGTAGGGGGGGTCATAAGCCCCCCTAAAAACGTACGAAAACCAAAATTTTCAACATACCATCAGAACCGCCCTAATACCTGATCTGACCCGAAAATCCGACCCATACCCCCCCGGAAACTGTCTGGGGCCCACTTGTGACACCTGATACGCACTTTTGTGATGATTTTTTGGGGTCCTAAAAAATGTACCTCAGTTTCGTACCTTGCCTTTGTACCTGAACCACTCCCGACCGCATTATTTCGTTCTTTGCCTTTTCTGCGGTGGTTCTGGCTCAGGTGGCACGCATGTTGCCTTCCCCAGTGCCTCGGCAAGGTCTTTCTTGACCTGATTAGTGGGAATGTTGTGTTGTTGCGTCAGCAGAATGAGTTCAGCCACCTTCTGGGTGTAGTACTTCGATCGCATATGGGTCATTGTGAGTACTTCGTACGCCTGGGAGGCTGCATCGGCATTAGTAGGCAGCGTTGTAGATGCTTTTGCTTCGTCGATCTTAGCCTGTGAAGGCACGATTGGGATATTGTACGCCCTGAGAGCCGAAGTGGTTATGATTGTGCTGTGTAATTTGCGCCCCGCAGGATATGCACACCACGCAGTCTCGACAACACGTATGAGAGTGTACCATGTGGGGACTCAACAAGGTCATTGGATCGGCATCTGCCTGCCGACTCAGCCCCCACACAGTGCGACCGCAAGGTCGCCAGGGATGTCTCAACGCCAGGGGAATACCCTCCCCTGGCGTTGTACAACCCTACTCTCAACCCTCGGGTCCTCTCCTGGAGGCGGTGGTGGCGGGCCCGCAACGCTTCGTACTTCCGGTACAGACTGAGGTAGTCTGCCCGGCTGACCCGCTCATTGCTTCCTAGATCATCTGCTGCTCTGGAGCTGCCATCACTCTCACTGCCCACATCAGTTGGTGTGGGGGTAGGAGCAGGAGGAGTGGGAGGAGTAGGAGTGCAGGTGACATCTTTCTTGGCTAGCAAGGAACGCCGCTTTTCCCGCACGTGCGTGCAGTTGATGCACCACTGCATATATCTGTCGTCACCACGTCCCACTCGCTCTCCTATGTACCCAGCCCGACGGAGCGCCCGAAATAATGTCGCCTCACCGATGTCGTGTGCCGTTTTCTTTTTACGCAGGTCTGCCACAACGCTCTCTGCCGAGACCCCGCACATCTCCCGTTTGGCGAGCGTCTTTCGAGCAAGGTACTCCTCTGCAGCAGCATCTGACACCTCTGCGAGGCCCTGGGCACGCGGCATGTGTTGCTCGGCGTGCTGAGTGAGCGTAGTGACACCCTTCCCTTGCAAAGAACGAAATAATGCGGTCGGGAGTGGTTCAGGTACAAAGGCAAGGTACGAAACTGAGGTACATTTTTTAGGACCCCAAAAAATCATCACAAAAGTGCGTATCAGGTGTCACAAGTGGGCCCCAGACAGTTTCCGGGGGGGTATGGGTCGGATTTTCAGGTCAGATCAGGTATTAGGGCGGCTCTGATGGTATGTCGAAAATTTTGGTTTTGTACGGGCTTATGACCCCCCCTAGGCATACAGTGCAAACGATAATTATTATCGCACATATACCAGATACGATAATTTTCGGAAAATTATCGCATACGATAATTTATTATCGCATACGATAATCCATTATCGTATGATGCGATAATCCCATTATCGTATACGAACGGATACGATAATTATTATCGTATATTATCGCATACGATAATCCCATTATCGTATGTTATCGCATACGATAATAATTATCGTATCCGGTCGTATACGATAATGGGATTATCGTATGCGATACTTACTGGGTTGCACTATTCTTGAACACCACTGCCCTCGTCAGATTCCTTCACATACTCGTCCGTCATCAGGATTCATCGCCCCCCCCCCCCCCCCAGTCCCTTCAACACCCTCGATGTCATCAGACATCGAGACAGAATTCGTCATCCCCCCCCCCCACCCGCCCACCGAACAGCACAGGAACCACATCACGGACAGACGACCTGGCACGCCGCCCCCCCCCCCCATCCCCCCTTCTAAATGATATCCATCTCAGTCTCGGATTCGTCCTCCTCAGAGGAATCATCAGAGACATAGTCCCTTTCGAGGGCTTCTGCGAACCGGTTGCTCTTGTCGAAGTAGCCGAGGAGGTCGCCGTTCCGCTGCAAGAACAGACGATCCGCGTAGGTCTTCGTCGAGATGTTCGACCCCCGCTTGGACTTGCGGGACTCTGCCGTCGAAAACACACTGTCGACCTGTGTGACCGACACAGGCGTGCGGAGCCAAGCCACCACATGTGGCGCCAGGATGGGGAACAGCTTCCTCCCCTTCTCCAGCCAGAACGCAATCGGGGTGTCGGTCTGCAGGGATTCGGCAGGGGCATTGAGGTACTGTGTGAACTCCGCCCAGCACTCGTCGTCAGCAAGGGCATGGAAATCCACGGCCCACACCAGCTGGTTTGTGATGTCGGGGAAGTCGTCGAAGTCAGCCATCAGCACGGTTTCCGGGTCGAAGATGAGCGCCATCTCGAACCTCGCCTTCGACGGCCAAGACTCCCAGGCATCCTTCAGCAAGGTGCGGATAGGAGCAGGATAACTGGTGTTCGTCACCACCTTCTGGTACTCCTCCGTGATAGTCCGCACTTTGATGTGCCCCAGACGGGCTTCCGGGTTCTGCACCCATCGCACGAGCCACAGCACCGGCTCCACCATCTCAGCCACAGCCACCGTCTCGCTGACGTGCTCTTCCCATGTTCCCTTCTGGATGTGCTCAGAGAGCTGCCTGAGAGTGAGTGGCTTCTTCTTCCTCGCCATCTCCACGCTGACGAACTGCAGCAGCATCGCACACCGGGTCTGCAGGTGGACTGTCAGGTCGAACATCGCTGCCCATCGAGTGTCCGAAGTAGAGGCGGGTTGCTGAGGGCTGGACACCTCCACATTGGCGGCGTGGGTGTCGTCTGTTTCCGCCACAAAGGCGGCAGCCCGCTCCAGCACCACCGCATCGGTATCTGTGACGTTCACGGATGGGAGAAGCTTGCGGAGCGCACGCACCGCTCCGCGGTCGAGAGCGGTGCGCACACGCAAATGAGTGTCACGGATGTTCGTTGCAGCATCATGCATCCTCTCCGCCCCCTGTGCCTGAAACTTCTTCCAACGGTGCCGGCGCGACTTGCACCCGAAGAACTGCGACACCAGCGTGCAGAAGGCATACGCCCGGGGGTATGACTGGCGCACTGCTCGCTTCAACGCTGCGTTGAGGTGGTGGCCCAGGCAGTAGATGCCCTCCTCCTTCTTGTCGCCAAACGCCTTGACGTTCACCGACCCGAAGTCAGCGACAACTGTACTGCGGGTAATGCCGTACAGTTCCCGCACCTCGTCAAGCACATCCCCGACGTCCTCTGCGTTGTGCACCTCGCCGTCACCACGCAATTTCGACAGGAGGAGCACTCCCCTGCCTCCCACGTAGGCGACGACCGACATGATGGCAAAGCCAAGATGCCGCAGGCCTGTTCCATCAACGCCCAACGCCACCGGCCGGCCGGTGATGCAGTCGCGGATCTTCTTCTGGATCTCCGCGACGAACAGCGGGGCCTTGCCCAGCAGCGTCCGGGGCTTCGGCAGAGGGGTGGTCATCGGCAGCGCAAGGATAGACGCCTGGTGAGGCGTGATCCCCGCAATCACAAGGGCAAGTGCCCATGCCTTTTGAAATGATGCGGTGGTCGTGGGATCGCTCTTCGTGGTTGAAACACAGGGGGCCGCCTGCACTGGCGCTTCCTTCGATGTGGTCTGGTGCGCCTTCGTGTCGGTCACGTGTTTCTTTGCCACTGTCGATTCAGCATGCTTTACGACGATGCTACAGAGGTTGCACCACAGGACTTCGTCCGATAATGTCCGGGGGGGGTTTGCATCAAGCAGCATGGTGCGAGTTTCGAACGGGAGGTCCTCCACCGACTTGATCGTGTAGGCCGCAGCAACTGTGGCGTCGTACCTCGCCAGTTGCTGCAGCCGCTGCCTGGCTGTTACCAAGGAGATCCTCTTCTTGGCAGCAGCCTCGTCTGCGGCTTCCTCCACCGTTTTTCTGAGTTTTATCGTGTCCAGGCGTTTCTGCGCGCTCTCCGATTTTCCCGCGGGCTTTGGTGCTGTCTTCTTGGGGGCTGGCTTCTTCGCTGCTGGCTTCTTTGGGGGTGGCTTTTTCACGGCCGCCTTTTTCGCTGAGGGCTTCTTGTCCTTCCCCCCCGTGACGCGACGGCGTTTCTGGTCCGGCTCGTCCTCATCACTGCCCTCTTCCTCGTCATCGCCGTCATCATCTTCCTCTGCGTCATCCTCCGTTGTTGTGTCGTCTTTTATCCTACGACGACGAGACATTTTTTGATCCCTGGTGTTTCCTGTGGAGGGTGATGGCGATGCAGTCACAACATAGCGATAGACACACGGGTCGAGAGCGCACACGCAAATGAGTGTCACGGATGTGCGTGGCAGTATCCTGTAACCTCTCCGCCCCCCTGTGCCTGAAACTTCTTCCAACGGTGCCAGCTTCATTGACAGGATGCCCCAGACAGACATAGTGCTGCGCATGTCATGGCACTATGTGTGTTGTGTCTGCCACCCATTTGTGAGGGACATTCTACACTTCTGAGTGAAGCCCCCCGTCACCAATAATTCAAAGAAGCAAAAATGGCAGCTTCCGGCTCCACTTTTACCACTTTTTCAATGTGTTCTGGGCTGATTTCTGGTTTTCCGAAAATCTCAAAAAAATTATCGCACCATTATCGTATATTATCGTATACGATAATATACGATAATGGGAGTACGATAATAATTATCGTATGCGATAATAATTATCGTTTGCACTGTATGCCTAGGGGGGGGGGGGGCAGTCGATGTGTCTCTGAGATGTCAGAGGGTGGGGGTGGGGGCATGAAGGAAAAGGCATCCAAAAGTGCCCGGTCCGGTTTCTTTTACTTCTTTTCGGTTCAGTGCCGTTCAATTTTCCCTTTTCTTCAAGAACATGCCTTGAGAGGGGGGGGGGGAGAGGGGGGGGAAACATATACGCCCACATCCGGCTCTGCCAAACACTTCCATCCATCCCCCCCCCCCTACCCCTTTCACACGGCAATGCTTAATTTGATTCAAGGCGTTCAAAACGTTCAGTTCGGTTTCGAAAAAAAAATCAGGAAATTTTCGCAGGGGAGAAGCGGGGGCGGGGGAGGGTGGTTATATCCCCAATACTTTTTGGGGGCATTTCTGTTTTCCTATCTCCCCAGAGGGAACCGTGTGGGAGCCCTCGGGGCAGAGCAATCCTCATCTTGGAGGAGAACAGGGCCCGGTGACTGCGCGCGCCCCTGTCGGTTTGGAGCTGCCCACTGTTTCGGGGGAATATGGGTTTGGTTGTCGAGAATGAAAGAAAAGAACGCATCCCAGGAGGAGGAGTATTGAAATAGAAAGTAGAAGGAAGCACAAGAATGATCTCCCTTCACTCGTTATGCAGGTTGTGTCCCCGGGGGAGGGGGCTTGAATGTCGAGAGTAAACGGAAAAGCAAGCCTCCCAGCCCCTTCTTGCAATGTTAGTCACCACACCGGATATGCTATCAATGCACACCGGGAGGGTGTGTAGCAGGCAACAAGTCTCCCGGGAGGAGGGGAGGGAGGGTGGGTGGGTATGATTCATAAGATGCATCAGCCCCTGCCTGTCTTGGGGATCCTTGAATCTTCCTTATTTCTGTTTGGGACAGCAATGCAAGGTACAAACGCCTCTCTGGTGTGCGCGCGTAGCGCAAAGGCGTCTGCCCTTACTTGGATGGGTGTCGGAATAAGGGGGGGGGGGGGTGGGTGAGGGGGTGTGGCAAATCGTTCCTTTTGGAATATCACAGAATCCCGTATTTTTTTCTTTGTTCTCTCGACAGCCGCAGGCTTTTGGCGGCGGTTGTGGTTGTTTTTTTCTCTCTTTTGGCACACACACTTTCTGACACACCCTCCCCCCCGGGATCACCCCGTGGAGATCGTGTTTGCAACGGTTTCATTGTGACCGTGCAGATCCCATTACGCCCCCCACCAACCTACCATCCACCCTATATAATAAAATAGCACATTGGAGCGCCTTCACTCGACAGTTGCTGTGAAAAATGTATTCTGCCCCGCTTACAAAATAGACGACACGAGCGAACACAATGTTTGGCACAGCGAGAGAAGTGCTGCCTTGTCATGGAACATCAGGTGAGAAGAGAAGATAAATATGCTCTGGTGGCGTTGCGTTGGCTGGAGGGCTGCTAGAGTGCAGCACGGCCGACGCTGTCAAAGCACTGAGAGAGAGATGAATTAGGAGACCCCACTCGTGCTGCTCCATCTTGCTTTCTTTCTGCTTTCGGCTGTATACGTCTGAACCAGGGGTGGGGGTGGGTGGGGGTGATGATATCTCAGCCGTCAGGGGGGGGGAAAGAATAGAGTCGCGAGACAGATTTCTTGATCAAATCCAACCATTTTTTAAAGAATTTTTGACCGATCTCGGGCTCGGGAGGGGGAGAATGGCTTGGCTGGCCCTTCTTGGACGGACCACGTTGCATGGGGAGGGGGAGAAAATCCTGAGCTTTCACGAATCATCCTATCCATAAGTCAGCATCGTCATCATCTCAGCTGGCACCCCCCCCCCTAAAAATCGTATGGGAACTAGGTAAGAACTACATAAAGGGAGACGCTAACGAGAATCTCCACTAAAAAAAATATGGGGGAGACCGACGGACAGTGAGGTCAATGGAATCTCCAGAAAAAAATAATCTGCCCAAACCAAGGTAGTGCCAGCCAAAAAAATTCGAAAAAATGAAGAAGAACCCCCCGAGTGCTGGAGGGGGCCGTTTGCGCCACCCATGGGGATGGACCATGAACTTGCCGACTAGTGTCCACAGCTACCGGTAGACCCGGAGCCCCCCAGCCGCCGGAGTTGTCCCTTGCGGTGTAACTGTTCTGTGTGAGCTGCCGTCTTGCTGAGCCTACGAGGGTGGTCTGAATTCCATTCGCTGTGCACCCAAAGGACTATCTACGAGGCAGGCATACGGCACAGGGGGGGTCTGGGGGGCGGAGCCCCCCAGCCGCCGGAGGCCACGGTAGCGAACATCTGGCTCTGAGCGGGGACAATATCCGGGTTTTGGCTGGAAAACCCCAGGTTTGGGCTAAAAAAAACAGGAAGAAGGGGGTGGTTCCAGAGGACCCATCCTCATCCCCCACTTGAAAATGTCACTCCAGTACAGCCGCTCTTTACTCGTATTTTGTTTGTGATGCGTTGACGATTCCACACACAAAACCTCAACTCCTGTGATGGGGGAGGCTAGTGGTGTGCGGAGCACGTTTGGCTGTGGTGGAGTGACATTTTCTGCTCACAAGTGTGCGTAAAAAAATAATCCAGGTAGTGCCGGCAGGTCGTGCCGGCACTACCTTCCCATTTTTTCGAAATTAATTCAGCCCAAACCATGCACTACCTGTTTGGGCAGGCCTGACTACACTGCCGACGGAACAACTACGTAACACTGCGTTAAAAAGAACACCGGTGGGCCTTCGCTCTGTGTCAAAGTGTGTCAGGTTGCAGCCTATATTGTGAGGCGGCTCACTGTTCTGCACTTTAGAGCTAAGGGGCCCCCACTACAGAAGAATACAAATCAGCTTTTCCAGGGGGGGGGGGGGGGCAACCCAGGGCCCCCATTTCCCTTTGCACATCACCTTTTTGTAAAAACTATCTGTGCCCCCGCTGGATCGTAAAGTGACAGCAAAACGAGACAACAAACCAATTTACTGCCGAAAGTTGTTTTGTTGGAACGCAGACCCCACTCTTTGTGTGCACCACCCCCCCGGTCTGATGAAGTGGTGTGAGTGGGGACGCACGATCCGGCTAAAGGCACAGAAAGTTTCCCCAGTTGGCTACGCCGAACTAACAAAAAAGAAAATATAACCCCCGCCCGACCCTTATATATATTCGTTCCCGGGATGAAACCTGAAAAGACCCCCTGCCGGTTGCTGCTAAGTGAAGGCAGCAGCAAAGCCTGCCACCCTGTCAACACCCCCCCCCCCCAAAGGCACGAGCCCCATAGTCACCTTGAAGAGACAATAAGGCAGGTTGTGTGGAAGGACAAAAATAATTTGGATATTTTTTTTGCCGCTCTCTCTGACGGGCTGTTGTTGTTGTTGTTTTCTTCTTCTTCTTTCTTTCTGGAAAAAAGGCAAAAAAAATGCACAGCAGTGCGCCGACGTAGCGCAGACGCAATCACGAGAGAGGGAGAGAGACGGGTTTGGGTGGAAATGATGAGACAAGCAAAACGCATAGTCAACCTCACCCCTCCACACTCTCAAAATGCAGGTTGCTGGGAGCAGTATTGGTAACATCAGGGTAGGTGGGTAGGTGATGGCAGTAGCGGACTTCATCAGGTGGGGAGGGGGTGGGGGTGGTGGTGTTGGTAGGTAGAAATGCAGAAACAGCAGAGATAGTTGGTGGTAGGGTGGGTTTGCGGGGGGAGGGGGGGGGGGGTCGGGGAGAGGGTGGCTCCGTGTCTTTTTCTCACCTCGCCACACCGGGTAAAAAAAAACGATTTGCATTGCTTAGACAAAAAAAACGTTGTTCATACACAAGGGGCGTTATAACGTTATCAATCACGTTACAATGCCACATGTGTATGTCCGCATGCTAAGCTCTGCCCAATACAAAAATACACCCCCCCCCCCAGATTTTGTTTGCAGGGAGGAAAAGGCAGATCCCACCTGGCTTGCGAGGGGAGGAGGGGAGGGGGGGGGGGGGCCTCCTCCCCTCCCACCCCCCGTAGAAACAATCGTAAATAACCCATTCGATTCGTACGCTTTTTGGGTTTGTTCTCCACGCGTGGGGGGTGGGGTGGGAGATGCAGTGAAGCAGAATACTAATGGAAGCACAGTGGTAACCACCCCCCCCCCCCCTCACTCGTGGGGAGAGGGGGCAGGCATGTCGCTAAGCGTCGACCGTCGACCCAGTGATTTTGGGTTTCCCCCCCCATAAAAAAGCGTCGACCCAGCGTCGACCCAGTGGACTGGGTTGACGCTTGGTCGAGGCTTGGAGCGTCGACCTAGTGGAACTGGGTTGCCATTCAAGCCTGGACCAAGCGTCAACCCATTTATTACACTGGGTCGACGCTAACCTAGCGTTGGCCCGGTTACACTGGGTCGACGCTCACCAAGCGTCGACCAAGCGTCAACCCACTTTCACTGGGTCGACGTCGAAGAGAGTATGGTTTTGCAGGAACAGATGCTCACTACCGTGGCCTCCGGCGGCTGGGGGGCTCCGCCCCCCAGACCCCCCTGTGGCGTATGTCTCGTACTCAAGTCATTCGATTCCCATCAGGTCAGGGAATCCACCCACTCCAGTAGCCTCAGGAGGACGCAGCCAACTCACACAGAATCTGTACGCCCACAATGAACAGATGCTCACTACCGTGGCCTCCGGCGGATGGGGGGCTCTGCCCCCCAGACCCCCCATCTCGCGTGCCCGTCTAGTAACCAAGTCCTTGCGCTTTGACGGCCGTGACATATCAGGGGGCAGCGTCGAAATCATGGTCCCGAAAGCCATTTTTTGGTTTCCTCCGGCACCCGACGGCGCGAGCGGGAGAGGAACCACGGAAGGAACCCAGCGCCTCACACCGTGCCCACCTAGTGGTCCACCGATGGGAAAATTCAAAATTTGGCAACACGAGCGCGCGCGAGAAAAATTGACCCCTAGTGTTTTCCCCCCTGATCCCCCCCCAAAACAGGAGCGTCAACCCACCAAATCTCCAAAATCGAAAAGTTAGCGACAGGCCTGGAGAGGGGGGGGAGGGGAGGGGTGGCTGCTTGGTGTAGGTGTGTATGTATGGTGTGGGTGTACGAAGCCTTGTCTAAATATGAACGGGGATGAGTTGATTCCCCCCCCCCCTCTCCTTTTCCCTCTGAAGTGTACAGAACAGGTGAGCTGTGAGCCCAACAAAATCACGGGCCACGCCGGACACAATGCTTTGACACACACAGAGCGGAGGTATCTCTCTCTCCCCCCCCCCCATCCTAGCCCATCTCAATCCCCTCACCCGCTCGCCCCCCCCCCCCCCATCCCACGATGTATTTTAGTTGGCCTTTGCCACCAGCATGGCATGTAAGACTAGATAGTGGGTGGCGTGCACAATTCGCGTTGCCCGAAGGTGTTGTCACACCCACGTGAATCATTTTTTTTGCAGAAGACACACGCGAATCTGACTGGAGCAGAGAGAGCAGACCACACACACACGTGAATCTTTTTACATTAGTGTAGACACACACCGAGCACTTGCTCTTGATGTGATCTCCACTGCCACACACCCACCCCCACCCCCAGCTCTTGATACGACCTCCCGATCGCACAACACGCCCAACCGCCATACCCGACCCCCATATTTTTGTTGTTCTGTTTTTGTTTTTTGCAGCAGCAGGGGTGCGGGCAGCACCCCCTCTGATTCTTCAGCACTCCTTCGCCGCAACAGCCTTGGCGACGATGGAGTCCAGCAGGGGCTCGAGGACAGCGAAGTCCATGGCAGCCCCACCGGAGAGGGACCCACGGGACTCCGTCGTGGCATCCTCCAGCTCGCTGGGGACGTCAAGGCGGGGGCGGCGCATGAGCGTGCCCACGTCGTACAGGGTGAGGCCCGCCGCAAGGGATTTCTTGAGGAGCACCGTTGCGGCACGGCAGTACGCCGCACACTGCGGGGCAATGCCGAGCTCGCGGATGAGGGTGTCCTCATCCGCCACCTCATCCAGCGTGGAGACGTAGCGCTTCACCTCCTCTGACACGGCCTTCTTGCTCTGGGGCCACATCAGCCATTCGAAGTCGATCTCCGTCAGATCCGTCGGCAGGCAGCACCCGTGGTCGATCGGCACCAGGTGGGAGACGCACCCATCCTCCCCGCGGCACACCAACACGTTGCCCCCGTGGCGGTCGCTGTTGCAGAGGCGGATGTCCAGCACTGCGATGCGGTGCACCGACTCCGTGGGGAGCTTTCCCGGGAGGACATCCCAGCTCTCCGCGTCGCTCTTCACAAAGCGCTGGAAGGACCCCACCTTCGGGGAGTCGGAGTGAAAGTACTCCCTCGGCATCCGCATCTTGAAGGTCTCAGGCACCCCCGCGAAGTGTGCGTGGTCCAACCTGTATGCCGCAATCTCACGCTTCCACGACTCCCCTGAGGGGATGGATGCCTTGACAGGCTCGCTCAGCCCGCGCGGGTTGTGCTCCGTCGACACCTCCTCGTCCTGGGGCTTGAAGACACCCACCCTGGTGCCGGTGCAGTCGTTCACAAAGTATGTCCCGCTGGTTCCCTCCAGCGTCAGCTCCGGGAGGACATCATCGAGGATTGCCTTGTCCGCCTTGAGAACCATGTCGACGATGTTGTCCAGGGATGGGGAGTGCGTCATGCTGCCGACGAGGCCCTCGTTGTCCCCGTTGTCGGAGGATGCCGAGGAGTGGAGCGCCTCGTCAAGTGGGGTGTCGAATGACTTCGCGCTGAACAGCCCCTTGCTGGGCGAGATGTAGCAGGCGGAGCCACGCCCGGACACAGCCATGGGGGAGGACAGCGGCTGGAACCCATCCTCACCCTCAGGGTCAGCGAGGCCACCCAGCTGCACCACAGTCAGAGGCATGCAGGGGGCACGCGGGTCGTCACTAGAGTAGCACGCGCTGTCGCTGTAAGGCAGGCCTGAGCTGGCGGAGTCATCTCCGGAGAGGGACGAGCCGTAGTCGCTGAGGTGTGGGATGACGCCCGATCCGCCCTTGACATGCACCCACTTGTTCTGCACGTAAAACGTTGCCTCCGTGTTCGCATGAGGGATCGCAATCGCGTCGGTGCGTGCAGTGTGGCTGCTTTCCGGAGTCATTACTTCTCCAGGTGGGGGAGGAGAGAGAGAGAGAGAGAGAGAGAGAGAGAGAGAGAGAGAGAGAGAGAGAGAGAGAGAGAGAGAGAGAGAGAGAGAGAGAGAGAGAGAGAGAGAGAGAGAGAGAGAGAGAGAGAGAGAGAGAGAGAGAGAGAGAGAGAGAGAGAGAGAGAGAGAGAGAGAGAGAGAGAGAGAGAGAGAGAGAGAGAGAGAGAGAGAGAGGTGGGTGTGTTGTTTGAATGAGTGAAAAAAAACGAAAGGTGGTTTGGAAGAAAAAGAAGACGAAGAGTCGAAGGGTGTTGTGTGTGTGTGGGGGTGTGTCGGGGGGGGGGGGGGGGTGAGTTGCTTCAGACTACTGGATGGGCCCGAACGACCTGCACGCCCTCATACGGCGTACGCACCGAAGCTTCAACGAATGAAGCTTGGGTGGGGAGCGGGAGGTCGGGTGGGAGGGTGGGGTGTCTGTGCTGTTGTAGGTCACTGCCTTCGGGAGACGGTCCCACTCAGCAAGCAACGGCGCAGAAGAAGACGCGGAGGCGGGCAACCCCCAGTCCTATGTGGATCTGTGCAGCTGCTCTGTTGTGTAAAGTAGCAAGGGAGGAGGGGGGAGGGGGGCAGATTTGGTGCCGCAAAGAATAACAAAAGGCCCTTTCTGGTATCCCCCTTGCTATGAAGCAAAAACGGAGATGCACACACCGATGCCTTTCTGCCGTGTAATGTACAACGAAGACGAGATGAGTTTTGAGATCGGCACCAGGTACGGTACACGAGCACCAGATCTCAGCGAAAGAGGCTCCTGAAGAAGGAAGGCTCTGTGGTGTGGGAGGCGCTTGTTTTTTTTTGGGTTTTTTGTGTGGTTTTTTTTTACTTTAGAAACGTTTTTTTCCAAGAAGGAAGGAATGAAGGCAGGGAGGAAGAAGATGAGGAAGAATACAAAACCGGATGGAACGAAACGGAAGCTAACGAAAGGAACACACAAGAAATACGATGCAGGTGTAGTGTATGACACCCTGCGGCGTGGTGGTGGGTGTAATGGGTGTGAGGTGAATGTGCCGTGAGGAGGCCATTTGCTGCAAGAGAATTTTGAGAAAGTTGCGGCGGCAATTTTGACACCCGGTAGGGGCAAGGGCCAGCCACCTACCCTTCAAGCCCATAGGTCAGCACACCCGTCTGACACACACACACACACACGGCAGGATCACTCTGCGGCTGGGGTGCCCTCTGCCAGGCAACTCAAGAGCTCAACAGCGCTGCGGATATCAACTGCGGAGTCTGGGGTTGGGGTGGGGGAGGAGGGGGCGGGGGGCGGGGGCAATCTTCCGACATGTGGCTTTTGTTTGAGATGTTTTCGAACGATGTTTAGGCTGTGCATGCAGGTTACCCACCCCACCCCACCCCACCCCCTTGTTTGAAGGGGTGGGAGGTGGGGGCGGTCGGCGCGTCGTTCGTCTCGGCGCCGCACGGCAGCTCGCTCTGGTTTAGTTGCTGGAGGTGCTCGTTCCATCACAGATCCTTACCCTCTTACACCCCCACCCCCCCACCTGCCTCCCCCCATGCAAGGTCGGGAAGCAGAAGAGGGCTGCTTCCAAATCAAAAAAAAAACATGGCGCGTTCAAAAGAAAACAACATGAAGGAAATCCCGTGGCAGCCTTGTGCAGGGCACGGGCTGCAGCTGGATATTCTGTGGGTCTTCAGGGTGGGCCTAGTACTGCTCGCCCTCACCCTCCTCCTCGTCGAACTCGCCCTCCTCCTCGACGGTGGCGTCCTGGTACTGCTGGTACTCCGAGACCAGGTCGTTCATGTTCGACTCCGCCTCCGTGAACTCCATCTCGTCCATCCCCTCGCCGGTGTACCAGTGGAGGAAGGCCTTGCGGCGGAACATCGCGGTGAACTGCTCGGACACGCGCTTGAACATCTCCTGGATGCAGGTGTTGTTCCCGATGAAGCAGGTCGACATCTTGAGCCCCTTCGGCGGGATGTCGCAGATGGAGGACTTGATGTTGTTCGGGATCCACTCCACGAAGTAGCTCGAGTTCTTGTTCTGCACGTTCAGCATCTGCTCGTCCACCTCCTTGGTGGAGATGCGGCCACGGAACATCTGGCACGCCGTCAGGTAGCGGCCGTGGCGGGGGTCCGACGCGCACATCATGTTCTTGGCGTCGAACGACTGCTGCGTCAGCTCCGGCACCGTCAGGGCGCGGTACTGCTGCGACCCACGCGACGTCAGGGGGGCGAAGCCCACCAGGAAGAAGTGGAGACGCGGGAACGGGATCAGGTTCACGGCCAGCTTGCGCAGGTCCGCGTTCAGCTGACCCGGGAAACGCAGGCAGCACGTCACACCCGACATCACGGCGGACACCAGGTGGTTCAGGTCCCCGAAGGTGGGGGTCGTCAGCTTCAGGGTGCGGAAGCAGATGTCGTACAGCGCCTCGTTGTCGATCATCACGCACTCGTCGGCGTTCTCCACCAGCTGGTGGATCGACAGCGTCGCGTTGTACGGCTCCACCACCGTGTCCGACACCTTGGGCGACGGGATCACCGAGAAGGTCATCATCACACGGTCCGGGTACTCCTCACGCAGCTTCGAGATCAGCAGCGTCCCCATACCAGACCCCGTACCGCCACCCAGCGAGTGGGACAGCTGGAAGCCCTGCAGGCAGTCGCAGCTCTCAGCCTCCTTGCGGCACACGTCCAGCACAGAGTCGATCAGCTCCGCACCCTCCGTGTAGTGACCCTTGGCCCAGTTGTTGCCGGCACCCGTCTGCCCGAACACGAAGTTGTCGGGGCGGAAGATCTGCCCGTACGGCCCGGCGCGCACCGAGTCCATCGTACCCGGCTCCAGGTCCATCAGCACCGCGCGGGGCACGTAGCGCCCACCCGTCGCCTCGTTGAAGTACACGTTGATGCGCTCCAGCTGCAGGTCAGAGTCCCCCTGGTAGGTCCCCGTGGGGTCCACACCGTGCTCATCGGACACCACCTCCCAGAACTTCGACCCGATCTGGTTACCGCACTGCCCACCCTGGATCGACACGATCTCCCTCATCTTGTTGTGGTCTGTTGCTTAGCTCTGCAGGGGGACATGGTGTGGGTGTGAAGTGGCGGCACCGGCAGCATCGTGTGTCTTTTCGGAACGGTGTCTTCGCCGAAAACAAAAGCACCTCCGCAACCTTCGCTGCGGACGTTTGCCTCTGTGTCGCTCTAAGCTGCCAGACGTGCATGGTGCGGCTGGAAACAGATGGGTGCGTCCCACGAGAGGGCCACGATCTCGGGAACTTCTGGCACTATCTAGTACCGCCTCTTACCGTATCCCTTCTTTGTTGAGTTGGTCTGGCCAGAGCGAGAGGACTGTTGCTGACACGGGTGAGTTGCGACAGTTGACCTTTCAGACGATCCCAATCATCTGACAACAGAAAGAGGAGAGCAGCAGCAGCACACGGATGCGGCATGCCGTCCAGCATAGCAAGTACAAGCGAAGCAAACAAGAAGAAAATACAACAACTTGCAAACAACGGCAAAGGTACCCGAAAGGAGGCGTAGAGCATGGATGCACAGCACCTGCTCTACAGCCCACCCGCCATCCCCACCCCATCCCACAGGGGATGGCAATCGAGAGCAAGGCGCACTCTCTGCAGAGCACCACACTGCACAGGCCCTAGGACCTCTGTGTCAAGACAGGCCTGGTGCGCTGTGTCTGTGCTTGCAATGTGCGTCGGTGTGGGTACCGCCGAGGCAGACAGAAGAGGGGCGGGCGGGTTCATTAGGGGAGCATCTATGCCGAGAAGACTGGAAGGGGATCGGCAGTCAGCAGTGTCTGAGACGTGGTACTCAGCCGCATTGTGACCGAGGAAGCCAGTTGTGCGTGGTGGTCTGGCAGGGAATGGGTTCAGATTGGGGCAGGTGTGATGATGCAAGTCAGGGACGAGGGGCAAACGGTTCACACGCTCGTCATCTTCCTTTTACACCTGATATTGAGAGAACGACATTTGTGTGCGATTCAAGCCGAATCAGATCCGGGCAGTGCCTTGGGGCCCTGGGCACCCTGGTCTGGGCTCGTTTCATGAGCAGATTCCTGCTGGAAAGAGGTGCGATTCTTGCGGCACCACCAGCACGCTGCTGCCAGCACGACGAGTCCCACGACGGTCCCACCCACGAAGACAGTCAGCATCACAATCAGCAGCGTGTCGTCATCTGAAGATGTGGGCAATGGGGGGTACGGGGTCGGCATATACTGCGTCGGCTGCGGGGTGTAGATGGCACGTGGGTGCGGTGTCCGCGGGGCGCGCGTTGCGGGTGCTGGGGTGGCGTCCAGTTGAACCTCGAACCCCTGCACCTGGAGTGCAGCCGTCAGCTTGCAGGACGCCCCAGTGATATTGAGGAAGATGACGGACAGCCCCAGCTGTCCCACATGCATGATGTTGGGGGTCACCACCATCGGCGGGCCGCCCTGTTCCACAAACGCCTCTTGCATGTGCGCAGTGTAGGTATCCGCAATCAGCCCGACAACAGGCGGGCCATTCGTGCACCCCGCCAGGGCGACAGGCGCCATGCTGATGTGTGTGGTGAAAGCAGCCTGCCCGGCACCGAGAGAGACCTGCACATAGTCTGTGCTGGGGAAGTCACCTTTTGCCACCACCGTAAGCTGGGTCTGTGTTGTGAAGGCGCGGTCGGTCAGCTCGTAGAAGTGTGCATAGACTTGCAGCGCGACTTTGCATGCACGGGTGGAGACAGTGACCTGGATGGTGCTCGTGTTCAACCCGATAACCACCTCCTGCTTATGGTTGGGCCCGTAGCCTATCTGCACGAACTGGGTGCTGTAGGTGCCGAACTCAAAACCCACCCACACCCGGTCCGAATCGCAGCCCGACTGGCTCGGGCTTAGTGTGTTTGTCACGTGCACAGAACCCAGCACCGTCTTGGATGCCGGGGCAGGAAGCTCAAAGGTGACAGGGTGGGCAGCCTCAACGGTAACCAGCGGCACATCCACCCGCTCGGAAAGAACGCAGCTTGCCGCCACCGCCAGAACAGCACATCTCGCAAATCGAATCATTTCTAACACAATCAGCCAAAGAAAGCCTGTGTGTGGGTGGGGTGTGGGAAAGCAAAGGCCCGGGTTACACACCTCAAAACCAACCAACGCCATCCAGAGAACCATGAGCGGGAGGAGGGGGGGCTGAGAGGGGCCGCTCGCAATCATTTGGCTCGGCTGCCTCCTTTGCCTCATCCTTTGGAACGCCGTTGTTACTCGGGGTTCCCCCTGATCCCAGCATGCCATATCCACAATTGGCATCAACCAACAGAAGTCGGTATCCAGGTGCACGAACAGGGGGTTGGCGGTGCGAAGACAGCAGGCCGTTGTGCCCACCCACACCCCCCTCCCCCGAACTCCATGCACGGTTGTGTTGTCCTGACTGCCAAGAATAAACTGCCACCACGGGGTTTGAAGGAAACCATTCGTACTTTTGTAAAGAGAAAAAAAACAGCTAAAAAGGCCGAGGTGCCGATCCATTGTTACTTACTCCCCCCCGCCCCCCCCCCCCCGTTTGTAAAAAAAAGGCTAAAAAACATCCAAAGGAGTGTCACCGCTACGGGGGCCGATAAAAGCGCATTTTTTCTTGGCGTACTTCTCCCCCCCTGTTTTACAGGTGGAAAAAAGAACTCCAAGCTTTGCCCAACACTTGCTGGTAGTGAGGACCCCCCCAAAAGCGACACCCCGAGAAGAGATGGGTTCGGTTGTCAATGGCGATTGTTACAAATCATGCCGGCGCGGGGGAGGAGGGGGGGGGGGTGATGTGTGTCTGGGGCGTGTCTGTCAGGGAAGCAACTCTCCCACAACGCTACATTGTTGTTGCGTCTCGCAGGGGAGAATATAAAGAGAAAGAGAAAGAGAAAGAAGGAGCGTGGTTATCCCTCTGCGCAGCTCACATCTCACCTGTGGGGGGAAGGAGCCCCCGCTGGGGTAATCAGAAGGGCTGGCTGCTGTCGGGAGGGGGGTAGGGGTGGGGGCTTCGGAAGTTATTCCGAGGTTTGATCCCCCCCCCCGAAGGAAGGCTGTGTGTCACATTGCAACACCGCATGGTTCTCCCCCCAGGCTGACCCCCACCCACCCCACCCACCTCCCCACCCCAAAAAACACACACATTGGATAGATGGAAACCCAGAATGTCCGGCCGTTCCTTTTTTGGATGAAATCCAGCAAAAAGAATCAACCGATGCAGGTGGGGGGGAGGTGGGGGTGGGGATGGGAGAGCTTTCTTCGAATTTTGTCCTGTGTTTCTTTTGCATTTTTACTCTCTCTCTCTCCCCCCCCCTACCCCTGCTGCCAATGGGAGAAACAGTTGGAGGGGATGGGGGGGGGGGGGGGGGGTGCGTGGTTTTGCTAATCACACACGACGCGCTGTCAGGAACAATGTCGACCAGTCGAAATCGACAGTCGATTTCGACTGTCGATTTCGACAGTCGGTTTCGACAGGTATTTCTGTCGATTTCGACTGTCGATTTTCGACTGTCGATTTCGACAGGTATTTCTGTCGATTTCGACTGTCGAAATCGACAGTCGATTTCGACAGGAATACCTGTCGATTTCGACAGGTATTTCTGTCGATTTTCGACAGGTATTCCTGTCGAAATAGACTGTCGTCAACTTTTTTGACTCGTCACTCTCTTGGAATCGTCGGGTCGTGACTCTGGAGCCGTTCCGATTTCGTCAGCAATTCTCCCCCCCTCCCTCCCCAGCCGAGAGAACATTTTTCTTCTGGCCCTGCATCCAGTGTTGCCTGCCTATGTGTTGCCCCTGTTGTGTCTGCGCCTGTGCCTCCCTGCCCTGTATTTTTTTGCCCTCACGGGTATCACGATACAGGGCAGTCCCCCCCCTCCTCCCCCCAAAAATCGTTCGCATCATCTTGGCGCCCATTCCTTCCACTTTCTGTGGATGTGTTTGGTATTTCCGAACGGAATTTTCCAGCGTCAAGACTGATACCTCGCCGTTTTAGAGTCAGTCACTTCTACCGCCGCTGCGATTTGCGATACGGTAGTTGTGCAGAAATGCTAACATTTAATTTGCTCTGTGGAACCTGGACTGCACCTTCTGGGCTGTGAGTCTGTAGATAGTTGGACAGTTGCGGAACCCATCCTTTGTGTGCCTCCGACTTGAGGAGCTGTCGACTTCAGAACCAAGGTTCAGAACGAAGATGACGACCTGCTGTGAGCTGCAAACCTTCTTGACACACCTACCGTATCTGCATTACACTCGTGGTAATTCCATACCCCTGGAAACAGGAGACCGCCGTCTGTTCACAGATGGTCTTGAGCGTGGTAGCCATCTTTGCTATGGAGTCACGATTAAGTCTTTGTGGTCACGTGGGCCCATGAGCAGCGGATACACTTGGAGTGGAGGGAGGGGGTGCGGTTCTGGAAAAGCGGGTCTGAATCTGGTCAAGGACGACTGAGGGCTTCAGTTCGAGTTCAATGTGGGTCCAAGGGTACACAGGAGATCACTGCTTCATATTCAACCTGCTTGTCATCCTCTGGTTACTGTTCAACGGCTCGAACTCCTCGACTTTCCTTGGCTGACTGAAATGAAACAATACGTAAGTGCTGCTATTGTGTTGTTCCCCTGACAGAGGAACACAAGGGAAGGGAACTGCAGCTGTCCACGAAGTGGCTCGACGTAGCCACCTCACGCTGCCTAGAGGGTCGGTTCAGGTTGAAGCAGAGCAATTAAGTGTTAGGGGGATGCCTTTGGTCAAGGCCTTTTCTAAAAAAAATTGACCCACGGCGCCTGGTTGTAGCTCGGTCTACGCCAGGTTCCACACCCCGTCATCGCAAAACGTACACATACACAGAGGCAACCCGCAACGGGCCTCTGTGGTACGGGAGCCTGACGGGAGGAAATTTTGCCTTTTGGTCACAAAGGCGTCTTTTTTTGGAATAAATTGACCCGCAGGGTGGCTGAGTCTTATCAGACAGGCCGACCTACGTTGAACAGTGGAACCACACAACCTGTTCAACCTGCAAACCACCGGGGTGGCGGCTGAGTCCTCATCCCTGCCGTAGCATGCGATAAGCCTACGTCGACCTCCGCTACGGTCTCTCAACAACGGTCTTCACCAGTTGAACCCCGCGCGTCCGGGAAAGCCTGATCGTTTGGATCTTGTCCCTGTGATTCGAAGAACTGTGGGGTTCAGAACCAAGGATGAGGAACTGCTGTGAGCTGCACACTCTCTTGACACACCTGCACGTATCTGCGTTACACTCGTGGGAAACCCGAACCCTGTATTTATACAGGAGACTTCCATCTGGGACAGTTTCTGTTCCAGATGAGCTTTGACAGTGGTAGCCATCTTTGCTATGGAGCCATCGTCATTGCTATCGTCGTCACTCGGACCCATGAGCAGCTGATACAATTGGTGTGGAAGGAGAGGGTGCGGTTCTGGATCAGCAGATCTGAATCTGAAACTGGTAAAGAAACCCACGGGTCTGAGATGACTCAGTGTCTGAGTGACCGGGTCAGGTCACTCAGGCTGTCTACCGGTCAGTGAACCAGTATCCGACCTGTCGAAGCTGTCGACAGGTATAGCTGTCGAAATCGACTGTCGACCTGTCGACAGTAAGCTGTCGACAGCTGTCGACTGTCGACAGGTCGAATCGACTGTCGATCGACAGCAAAATCGACTGTCGACTGTCGACGGGTCGACAGTCGAATCGACAGTCGACCTGTCGACAGTCGACAGTCGATTTTGCTGTCGATTCGACTGTCGAATCGACAGTCGAAGACCCCGACATCGCGTCGTGCAGCTCCGGCTCCCCCCCCCCCCCACCACACGCCTTTGAAAAGAACCTGTCGTCGCTGCCTTTCGAAAGGCAGCGAGGACAGGGTGTGAGTTGGCGTTTTTTCCGTTAGGAGTGCAGTCAATCCAAACCTATGCCAGAAGAGGAAGAGAGGGCCATATTCGGCAC
This sequence comes from Rhynchopus euleeides, assembly GCA_963210315.1. Classification (NCBI taxonomy): domain Eukaryota; phylum Euglenozoa; class Diplonemea; order Diplonemida; family Diplonemidae; genus Rhynchopus; species Rhynchopus euleeides. Next base: position 637,768 of record OY723269.1, read on the forward strand.
GTTGAAAGATTTGGACGATATATTTTTTTTGGGGTGTTCGCAGCGCCCCCCCTGGTGTACATTTTGTTTTGAGGGGGGTGTGCACAGAGAGGGAGACAGAGAGGGCCTCCGTATGCGTGATTTTTTTTGTGCCTTTTTTGTCGGCAAAAAGATGAGTGATTCGATGAGTGTTTTCAGGGTGGCATCTGCCTTGAGCGACACCCTCGCGAGATAATCAACGAGAGAATCCCGTTGGATGGATGTGTCGCTTGAAGAACCCCCTCTGGTGCAGAAGAGACTATGCGTCGGGACACGGCGCAGGCCATAGTGCAATGCACTGCACTAGCATAACCGATACCAGCCTGTCTGGCGCCGACTGGGCCCGTTTGCGCTTGTTTTGTTGTGCAGGCGGGTGACCCAGCGGTTGCCAGAAAGCAGTGCTGGTTTCAAGGGAAGGGGTGTGAGTGAGGGAAGAGTAAACAGGAGCAGTAGTGATGGGGAGGGCTACGAGATTAAAAAAAACAAATAAATGCGAGCAAAGGGGGGCCTTCGCTACCAAGTGTGACTGAGTGAGAAAAAGTGAGCCACGGCGCACTTCCCCTCACTGGCTGACGAGCAGTGACGAGTAGTGACTGGTAGCGAGGGCCCCCAAGAAAAAGCAATAAAATACAGCAAGAAAGAGAATGGCGGTGGGGGGGGGGGGGGGGTAGGGGGGGTCAAATGCCACCCTTTTACGTGGACAAACACGATTTTTCAAAAAACCGGCGCAGAGGCCCCAAAGCCCCCGTAAACCCTCCAAACCCCCCCAGATCGGTCCGGAAACCCATCGAACCCCACTTTTCCACCATTCCGGGCACCTCAGGTGCCCGAATTGGGGTACCTAAATTTTGTGCCACCGTTTGGTACCGGACAGTGCCACTGTGTGGGAGGTTGGAAAAGAAAATGCCCCAACACACCACATCTGAGGGTTGCAATGCATGTTGCTTGCCAACCACGTCATCCGGTGGGTGTCAGGCGCTATGTAGGTGGCATTAGCCAGGTCTTCGATGAGTTCTGGCTTGTATATGTACCTCCCTGCCACCATGCACCGGGAGGCTGCCTGTAGGTACGGAACAAGTCCAGATGGTCGTGTGATTCCTGTGCAGCAGTGCTCCACAACCGGGATGTGTTGACAACGACTGTTGCAACACGAGCTGTACATTCCGGGAACACACGAAGTGCGCTGTCGTGGTACCCATTGTGCCAGAATTGGTAGTTGCTGCGGTCTACTTTGCCTGGCCCAAGAGCACTGGTACTGAACGGTGCAATATGCGTGGCGAGGTGAATGCAACGGAAGGGCGCAAAGTCAATACAGCTCTCGGATGGCGGGTGGTGGTGCCACTAGTGTGTGACGTTCACTCGAGGATACAACGCATCACAATGAATCAGCAACCGTGGACCGAGTACAATACGCTCTCTGTGGCTGGTGTGGGGGACAAAGGCAGTGCCTGTGCCGCAGGCAGGGAGGTACATATACAAGCCAGAACACATCGAAGACCTGGCTCATGCCACCTACATAGCGCCTGACACCCACCGGATGACGTGGTTGGCAAGCAACATGCATTGCAACCCTCAGATGTGGTGTGTTGGGGCATTTTCTTTTCCAACCTCCCACACAGTGGCACTGTCCGGTACCAAACGGTGGCACAAAATTTAGGTACCCCAATTCGGGCACCTGAGGTGCCCGGAATGGTGGAAAAGTGGGGTTCGATGGGTTTCCGGACCGATCTGGGGGGGTTTGGAGGGTTTACGGGGGCTTTGGGGCCTCTGCGCCGGTTTTTTGAAAAATCGTGTTTGTCACCCCCATTTGACCCCCCCTAGGGGGGGGGGGGGGGTCTTACGGCAACAACGGGGGGCGGATGCAAAAAAATGTAAAACTCCAAGAAACTCCAAGAAACCAAAATCACAAACTGAAAAGAACAACAACAAACGCCATAAACAGACGGGGAAGGGGTGGGAAGACGGGGGGGGGGCGTGAAGCTATGATGAGAGCACGCGATAAAAATTATCGGATTCAGACACCCCTCCTCCCCCCCCCCCCCCCGCCCCCGCTCTGTGTCAAAGGTGTGGCAGTGTGCCACTCTGCCTCCCGACCTCCATCCCCAGGGGTTCACACCCACATGTTTTGGTGGCAGGGAGGGATGGCGCAATGGAGTGGAGGGGGCTGTGTCTGCCTGCTTATCTGTCATTTTCTACTCAATCATTAGATGTCCCATTTTTTTAAAAAGGATTGCCCGGGGGGCCTTCGCTACCAAGTGTGACTGAGTGAGAAAAAGTGAGCTCCAGCCCACTTCCCCTCACTGACTGACGAGCTGTGACGAGCAGTGACTGGTAGCGAGGGCCCCCCCGGGTTTCTTTTGTTTTGTTTGTGCAACCGGGCACCCAATTATCCCCAGCCTGCGACGAACATCCAGATTGTGGCGCGCGCACAACACGTGAATCTTATTTATCTTTGTGGAAGGCACCTGCTCTCGCTGCGAACCCCACTGCGCACACACACACGTGAATCTTTTTATATTAGTGTAGAGGCACACTGAGCACTTGCTCTTGATGTGATCTCCACTGTACCACACATACACACATTGCTGCTGCCCGAAGGTGTTTTAACTCGCGGAGCAAGGATGCAGCTCGTCATCTGGTTGCATATATTTTTTAAACTGTCTTGTCAGCTTTCGCATGTCGTTTCGTTCCAAACGCAAATGCAAGGCGTGCTTTCCAGAGCTGGTGAACTCACACAAGCCTCTGTGTGTTCAGAGATGTGAACATCCATGGGTAGGCTGTATTGCTTGTTTTCTTTTTACGTGTTTGCTTGTTTGTTGTTGCTGTTGTAGCCGGGGAAGGGTTGGGGGGGGGGGGGTAGGGGTGGGTATACCCCCCCTATACGCGTGAGAAAATAACATTTTTCGGGAACACCAAAAAGTACCTCAGAAAGCCATGTAAAGGGTGCCAATGTGCCCAGATCGTCCCAAAAGTGTTTTGTGGTGGAGATTTCACCACCAGATCAACCTCAGGGCTGATATTTTGGCATTCTAAAAAATTTGCCCATCGGTGGTTCCTACGGTGCCCCCCGGATAGGCACTGCACACTCACTCACACCCCTTCACATGGCTAGTGCCACCCCACAAGCCTGTTACCAAGAAAATATCACCCTCGGGAACCAGCTCGCGCAGACTGTAGAACGAGGCTACTCCCGCATGCCAGATTCTATAGCAATCGACACTCTTCTCCATGACGACATGCTGCCTGTGTTGAGCGCCGCACTGTGCCACAGTTGCACTCAGTCACTTCTGAAAACTCATCTTCGCGAAGAACTGGGCGCTCCTGGTGAGACATTAGCAGCTGAGGCGCAATCATTTCGATAGGCTCAAGGCACGCCTCAAACCCTCACGAAATTCAAAGTCCAAACACCTGCCTGCCAGCATGGGAACCAATGCCTGGCTGCGCACACTGCAGCACTGTCAACAGCAGGAATGCACAGACACGCAGCAGGTGAACTGAGTTACTATGCACAAATTTGCTGAATTCGAAGCAAATGACGAGGAGGCTTTTGCAAACCACCCGAATCGATGGAAGTCATTCCTGTGACACCTGGCTCTGTTGAGGGGCGTGATGGACGAATTGCCCATCAGGCGAGGCACAGGCGCGCCCTGAAGCGCAATCGTATTGACGAGCTTCGGGTGCTCTGTGAAAGAAATATACTGGCTGTGAATACCGACAGCCATCTGATTTTTCAGCAGGGCTCCACGCAGGATAACAAGACCATACAGGCCCATACCTGTCGGGATATGCACATCGAGATCAATCCATACAGGCAATCTGTGCCTATCCAGGCCTGTACAGGCCAAAGCACGCCTACACGTGCATGTAATTCGCGCAAAAAACAGTGGGACAGGGGCACAATCGTCGAAACCCGTGTCCGGGCAATTTCCGACACCCCCTTCACCACGCCTACCCCGTATTGTGCCAGCAAAAGGGCGTGTCCAGCAAACAGAGGCGGGCCTACGGTACCACCAGGAACCACCGGTGGGCAAATTTTCCGGAACCCCAAAAAACACCCCATAAGGCCCCACAAATGGTGTTGGTGGCCTCAGGATATCATTCTGGCACCCTTTGGGGTCGGTGCGTGTGTCAGGTAGGGGCTGAGAGGTGTTTAGAGCGTGTCCTGAAAATACCCATTTTCTCACAGGGGTATACCCACCCCTAGGGGGGGGGGGGGGGAGGACGGGAAGGACGGAGGGAGGGAGGGAGGGAGAGAGCGGCACTTCTGCCCTGTGTGTCAAACAACTGTGCCAAGGGGGAAGGGGTGTGTGCGGCCCGGATCGTTCCCGATAGAGAGAGGCAATGTTATACCCCTCTCTCCTCCCCCCCTCCTCCCCTCCCTCCCTCCCCTCTTTCCATCCCGACACCACGCACACAGTGGGTGTGTGATTGGTATGACGCACAAGAGAACTTCTCCCTCCCCATCCTCTCTTCAACGATTCGATATTGCGTCCAAAAAGCGCACGCATTCGCATTTATTTTTGTGTTCTCTTCAGCCGACGGCATTTTTCATTTTCTCGACATTGGGGGCCCTCGCTACGAGTCACTGTGAGTCACGAGTCGTCAGTTGTCAGCCAAACATGGCTGACTTCTCACTTTTTCTCACTCAGTCACACTTGGTAGCGAGGGCCCCCATTGACACATATTATCGCAGCAGACGGGCCAGCAGGTGGGGAGGGTTGGGAGCAGGGATAAGGGAGGGGGTGCAGTGATGTAGGTTTGTGTCAAAAAATAGGAAGTATAGGGGTATCTCTCTCACCCTTCACTCTATTTGCAGGTGGTGCCCGAAGCCGCCCTCGAAAGGTCCCCTCGGCCGCCTTTTGAACGATTTGAAGGATTCTTGGCCGTGTCGAATACAGCCCTCCGGTAACCAGAGATGACCAGAGAGGCCACTGTTCCAAATCCGCCTTCTTTTTTTTTCATCGCGGCCCGTGTTTACCGTTCTGTTGTGCTTTTTTTGTAAGTGCTTGGGGGTTGAGATGCGAACACAGCGTGATGCCAATGCAATGACATATTCCCAACGCCCCCACAGACAGGGCACACCGTCGGGGGAGGTGTGGCTGCGCGGGACAGCAGGTTGGAAACATAGCGTCGAGAAACGTAAGGTAGAGACGAACCAGCCACCCCACCCCACCCCCCCACTCCCCCGACACCCCCCCCCCCCTTCACTCTCGAATCGCAGGGTTGTGCCTGTCAGGCGCAGAACAGGGAGTGAGGGGAGGGGATGGGATGGGGGGGGGGGGGGTGATCGGCCTTGTCTGGCAGAGGGAGGTTCCGGCGGGGGGTGGTCGAGTTGTCGAGAGCGGAGGCAAGGCAATTCTCCCAACATGTTGGAGGATCCTTGAAATCGGTAGTGGACAGTAGCGGACAGGGCGGACATTTCCTTGTGGAAAAAGTGCCCGAAAAAAAAATTCGAAAAGGTCCCCCTTACAGAATTAGCCTTTTTTCAAAAAATCGGAAAATTTCGGACCGCAATTTGTACCCAAGAAAGTGCCGAATTTTCGGACTTGGTCCGATTTGAACGATTTCCGTGCCTCTTGCAACCCCCATGAGGGGGGGGCTGCTGTTTCGGGTTCTTCCGGTGGTACATGCTGGGGTGTCAGGACAGGTAATCCTGCTCGCTGTACCCGGTGATCCCTGACGCAGCCAGGAAGTGGAGAGCCTTGGAACCCTGGTTGAGGCCTGTAACACCCGGCCTTCCTGCCACTTGTGGCATTGTGGAGTGGAGGTGGATATGGAGAAGGTTCTCTCTCCGTCCGGTCGAGCACAACCGTCCTCTCCAGCCAGGGGTCATCTACTTTCCAAACAAGGGCCAGGAACATGCTCAAACAAACTAATTGATCAGAAAATCTGGCTTGCCGTGGAATCATTGAGCAAAATTTGGGGAGTGATGGGTGCCCCATTGCTGCATATGACATGTCCATTTTTGACGAAAACGTTCAATTTACCCTTCCCCAAAAAAAATTCGAAAGGGTCCCCCTACAAATCGCCGGTCTTAGGAAATTTTTTTTGGGCACCCAGATTTCAAAAATTTTCAAACTATTTTCTGGGGGGCCTCAATTTTTGACTCAAAATTGGACCCGGACATCCGGACACCCGGATTTCCGGGTCCGGGCATGTCCGCCCTGTCCGCCCTGAAATCGCCTAAGGGGCCGGGGGAAATCCAGGAAATTCGGGAAATCCAGGAATATGAAGAATCCTCCGTTGTCCTTTTTTTTGTATAGCCATGGCACAACACACTACAGGGGGGGGGGGGGAGCAGTGTAGGTATAATACAGGTCCCCAAAATCTGCATCCTGTTTAATACAGTTTAATACAGTTTAATACAGGTTTAATACAGTTTAAGACAGTTTACAGGGGGGGGTCAAATAAACGTACTTAGTTGAATAGTAGTACTTAGCCGAATAGTAGTACTTATTTTTTTGGGGCTCTGGGGCACGTTGGGCCGTTGAATAGTAGTACTTACTTTTCACCCTTTTTTTTTGGGGAAATTTTTCGTTTTTTTTGAGATTTTCTTTTTGGAGACACACAAATCTGCAAACTTTGGGGCAAGGAATGGGGACAACGGGGTCTATTGGTGCCACTTAGGGGAACCAGGGTGCACGGGGTCCGTAGAGGGGGGAAGTGACCTACGCTCAAAGATATGTCGTGACGAAGGGAATCGGGGCATCCCCCCTCAGACACATACGGACGGGAAACCAGCGAACCCGCAAACTCCTGCGGTCCAGAGGCATCAGAACCACTGCTGAAGACCGCAAACCCGGAAACCCGCAAACTCCTGGGGTCCAGAGGCGTCAAAATCACTGCTGAAGAGCGGCGCGCATTAAACGACTCCTCATCTACGGCGTCCGCAGTCCCTACCACCAACGAGAAGATGTGGACGGATGGCCCCAGACACACCTCACCATAGATGTAGCCTTCGAGGACCAGCTGAGCCCACCCCCCACCCCCCGCAGCCCCCTTCCCTGACGTTGTTTGACATTCTCTCCTGTTGTGCAGCACTGATCAACACACGCCCGCAAACCCGCAATCCAACTGCCCAGATTTCACCATCCACCAACAGAGCCAATAGCTTCGGCTGGTGTCCGACATAATGATGACGTCCGATGCTTTCATGTGCCTCCTGCTGATGGAATGCCTCCTGTTCAAGATATTCGAGGATGGGCCACCGCCATGCGCTCCCCGGCCTTCCTTCAACCAACTGGCCCGGGCCAGGGCACGCTGGTAGCCGAGCGCTTGCGGGATATGGGGTACGTGCTGAAGGTGTCGGGTGAGGAGGACGGGTTCGTGAAGAGCTCCCTTTGTCCGGACCTCACCTTCGCACCAAGCACAGAAACATACCCTGAGGCTGGTGGTGCGGACCTTGAACCTGGGTTGGACGGGAAGGCAAAAGAGAGCACAGAGAAGCAGTCCACCCAAAAGAAAGTTGTGTCTCAGCCAACCCAACAGTCAAGCATCTTGGCATGGGCGAAGCCGGTTCGTGTGAACTCTCTCACACAGACACAGCCTTCCCAGTCCTCCCAGTCCTCCGAAAAGAAGCGCGCAGCGTCCCCGACCACCCAGACTCCCAACAAACACCGCAGGCTCTGCAAAGGGTGTAGGAAGCCTGGGCACAACATGCAGACTTGCCCCAGCAAGCCCAAGAACTTGAAGAAGAAGTAAGTTGGGGCGTGCTGGTTGTGGCTTGTCTTTTTCACATCTTTTTTTTAAGCATCAACGCACCAACCAACCACCGACAGTGAAGCTGACAGCTCTGATGAACTGTGTATGCTTTCACTAACTCAACAAGAATGTCAACCAGGGGGGGGGGGGGGGCAATACAAATCAAAACGGTACGAAACCAAATGAGGGGCGAGTGGTAGGACGAGAACAGAGCGGATACTCGACCGGAAGGCAGAAGAAGTGAGAGACGGACGACAGCAGTGACCAGCGCGCCCCTGGTGGACCAAACAGCCCCGCAGAGCCCCTGCAAACAGCGTTTTTAGGAAAAGTTGAATAGACGTACTTAGTACGTCTATTCGCTCGCAAACTATTTATTAATTTTCTGGCGAGGTCGATTTAGGCCCGCGCGTTCGCCGAATAGTAGTACTAAGTACGTTTATTTGACCCCCCCCTGTAATACAGGTTTTGTACACTATAGTACCCTTGTGTGCAGGTCATGGGGGCAGAGGGGGTGTCGCTTCTTTGGAGAGGGGGCCCGGCCTGGAAGTAGGGGTTCTCTACAACACGGCTGAAGATGAACCGACACCAGGCGATGTCGATCATTGCCCTCTCGCTGGCTGAGGGCAGGGGAACACCGAGCGCCATCCGCTTCGCCGGTCCTGGGCCGTCAGTCCCCGGGGCCTTCCTCTTCGGGGTGGTGGTGGGGGCGTCCGTGGCCTTCTGCTTCACGGCCTCGGGGGCCTTCTCGCAGCCCCGCAGGTGGCTCTTGAGCCGCGATGCGGACTTCCCCGAGGCGCGCAAGCCACAGTGCTTGCACTTCGTCGCCTCGGTGAACTCACCGTGGCTCCAGCAGGCAGGACGTCCCCCCGACATTTTTCCCAGGTGCAAATTTCTCGGGCGCGCTTCGCGCGCCCGAGACTACGCGGAGATGGCCACTCGCATACGCTCAAGGACTTGCGAGACAGGCACACGCTACAGGGGGGGTCTGGGGGGCGGAGCCCCCCAGCCGCCGGAGGCCACGGTAGTGAGCATCTGTTCCTTGCACGTGTCAACGACTTGCTGCACGAACTTGACAGACAGCTCTTAGACTCAAGGCGGCTCTGCACCGGGGCTGAACATGCTCCCCAGCCAGGAGACCCCATTCCTACTGGTCCCCAGGGAAATCTCCCCCCGCCCCCGCTAAAAGTGACCCCCCAGGGGGCCCAAACTGCGGGGGGGGGGTCTTTGACCCCCCCCCCCCGACCCCCCTTAGATTAGGCCCTGTGATGGATAATCCTCCTGTGTGGGGGTCTGTGTGGTGCCGTACCTGCAGTGACAAACGTACCTTGTACTAAACTCAAAAAGCGCCGAGTTTAATACAGTTTAATACAAACGTGTTTAATACAGTTTAATACAGGGCCTGCCTACACTGGGGGGGAGAGAGAGAGAGAGAGAGAGGGGGGGTGATCAGAGGGCTTTTCGCACTCTTCCTCCCTCCCTCCCCCCCCCCCTCCCCCTCCCCCCCTCCCAAAAAAAATCGTGTTGCGAGTCTCTGGCACGCAAAAAAAAAATACTGCACCAGAAAAAGAGAAGCGGGTTCCCTGTTCTGCTGGTTTAGATCGAACAAGCGGCCCACCCGCGCACACACACACACACACACCCGATTTGTATACTACATATCAGCCAATATTCCCCCTTCCCGGAGGTGGTGCGATCGGGGGATCTGGGGCCGGGACAGTGATGGTGCAGAAAACGAGTAATGGCCAGAACCGACTTCACTCCCCCCCCCCCCCACCGCGTTCCTCGGGGGATGATGTGGGAGAGAGGGGGGGTGGGGGGGGGGGGTTGTGGGATTTGTTTTGCTATTCAGAGCGGTTGCAGCTGTGTGAACTAAAGGCGGATGTCTTTTTGAAGGATCGACCCCTCTTCAGGTTTACTGGAAGTTTGTTGAGCGATAGAAGCTGGAGCCGCCTTCCACTGTGGGTGTGTGTGTGGGGGGACGGCTTTCCGGAGAGGGGGGGAGAGAGAGAGGGAGGCAGAGAAGGGGGAGGCCTTCGCTCTGTGCCAAACTGTGTGTCAATTCGGCACCGGTTTGTATTATTCTTTTTTTTTTGTGAGGCACCCAACTCCACCTCTGAAGGACAGCACCTCTTTCCTCCTCCTCGTCCCCCCCACCACCCACCCTCCCCTTTTGCCAAACAAAAAAAAGAGAAAAAAACTGGGGTTTTTTTTCTGAATTGATTTCGTTTCGTTTCGTTTCGTGTCTGTTTTTGTTGTTGTTGCGTGAAGATGTATTCTGACACCTCCCCCCCCGCACCCCCACCCCCCCCTTGAACAGCAGGGCCGCCGGGAACAGGGCACCCCCGGAGTTCCCTCCTTCCCCCTCCTCATCATAAAGGGTGAAAATGGCCAGGCCTGTCGCTAACTTTTCGATTTTGGAGATTTGGTGGGTTGACGCTCCTGTTTTGGGGGGGGGGGGGGGTCAGGGGGGAAAACACTAGGGGCAAATTTTTCTCGCGCGCGCTTCGCGCGCGCTCGTGTTGTTGCCTCATTTCCCCATCGGTGGACCACTAGGTGGGCACGGTGTAAGGCGCTGGGTTCCTTCCGTGGTTCCTCTCCCGCTCGCGCCACTCGGGTGCCGGAGGAAACCCACAAAATGGTTTCGGGACCATGATTTCGACGCTACCCCCTGATATGCCACGGCCGTTGAAGCGCAAGGACTTGGTTACGAGACGGGCACGCGAGATGGGGGGTCTGGGGGGCAGAGCCCCCCAGCCGCCGGAGGCCACGGTAGTGAACATCTGTTCATTGTGTGCAGATTCTGTGTGAGTTGGCTGCGTCCCTGAGGCTATTGGAGTGGTTGGATTCCCTGACCTGGTGGGAATCGAATGACTTGAGTACGAGACATACGCCACAGGGGGTCTGGGGGGCGGAGCCCCCCAGCCGCCGGAGGCCACGGTAGTGAGCATCTGTTCCTGCAAAACCATACTCTCTTCGACGTCGACCCAGTGAAAGTAGGTTGACGCTTGGTCGACGCTTGGTGAGCGTCGACCCAGTGTAACCGGGTCAACGCTAGGTTAGCGTCGACCCAGCGTAATAAATGGGTTGACGCTTGGTCCAGGCTTGAATGGCAACCCAGTTCCACTGGGTCGACGCTGGGTCGACGCTTTTTTATGGGGGGGGAAACCCAAAATCACTGGGTCGACGGTCGACGCTTAGCGACATGCCTGGAAAATGGCTTGTTTTATTACTGGGGGGGGGCAAATACAAGCATATATGCTTGTATTAAGCGTGCCAGCTCGCATAATGCGGGGCTTTCTGGAAAAATTATAAATGGTTATACTGCGAATACAAGCATACTAAAAACCCAATTTTTGTTGACCAGGCTAATACAAGCATACATGCTTGTATTAGCCTGGTAGAAAAATTTATATTTTTGTGGTGGAAAACCCCCCAAAAACCCCAAAAATACCCAATATTTTCTACCAGGCTAATAGAAGCATATATGCTTCTATTAGCCTGAAAATTTTATTTAAATCCGGATTTTCATAATATGCTTGTATTCGCATGTATGCTTGTATTAGCATGTATGCTTGTATTTGCCCCCCCCCCAGTAAATGCAATACACCACGGGCTAGGGAAGGGGTGGTTTTGGTTGCCATTCCGAGAGATCCCTTGATTTTTTTGAGCTACATTTGCAGAAGACACACAGTGCGAGGGAGAAGGAAGGCGGGGGGGGGGGAGAGGAGGGCAACGTGGGGAAGGTGTTGCCCGAACAGACTCCCCCCCCCACTTGTGTGGGATGCATTGTCTGAATAGACCCATCCATCCCTTCCCCCCCCCCCCCCACCCAGCCTCCTTGTGTATTTCCTCAAAATACAGGGAGGTGTTCGAAGGGCCGCCGGCTTCGAGATGCTCGGCCACCCGAGAGAGGGGGGGGGGGGGCTGGAAGAGGGGAGAGGTGACGCAAAGGCAGGAAGAAGAGAGAGCGCAGTGTGTCCAGAGCGACTTCCCCTCTACTCTGACAGAGGGGGGAGTGTGGGATGTGTTGATGTAGAGAGAAGCGAGGATGTGAAAAAGGCCAAGAAAATACAGGCATCGTGTTGCGCTGTTTGTGTGTCTTTCGGTGAAATTGTGCATTGGGGAACGGATAGCAGAACGGTATATATTCAAGGCAAGGCATGAGGGGATCACTCTGTGTTACCAACGGAAGCTATCAAACGACGAGGGGAGGGGGGGCGGAAGCGGGGGTGGTGGGTGGTGTGTGTGGGGATGACTTCGTCAACAAAAATCAGGCTCACACACCCACCCACTGATTCCCCCCCCCCCTCCCCCACCCTCCCCCCTCTCTCCCTTTCTCCCCTCCTGTCCCACCTTGTCCTGCCAACAGCCATCTAACTGCGCACAGGTCAGTTGTCAGGTGTGCCAACAGCACGACGTCGCAGGGGGAAGCAACGAACGTCTTGCTCTACCCAGTGTTAGATGCGGGCATGCGGTGCGCTGCGTTGTTAGGGCTGGGCAGAGGGAACAAGGTGTGTGGAGAGGTGAGGAGGGGGGGGTGCAGGGTAACGGGGCAACTCAATCGCCCTGAGTGAGCTGAGCAAGTGGGGGGAGAGAGAGAGAGATAGAGCTTAAAGTGCAGATCGGGGGGCGGGGGGGCAGTGGGGTGTTGGCGGGGGATTGTGAGCGGTTCCCACCACCCCCTCCCATTCCCACCCGTCGTACGACTCTCGTATGACACACGCGCGCACCTTGCGGTGTGCTCCCACGCACCCCAACTACTCGCTTACAGGTTGACGCACGACCGGATCGTGTCGACATCGAGTCCCACCTGCAGGAATGTGCGCCTCTCGCGCTCCAGCAGCTCCTTCAGCTTCGGGTGGATGTTGCTGTCCTCGTCCTTCATCAGGTAGCCGTACTTCACGTTCACCAGTGCGTAGGTGACGCGGCGGTGGTCACGCACAGCCTCCTCGCTGACCGCTCCGGTGGGGTCCACAAGTGGGTCCTTCAGCAGGCCCAGTGTTGCGAACTGAGGGTCGCCCCCCATGTCGTACTGCGCGTCGTTCACGTATGTGTGGCGGAATGTGGCGTGCAGGATGAAGTATGCGCACATCTGCTTCAGGTTGGCCAGGTTCTGCGCACGGTTGTCATCTGTGATGGCCTCGTCTGCCGTGACGGGGGACAGTGCCACGCGCGTCCCCTCCACCGCCGGGTGCGGGCTGCTCCGCTTGTTCACCTCGTTGAGGTCCTGCCAGCCGGCCTGTGAGACGTCAACGTAGGGCACGGCGTTCGCAACAAGCTCGTCGCTCATCAGCTTGATCTCCTGCCACTGCGCCTCGATGTCTGCCGCGTGCTCCTCGAAGAAGAAGTTGACGTACTCCGTCACCACATCCCAGTACAGCGCCTGCTGGTATGCGAAGCGGTGGGACTTGCTCACGGACTCACGCGGCTTCCAGTCGTGCCAGTTCATCGTCCCCGCGTGTGCGTGCACAGCCTCCGCCACCGCCACAGGCGTCACTGCCGAGTGCTTCACCACCAACCCGGTGGGGGCCGTCAGGATCTTGTCGGCAAGCTTGTTGATCAGCACCGTGCCGTACATGTGTGGTGCCAGCAGCTGCAGCACGGGGTTCTTCCGCACGTTGCGCTGCACCGCCAGGATGTACTGCTCCATGTTCAGGTGGGTCTCCGTCAGGTGCGTCATGACCTCCCCGAAGAAGAAGTAGTTGCAGCGCCACACCCGCTTCGCCCCCTCCCACTGCGCGGGCCGGTCTGCAGGCGTGTAGGACTCCGTCGTCCCCGTCAGCACCCCCTCCGCGTTCCGCCTCCGCAGGTCGATGCGCTTCAGCTGCAGCACACACCCGCCACGCCGCTCGAAGAAGGCTGTCGAGTCTGGCGCGAAGTGCTCCTGGTCGAGACGCAGGTTGCCATACGAGAAGTCCATGTAGAAGGCGGTCTGGGACCCGTTCACCCGCTTCAGCAGGCGTGGGTTGAACCCGTTCAGCGCAAGCTCTGCGTGGTACTCGTCGCTCTCGGGCAGCATCGCCCCCTGCCGCCGCATGCGCATTGTCAGGTTGGGCGTCAGCATGTCCTCCACCTGCTGCGCCTCCTTCGTCACGAAGCCTGCAAGCATCCCCAGCAGGCCCCACCCGTCAGCATGCCCCGTCTGCCCCGCCCTCACAGGCCCGTACGTCCGCAGCACGTCGTGCAGCGACTGCAGCACACCCGTCACGTCCATGCGCAGCGCCGCCTCCAGCTTGCGCCCCACCGCCTGCAGCACCCACCCGGCACGCTCCGCCTCCTCCATCCAGTGCACGCGCGGGAAGTCCACCAGCAGGCGCGGGGTGAACCCTTCTGTGCGCCGCTCCCACACAGGCAGGTGCAGCCGCCCGAAGTTCTCGACACTCTTGTTCGTCTCCACCACGTGCAGGTTTGCCAGCACCCGGTTCGCGTTGGCAAACCCGCTCGAACCCATCACCGCCTGCCCCTCGCTGTTGTACTTCACGGAGGGTGCTGCCACCTGCAGGTGCAGCATCACACGCGTCCCCACTTCGGCAGTGTACGCCACCTCGAACCGCCCGTGCAGGTCTGTCACACCCTCGCCAAGGGTCTCGCCCCCAGAGGCCTTGTGCAGACGCACCGTCACATGGTGCAGGGGCTTGTTGGCAGGCTGCTCGCAGTACATCACACCCTTCACCTTGCGGATGTCCATCATTGCTTGGCTTGCTTCTCTTTCCGTAGTACCGGTTGTTGCTGTTGTTGTGTTGTTATCGCGGCCGACACAGAGTGGCCCTGTGTGGAGGGTGTTGCGTGGAAGTGGCATTGTGCCACAGAGTGCGCGGGTGGTCTGCATCCAATGCAGCTCGTTCTACAGCACAGGGGGGTCTGGGGGGCGCCCCCCCAGCCGCCGGAGGCCACGGTAGCGAACATCTGGCCTTCTCCTTCGCGTTCTTGGACTCTTTGGATCAAGCGCGGTTTGCAGTGGGGTATGTACCCAGAGATGCTCGTTGTTGGGAAGTTGTGCAGGTCGAGGAGTGGAACGTCGGTCTAAAATCTGTGAAAACCCACCCACAAAAAAGATAAGGCTGTTGTTTGTGCGCCAAATCCGGGCAAAAACAAAAGCAACACCGCAGCCTGATGAGGAGGTTGAATTTGTTGCCCAAGGGCTGCCTACTATCTTTTTAACACTGACAGGTTCCCTGTTGTGGTAAAAAAATGGCGAAACTCGCCACCGGATTTTGCGCACCTCAACTCCTGTGATGGGGGAGGCTAGTGGTGTGCGGAGCACGTTTGGCTGTGGCGGAGTGACATTTTCTGCTCACAAGTTGGCGTAAAAATACAAATGGCGACTTTCGCCCCCAAACTCGCCATCGGGAGAACTCCGGTGGCCACCCTCTGCCCAAATAACTCCACCCCCCCGGGAATTTTGGGCACCGGGACCCCCAAATACTGACATCATACGGGGGCCCCTTTACCTCAATCCGTGTTCTTGCCGGGGATCGGTCCATTTTTGTTGGCACACATACACACCACACACCTCATCAGGCCAAAGAAAGGTGCACCACGAAGGCGCAGCGAGGCAGGGTTGCAACAAAACGCCGGCGACCCACAGCTAGGACGGGTCATTATGTTTGATTGCACGACAGGGAGATGCGGAGCTGGGAGAGCGCCAGATCACTGGTCAGAAGCTGATTTCTGACGCAGAAACCTAAGCCTTGGCCCAGTTTTTCTCCAAGTTCACAGGGCCACGTGGGACAGGGTCAGGAGGGCGGTGACCCGCTCACCACTCGCTGAAGACCCCTTCAGAAAGTGTGGAGGAAAAGGGGCGCTAAGGCGATTCGATTCCCGGCTTCAGCCACTGGTCGCGGGTGCAGCCCGCTCGCTGGAACGCGTCTCGCACTGAGTCAGGATGCTCCTAATTGATGATGGCTGCGGCTTGTCCTTCCGTGTTGAGGATGCGCCAGCATGTCAATTATGAGCTGCTACAGAACACAGCGTCACGCTGTTGTTGTTCCCCTTGTGCTCGTCCCTCCATGATAAGGCTGCGCAATGCGTCAGCATGTCCGTTCTGAACCCGCAGTATAGCACGGCGTCGCACCGTCGTTCTCGGCCTTGTTCACATCAGCTTGTCCTTCCCTGATGAGAATGTGCAATGCGTCAGCATGTCCGTTCTGACCCGCAATAGAACACGGCGTCACACCGTCGTCCCTGGCCTTGTTCACATCAGCTTGTCCTTCCGTGATGAGGATGCGCAATGCGTCAGCATGTCCTACCTCAGCCGCAACAAAACACGGCGTCTCACCGTCGTCCATGGCCTTGTTAACGTCAGCTTGTCCTTCCGTGATGAGGATGCGCAATGCGTCAGCATGTCCGTTCTGAGCCGCAATATAACACGGCGTCGCACCGTCGTCCATGGCCTTGTTAACGTCAGCTTGTCCTTCCGTGATGAGGATGCGCAATGCGTCAGCATGTCCGTTCTGACCCGCAATATAACACGGCGTCGCACCGTCGTTCTCGGCCTTGTTCACATCAGCTTGGCCTTCGGTGATGAGGATGCGCAATGCGTCAGCATGTCCGTTCTGACCCGCAATAAAACACGGCGTCGCACCGTCGTTCTCGGCCTTGTTCACATCAGCTTGTCCTTCCGTGATGAGGATGCGCAATGCGTCAGCATGTCCGTTCTGAGCCGCAATAAAACACGGCGTCGTACCGTCGTGTATGGCCTTGTTAACGTCAGCTTGTCCTTCCGTGATGAGGATGCGCAATGTGTCAGCATGTCCCTTCTGGCCCGCAATAAAACACGGCGTCGCACCGCCGTCCCTGGCCTTGTTAACGTCAGCTTGTCTTTCCGTGATGAGGATGCGCAATGC
Source organism: Rhynchopus euleeides (assembly GCA_963210315.1). NCBI lineage: Eukaryota > Euglenozoa > Diplonemea > Diplonemida > Diplonemidae > Rhynchopus > Rhynchopus euleeides. Next base: position 654,333 of record OY723269.1, read on the forward strand.
GTCAGCATGTCCGTTCTCGGCCGCAATATAACACGGCGTCACACCGCCGCCCATGGCCTTGTTAACGTCAGCTTGTCCTTCCGTGATGAGGATGCGCAATGCGTCAGCATGTCCGTTCTGACCCGCAATATAACACGGCGTCACACCGCCGCCCATGGCCTTGTTAACATCAGCCTGTCCTTCCGTGATGAGGATGCGCAATGCGTCAGCATGTCCCTTCTGGCCCGCAACAAAACACGGCGTCGCACCGTCGTCCACGGCCTTGTTCACATCAGCTTGTCCTTCCGTGATGAGGATGCGCAATGCGTCAGCATGTCCGTTCTGAGCCGCAATATAACACGGCGTCTCACCGTCGTTATCGACCTTGTTACCATCAGCCTGTCCTTCCGTGATGAGGATGCGCAATGCGTCAGCATGTCCGTTCTCAGCCGCAATATAACACGGCGTCGCACCGTCGTTCTTGGCCTTGTTCACATCAGCTTGTCCTTCCGTGATGAGGATGCGCAATGCGTCAGCATGTCCCTTCTGAGCCGCAACAAAACACGGCGTCACGCCGCCGTCCCTGGCCTTGTTAACATCAGCTTGTCCTTCCGTGATGAGGATGCGCAGTGCGTCAGCATCTCCTTTCTGGGCCGCAATATACCATGGCATCGCACTGTCGCCATTCACGGCCTTGTTAACATCAGCTTGTCCTTCCATAATGAGAATGCGCACTGCGTCAGCGCGTCTGTTCTGAACCGCAACAAATCACGGCGTCGCACTGTTATGTTGTGCAATTCCGTGTGTGTGCGAAGTGGGAAGCCTGTGAAAGGGAGCTGGAGAACACCCTGGTGCGTGATGCACGGGCCGTGTGGGTGTGGTTGCGGAAGAGGGTGGGGTAGGGGGTCACTGCACCTACAAAAGCGTGTACATTGATGGTGTGGCTGAACCCTAAAAAATAGTAAAAATAAGGTAGTTTGAAGGTAGTCCCACCTGATTTTGCCCTGAGTTTGGCGGAGTTTGACGGTGTTGGGCGGAGTTTGGTGGAGTTGGGCGGAGTTGTACGGAGTTGGGCGGTGGGAGACCCTTTAAATTGGAATATCCCTATGGGGGGATAGCTTTCTGGTCCAAGGAAACCTGGTGCGGAAGGAGCTACCTACCCCTTGAGTCACCCACCATTGTGTTGCTGTTGTTGTGTTGTTATCGCGGCCGACACAGAGTGGCCCTGTGTGGAGGGTGTTGCGTGGAAGTGGCATTGTGCCACAGAGTGCGCGGGTGGTCTGCATCCAATGCAGCTCGTTCATTTCTGCCACCGCCCACACACTCGCTCCCCCCAGCATGGGATTGGGACACTCCGGGGTATGCACACAAGCCTTCGCCTGATGAACCCCACACAAAGAGGGTGCGGTGAGCAGAACTGAGTTTCACCTTCATGCAAACTGAGGATGTGTGGCCCCCATGCGTCAATGATTACTTCGGCAATCAATAATGATCAGAACTGAACCCACCGCGAGGCTTTCGAGGCTGCTTGCTCAACTATCACTGCTGCCAGCGCCCTCGGGCGGATCGTAAAGTGGCAGCAAACGAGACAGCAAACCAATTTACTGCCGAAAGTTGTTCTGTTGGAACAGCAGGCCCCACTCTTTGTGTACACACCACGGTCTGACGAAGTGGTGTGAGTGGGGACGCACGATCCAGCTAAAGGCACAGAAAGTTTCCCAGTTGGCTACGCCAAACTAACAACAAAAACGATCTGTGCACCCGCTGGATCGTCAAGTGACAGCAAAACGAGACAACAAACCAAATCCGGAGAAAGCTGTTTTGTTGGAACGCAGACCCCACTCTTTGTATACACCACTCCCCGGTCGGATGAAGTGGTGTGAGTGGGGAGCTTCTCCAGTTGGCTACGCCGAACTGACAAAAAAGGAACATACCACATATGAGGGTGGGTGGGGGGCATGCATATCAGGGCACCATGGTGCACAAAACAAGGCACCCCCTTGGTGAGACATCAGCTCTCAACTGTCGCCTAGCCAAGGGGTGTGCCAACAAGTGAAGCCTCTTCTCAGGCACTTCCTGTGGCCTCACACGGCACGGGGAAAGCTGGCATCAAGGGTGCACCGATCACTTCAGCACAGGCCAAGGCATTCGAGCAGACAGCGCACCTTGTGTCCTGCCCATGGACGTGCCCAGAAGGTCAGTTCGAATACGCTGCACACTGCAATGAGGAGAAAGAACGCGTCATCCAGCCGGGAAGGTGCTGCTGGCGGTGTCAGAGCATGGTAGAGTTTGGTGGACAGCGTGATGAGGTCGTCCAGCCATGCAGGTCGCGACACTGCCAGATATACGGCGAGGCACAGAAGCAAGATCGCCTTAATGAGGGCGGAGGCGTCGTACGTCATGCGGTGTAGAGACACACCGTCGCCCAGGAGTACTTGTTTGAGCTGCTTCGAGTCTTGGAACGCCATGCCCCGAGCCTGCAGCTCGGCACGCGGTGTGGAGTGCCATCCCAGGTCTGACAGCATCCGCCACAGTGCCACAGGGTCCACGTCATCCACATCCTCGTGGCCACTCGGAGAGGAGTAGAAGCGGGAGAGGGCTTGGAGGAAGGCAGCGTCATTGAAAGTGTCGCACTGCAAGGCCCGCGGCAGATTCCATGCGATAAACCGGCAGTGGCGGTCCTGTGGGTGTGGGTCGCTCCTCCACCAGTGGGTCCCGTTGAAGAGGAACCGGTGAAAACGGCAGTAAGACTGTACATCTGAGAGGAGGCGGGACAGCACACCAGGCCTGTCCAGCACACCCGACAGCAAGACAACAGCCTGCCCTTCGTCATGTCCCACCAAAGCCCTGACGAGCACGGCAACCGTTTCAGCGTCTGCACGGAGGAGGGTGTCCCGCAGCACGGCAACTGGTGCGTGCGGCAGCTCGCCGAGGTACCACACCAGCTCAGTGTCGGGTTTGGAGCCAAGTGCCAGCCGTGCTGCCAGCACGTCGTCCTCCCGGCATGCAGACTCAAGCAGATCACGGGCGTAGTCTGTGTCGGTCGGGCTTGCCTGCAGGCGTATGCTAATGGCGACTGTGGAGCCCGCCTCCAGCCCCACCTGGGACAGCGGGGTGGCGTTGTCGTCTGCAATGGTCTCCCCGAGCACGGCCAGACGCATGGTTGCCTCGGCAGGGCGCAGGTTGAGGGCGTGTGCTGCGAGCAGGCGCAGGGTGCCCACAGTGGCGTCCAAAGGCACGTGCACCGGCACCACCTCTCCCCCAGGCAGGGACAGGTCGAGCGCCATGCCCTCGTCTGCGCCACAGGGCACAGGCAGGGCTGCAGAGAGGGCGGCTGCGACGGTGTGCCACATCGCAGCGGTGCACCTGTGCTGCTGTGGTGCTGCAGGGGTGGGCAGCCCCACCTCCACACGCTGCCCCTCCTGCACCTGCAGGTCACGCAGGGCTGTCCCGTTGCCACCATCGAGGCTCAGCGTCACCGCGCTGGTGCCTGCCACGTGCATGGCACGCATGCGCAACTCGCCCAACGTGGTGTCGCCTGTCACGCACACAGGCACCACCACAGGCAGGCGCAGCCGCAGCGTGGTGTAGTGTGCAGGCACAGGCTCCTCAGTCCCCAAGTGCAGGGCACGTGAGAGTGTCGCAACGGACTCGCGTTCCCCACCTGCCACCATGTCCACAGATTCCCGTGAGAAGGTGAGGCACTTGGAAGACGGCGCGTCTCTGTGCATCCTGTCCGTCGTCAGGTTGACGACAGCAGGTCCATCCACCGCAAGCATGGCGCGAAGGTGCAGCGTGGCCACAGTGGCAGTGCTGCGCATGGTTGCTGCGGTGCGTTCAGCATTCACCTGGCTCGGGCGCCCCAGCAGGGCGGTGTGTGTGGTGTATGTACTGGGGACATCGCGCAGGCGCGGCAGGTCGTAGGCACGCAGCAGCTGCACCAGCTGCCGCACGTCGTAGGGTGTGGGGCTGTCGCGGAGCTGCGCAGAAGGCGGCACACGCACGTCGATGGTGCTCCCATCGAACAGCCCCAGCTCGCGCAGTGTGGCGGTGCTGTCGGCGGCAGTGCCCAAGACAGCAGCATCTGACGACAGGTCGACTTCGCTGGCCCCTGCCTCTACAGCTGCACGGAGGCGCAGAGTGGCGAGCACCGTGTCGGGTGGCACAACCACGATGCGGGTCTGCGGCACCACCAGCGCGATGCGGTAGCTGCCAGCACAGTCTGCGTCTCGCAGCAGATCCGGCAGCACAGCAGGTGGGCCGTCAGGCAGCACCGGGTAGCTGCCGTAGCCACTGGAGTCTGCATCACTTGCCGCCACCGCCTCCTCCCACCGACGCTGGACTGATGCCGCCTTGCTTGCGTACTGCGGATCGTCTCGCTTGAAAGGCACGAGTGCCCTGTACTTTGGGGTTGTAAGCAACATCAGCAGGAGTGCAGGAACTCCCAGAGTGAACAGCGGGAGCAGTGACCTGAAGGGCTGCAACAGGCTGACGGGCACCTGATGCACACTGGGATTGTAGGCTTGTACGCAGCACAGAAGCAGATCCGAACACGCCACCACGAGCAGGGTGGGGAACACCTGCAGGCCGGCCACAGTTGGCATGCTGTACAGACCAGAGTACATCCGGCAGAGGTGCTCGTAGACAACGAATTTCCACGCCAGAATCACCAGCATGCACATGAGCAGGCGGAAGAAGGGGATGCCATGCAGCAGCAAAAAACTGCCGTAGGCCGCAAGGGTGCCGAAGCAGCAGCACACGGCAAGGGCCTTCCTGGCGGTGCTGTGGCAGCAGAGCTGGGAAGCGCTGAAGAGAAACTCGGCGCGCACCGCAAGCCAGGCTGAGGGCGGGAGGCTGCAGGCCACAGCCCAGCCACCGAGACCCACACCACTGCCCTTGAGGCCCGGTGTCGCCGTGGCGAGGAGCACGGCACAGACGACTCCGATCACAGCCTGCACGACATACAGCAGGCGCCACGCACCGCTGTCCAGCCAGACACCCGCAAGGGCGCAGCCGACCAGCACAGGCCGCACCGCCGCTGCCACAGGGTAGGCGAAGGCCAGAGCAGCCTGCAGCGCAGCGAGAGCGGCCTCTGTCTGCTCAGCGCCCTGCACCTCAGGGCACATGCGTGGTGTGCCGTCCGCAGTCCCAGGCTGTGCGGTGGTGCTGTCCCCAACCCACGTGCACCGCAGCCTGCCCCCATCGTGCCAGCCAGCCTCTTGCAGCGGCACGGATGCAGCGGCGCAGATCACCACATCCTCTGCCTGCGGGTGCCGCAACGTGTAGCACGGTGCACCGTGGTACAGCAGGAGGACAGGCGTCCCGATGAACAGCAGCAGCGCAACAGTCGGGAACCCGCCCCCCAGCGACACCCATGCCATGCGCTGCAACGCATGGCCCTCGGGAAAAGCCATGGTGGTGCAGATTGGGGGAGGCAGAGTGTCCGTGGTGTCTCTGTTCCGGTTGGGTGTGGGTGCGGCATGCAGCGACGAGAAGCAGTGATGTGCTCTGCGGGGTTACTGGGGGGGGGGGTCAAATACAAGGGTATACTCTTTTATTCACCGTGCCAGCTTACGTAATTCAGGGTTTTCAAAAAATTGTTTTTTAGCTGAAAAGTTGTCTAGTATGCAAATACAAGAGTATATACTCTTGTATTTGCATACTAGAAATGTGGCCTCCGGGTGGGCCCTCATGGGGCAGCGGCGCCGAATAGACAATACGAGCGTCCTCTTGGCCTTTCCCACCCCCGAGGCGACTCCCACCCGACCGTGACGACTCCAGACAGGAGGCCCACAGGCCTGGGGGAGGTCATTGGAAGCACAAAATATGATGAAAACCCCACAAAAGTTCTTCAAAAGTCTAGTATGCAAATACAAGAGTATACTCTTGTATTTGCTCGGTGAACTTTTTAAAATCGCGATTTCTGGAGTACTCTTGTATTAGCATGTACCCTTGTACCACCTGATTTTGCCCTGAGTTTGGCGGAGTTGGGCGGAGTTTGGTGGAGTTGGGCGGTGTTGGGCGGAGTTGTACGGAGTTGGGCGGTGGGAGACCCTTTAAATTGGAATATCCCTATGGGGGCAGTCACTGCTCGTCACAGCTCGTCAGCCAGTGAGGGGAAGTGGGCCGTGGCTCACTTTTTCTCACTCAGTCACACTTGGTAGCGAAGGCCCCCTATGGGGGGATAGCTTTCTGGTCCAAGGAAACCTGGTGCGGAAGGAGCTACCTACCTCTTGAGTCACCCACCAGCACACATTGTCAGCGAGGATGACGAGCATGGCGTTGGAAGCCTGCATAAACATCGCTCCCCTTGAACCTGACTTCACATGTCCTTCAGCATGTCCTGAGTAGGCACTGCCTGCCGTCAGCACCGGGCATCACCTCACCCCTCACCCCCAGTGCTGCTCAACCACGTGTCCATCAGGAGCCACGTCGCTGCGTGATGCACTCCAGAGGAATGCCTCTGCACCACCTCATGCCGACACACCAAACGTCCTCCCTTCGAGGCGAGGGCACCGGGAGGGGAAGCCCGGGTCGGCGCCCCCCCAAGGCCTGAGGTCCTGCCTGATAATTGACGGTCCCGGTTCAAAACCCGCTCAGGTGCTGCGTGTCGTCGACACCGTGACTGCGGCAGTCGACATCCCAGACGGGTCGCCCCTCCTCTGTGCAAAGTACACCCGGGCGAGGCCCCCCTCGGGGGAACGCCGTCGGGAGATGTGCTGGAGCCACCGCGCTCAATTCCGGGTTGTCCGCCATGTGCTGTCATGGAGCCTGCGTGGGCGTGAAAACCGTAGGTGGTGGTTCGATTCCCAGAACTTGGGATATAGGATATCCTATGGGATAACCTCCACGGGATGTTGCTTCTCGCGTTGGATATCCTACGCCAAGGTGGAACCCTGCAGAAGACACGAGAGTAACAGCGAGGGACATCCCACGGATTTCCCGCTCTGTTCCCTCGGGTACCCCGAGAGAACGTCATCCCCCTTCGGCCTGGGCTTGTGCCACTGGCTGGGCTGCTTCTTGTACAGGTCGATGGATTGAACGCGCTGGGTTATTGCGCCAGGTACTAGCTTCGGCAAACTGCAGCAGAGTGGGTGGCTCTCCAGTTGTGCTGGGAAGATGGTGGAGGGTCACCAATATTGCGAGGCGGCTCATTTTTCAGCATTTCCGAGCGAAAATCCCTCAGTACAACACCTCCCCCCCCCCGTCTGCAAAGGTAAAACAGGTAGTGTCCGCCACTTTGGAGCTAATTTTGACCCGAGTTTGGCGGAGTTGGGCGGTGGTGTGGCGGCGTTCGGCGGAACCCGTTTTGGGCCAAATCAGGTGGTTGTATTTGCATATACTCTTGTATTTGCCCCCCCCCCCCCCCAGTAAGTGGGCGATGAAGATGGTCTTGGTAATGCAGGCCTTCGCGGTGTGTCATCGTGTGTCGTATTGTGCCACTTTGCCACCTGTGTTGTGGCAGGCGTGCAGCTCACCTCTTCTCGGTGTTCAGCTAAACCCGCAAACCCGTGCCATTGGGGGATTGCTATGTTTATGTGAAGTTAGACGGCCGCTCTTCTGCCGAAGCTCTTATGCGAAGTTAGACGGCCGCTCTTCCTCTACTACTTGGTACTTCGTTTGATGCGTTGACGCTTCCACACACACTTACAAACCCACTTGCCTGATGAAGGGGGTGGTGTAGAGCACGTTTGGCAGAGCTGAATGACACTTTCCGCGCGAAGGTCGTGTGCGTAAAAATACTACGGAAAAAATATCGCCCAATAATCGCCTTGACAGCATGGGCGATAATGACGGCGATATTTTTTTGCGATTTGGGCGAACCGAATCGCCCGCACCCTATGCCGAGGGTGTGTCAAAGTAGGCTCTTGGCTGGGAAAAAACCGGAAAAAGGGCGGGTGCCGGAGGACTCATCCTCATCCCTACTAGAAACACGCCTGGTGTGGGGGTTGCTAAAAAAGGGGTACCCTAAGGGTCCGACATCGGATGTCGGACCTCACCGTGTGGGAGGCAGCCCCCCCCCCACCCACCCAGCGGAACCCCCTCTTCGGGTGTTCCAAAAATACGTTCTTTTGAACGGTTGGAAATAGTGCACTGCGACTGGTGGGGCTAGCAGCAGGTTCTACTTTTGCTTCTACGGGCACTTAGCACTGAGACATGGCACTTTTAGCCTACCATTTTTGCCCTGATTTTCTTGGGACGGTGGCTGCCAGGGAAGCCCTCCTGAACTCTGTGTTGTTTGAGGCGAGGCACAAGTGGGTGGTGCTCCAGCGGTGGTACTGGGGGACCTCAACACAGATGTTGCGCGATCGCCAACCCTCCGCAGGGCTCTGGAGAACGAGTGGGTGAGACGCAGCAGTGCTCCAGGCGGCACGGGCCGGTGATGACCCCCCGCCGACTTACGCCTCTACGCGCCAGCTCGCGCATTGACTACGTCCTGATGAACCGGGTCGCAGCGCAGATCTTCGTGAGCTGTACGACATCGCACACATGTGTGCCAAACTCGCTGGTGAGTGTCATGCTAGACACGCTCGCCTTCGCATAGAAGACTCTGAAGTACAAGGTGCCCCGTGCAATTCCTGCACTCCCCCGGTCGCCTGATGCGGATGAGACACCCCCGGAGACACCCGACCTTGCGCCGTTCTACGACGCGGTGAGACGGGAAGCGGTGGAGGATGCGTGGATGATTCTTTCTGGGTTGTGCGAGCGTCATCTGCTGGACAGAAGCGAGATGGCGGCGTCAGAGGAGGGGTCCTACCTCGGAAGGGGAGCGGCGCGAGAACCGGAGCGGGTACGCGTGGCAGCGCCGAGCTCCGCCATCATGGGCACAGTTGCGACAGCGAAGGAGTTTGAGGTACAGGGCGACTATCAGCCGCATGGAGCACTATGTGCGCGCTCGCTCCTGTACAAAAAATAGTCCAGGCGCGGTGTCGGGGCAGCTAGTACGCTGCTGGCGCAGGTGCCGCAGCGTCCTCCGTGAGCTTCCCCAGGAGTGCGGGGTGACGAGCTACCTGCTGGGATCCATCCCCGACGTCGCGACCGTGAAGAAGCTGCTGCATACTGTGCGTGGGCGCCTTCACGACATCAACCGGGGGTCGTGCAAGGCACAGAAACAGCGTTGGCGGGGGACCGTGCGCCAGATGTTCACCTCCGACCGCAAAAGCCTCGTGACTGTCCTGAAAGGCAGTCCGGATCAGGCAGCCGACACGGTGAAGAAGGCGAATGGTGAACTGACGGCGAAAGTGTCGGAGATGGACGCCATCCTCATGGAGGCCTGGGCACCCATCACCGGATGGACACGGGCAGGGTGGAACCAGAGTTTGCCTTTCGCACGTGAGTACGACGGGCTGTTTGAGGAGCGCCCCATGCAGATAGACGACATCAGCGGCTCCGACTTACTAGAGATGCTGAAGCGGAGGTTTAAGAAGTCTGCTGCGTGTGGTGGAGACGGCTGGCGCATGGACGAGCTTCAGCGGCTACCCCTTCCTCTTATGAACGGGTTTGCTGCCTTCTTTAACCTGGTGGAGCGGACGAGGACACGGCCGAAGGGGCTGCTCACGGCCCTGGTGTCGCTGATCCCGAAGAGCGAAGACCTCTTGCCGACGAACCTCCGGCACATCACGGTCACCAGTGCGGTATACCGCCTGTGGGCGCCGCCTCATCGACATCATGAAGTGGCAGGAGACATGGTCCCTGGACACGCAGCACGGCTTCCGCCAGGGGCATAGGTGCGAGGATGTCCTCACAGAGCTGACGACCCTGATTGAGGAGACCCTCCTGGATGATTCCAAACAGCTGTACCTGCTGGCCCTGGACTTCCAGAAGTGCTTTGACCGGGTGCCTCAGAAACTCGTCTTGGGGTTAGCCAAGACGATGTACAGTGGGCTGAAGAGGAGGTTCAAGCTGCCCCTAGGTGTTGGCGGGTGCTTCTTGGTGCAAAATCATGCATCTCTGACAAGGTACAGGTGCGCCGCAATGACGCGCGGCTCGAGAGCCGTAAACCCTTGCTCATGCGGCTCCCGACCTCTCCGCTGAGCAGGCGACAAAGGGCGGAAATCGTGGCGTCGAATGTCGTAGAGTACGGTCGGGTGGAGCGTTTGCCCCTCTGTCGAAGACGGCGACGCAGCGTCTTCGGAGTCGTCTCACGACGGGCATCATCGGCGTCAAGCACCCCCCCCCTAGTCATAGGGTGCGGGCGATTCGCCTATCGCCCTATTTTCGCCCAACCGGGTTCGAGCCCCGATTATCGCGTATCGAATCGCCTTATCGCCCATTATCGCCCGATTATCGCCAAATTATCGCCCAGTATCGCCCGTTTTCTTTCACACTTTCTGAAGGGGTCTTCAGCTAGTGGTGAGTGGGTTACCGCTCTACTGACCCTGGGTCCCACAGGGCCCTGTGACCTCGTCAACAACTGGGCCAAGACCTCGGATTCTGCATCAGAAATCAGCTTCTGACCACTGACGTCATGCGGGTGGGTCATTTCCTCGGTCAAAACCCACGTGAGGAACTGGGCATTGGCCCAGATCCTGACCTCGCTCAGGACCTGTTCACTCGCCGTTACTAGGAGCACTCGTGAGCATGAAGCGGATACACCTTAGTGTTGAAGGAGATGCGTGGTTCTAGTGTAGTCGGTCTGAATGGGAGGAGATGCACACTGTACGTTTGAGATGACTCATTGCATAGCCCACAGGAAGCTTCACGGCTGATCTGAGACCTGGGGCGGTTCTGACCCTGGTCACAGGGTCATCACCCACTGAGAACACTGGAGCAGAGGGCTTGATCTAGGTCAGGAACCGGGTCTTCACTGAGGCAATGACCCACTCACCACCTCAGCAGTGATGTGACGTCCCTGGCCGGGCCGTTTTGCCCCCAAAAATACGACGGAAAAATTATCGCCCACTTATCGCCTTGACAGAATGGGCGATAATGAGGGCGATATTTTTTGCGATTTGGGCGATAACCGAATCGCCCGCACCCTATGCCTAGTGTAGGCAATCGCTCACCATCCTGCACAAGGCCCACCGTGTGGACCCGGCGATAGCCAACCCTTATCGGATCCTGTGCAACCTCTTCGACACGTGTGTGCGCATCCCACACATGGTGGACAGGATGAACCGTATCGCTGTGCTGTAACACCCGACTCTATCCTCTGCCGACGCCCTCGGCCCTGTGGGCATCGCGATCTCGGTCGCCCTCCCTGCTGCTGGGCTAACGTGGGGCGAAGACATCCGTGACTGTGTCATAGGGGATATGTACCTCGCTGGTGAGCCACGATCCTCCCGGAACCATGCGCTGCGCGACAGTCTGCATCGGCAAGGCTGGAAGGGCGCTGGCGAAATACCGTCCCTCGTTCTCGGGAATCGAAAATGATGTAGACTACGACAGGACGAACGCGCTCCGCAGGACTCCTTCGACTGGGATATCGTGTCTGATCCGGCGGCTGAAGAGGCAGACGCACAGGACCCCAAGAAGTGTGTGCACTGCGACGGCACAGACGATTACACGCCCGACCACCTTTGGTGGCCATGCAGTGCGTTTGAATCCGTCCGGCCTCAGCCCCAGTTCGAACCACTGCTGCAGTTAGACCGCTCAGGGTGGCCCCCGTGCCTCGCTAGATACGGCGTGGTGCCGGAGGGATACCAGATGGACGAGACCTTGCTACACACGCTGACGGGGCACATCGTGTTGAAACGGTGGGAGCTCAAGGCAAAGATGCGGCGCTCTATAAATGCGACGCTACGACCCCTCGTACACCCCTGGACGGCTGCTCTCCAAGTTGGCTCCCTTTGCTCGGTAGGCGCCGGAGAGGTCTGGGGCGGGATGGCAGCTCGGCCCGTATTCGCAGGTGGGGCGGAGACGATCGCGGCACTCGAGGCGAGTGCGGAACAGGCGTGTGCCGCCGTAGGAGACAACAAAACGATATGGGGAACAAATGTGTTCCCGGACTACACTGGGATCCCCCGGGCCACGCGCGCCTTACAGTGGGATGTGCCACACCCACCCCCGCCGCGCAGCACTATACCTGTGCCAGTGACACGGTCGCTCTCAAACACGTCTCTGATCCCCCAGAGCGTATGCAACGCGCACTCGAAGCCAAAGTGCGGCAAGTGCGCTAACGCGAAGCGGAATTACACACTGACGATCGCTGCGTGCTGCCGCGTGCACCACCACCACGCGGACGGCCTGAAGGTGATGTGCTGCGTGATGCACCACATGACGCGGTGCGGCACCTGCACCAAGGCGAGCACATGCTGTGAGGCCGGCCACCAGGGACGTGCCCCCCGGGTCGACCAAGATGCGAGCACGGGCGACAACAGCGGCAGCTGCGATGATGACGACGACTCTGGTGGCGAGAGCGAGGGGGGTAGCTTTGGTGCCACCGAGCGCAACGCCAAGGACGCTAGCTCCGCCAGCGGCGACGAACTTGAGGAGGACGGCGAGTTGGGATCCTCAGCAGAGTCCTCTGCGATGACCCCACGCAATTTCCCTGGCTTCCTTTTCTCACCTTCCCCTCGAATGAACTCCCCTGCTTCCCACCCCGCGTCACACGGATCCGGAGCATGTTGCACTTTCCCTTGTTATGGATGATCGGGCTCTCAGCCCGATGATGCTCGCCTCGTTCCCCCAGCATACACAGCGCCGCCCCCGCCGCCCTCTCCGGCTCCGGAGCTCCTTAAATACAGACTTGTCGGACGAGCTACAGACCTCGCAGACAGACTTGCCACCCCACCAGGGGAGCGACGCGCAGCATGGATCTCCGAGCCCTTGCGTGGGGCGCCGCCCCCCTTTCTCTTCTTCCTTCCCCTCCGATTCTTCGATACCCCGCGCGCAGAAATGTGTGGCGCACATGCGGGAGGCGGACAAATCTGCCCTGGAACGACGCTCATTTCACAGCAAAAGAGCAGGTCCTCAGCCTCCCATATCTCCCCCTCCATGTCGTGTGACAGCTCAGTACTGGGGGGGGCACGATGCGGTCTTCACCTCCCGGGTACCCGGCGGGTACCCGCCGCATACCCGGGGTATAACCTGCCGGGTACCCGCATCCGGGAACCCGGGGAATTTTGGTCTGGACTCTGGCTCCAGCTTTGGAAGCTTTGATTTTCCATGACCTTTCCTCTCTGTGGACACAACCTGGCCCAAGGGGGGTACGATCGGGTGAAGTTGCGGTTCTCTGTGGAAGCGCAGAGCTTGACCTATTGGAGGGTACTCGGAGCTTTCGGCATCGTCCTTGGATGTAACGGAGAGTGCGGCACACGGGTACACGACGGTTTGAAACAAGCCTGCACTGAGAGGACGGTGACGTGAAGGGATGGCAATCAGCGAGTGAAAATCTTTCCTATCCTCCGCCATTAGTATCGAGGGCAGCACGTCGAAATACATCCCCAGGTCCAGATTGCAGTGTGACTCCCACGGCGGCATTGAGCGGCATGCGAACGTGGCAGACCGAAGGGATGTTGTCAGCGGAAGATGGAACACTTCACTGGTCTCCTTCGCGAGCCGCTGTCTGAAGGAAACAAAGCGCGCGTGCGACCGTGAGATCAACCCAGTGAGGAAACGCCCCCCTGTTTCGAGAAGGGCGTACCGTCTTGCGCAACGCAGCAACTGTGGGAACGGACAGGTGCGGAGTGCACCAGGCTGCGTGCCTGTTCGAGCTGTACTCCGTGAATATCGGATGGTACGCAATGGGTGCTTTTACAAGATGCGTTGCTCCTCTAGTGCACGGAAGCTGCCTTGGGAGCCCGTTCCTTCCACAACCTGGGCCCGCCAAGCACAAGAGTGCTGACAGACACGTGAAGAGAATTGCTTCCGACGATACTGCATAAAGTGAGAGACCCTTCTGCGGGGATAGACTCGTTGAAGGTGTTGGTGGAATATTCGACGACTGGTAGTCACTCACGTGGAACTGAAGGAAGAAGCACGTGTATGCTGCAACACTCAGGCAAGGACGTCCTGCTGCCGGGCAGCGTCTCTCGTGGCGACAAACAGGGCAACAGTGATAACCACTGCTGAGTGCGACAGCACGTCCCTGACAGCGCAGATCTGCGCAGCAGTATCTCCCGGCAGTAGTGATGTCGACTACCGTGGCTGTATCGGGTGACGGGGATTGGGTCCGATTCCTGAGAGGGATCAACGGCTGCCACGGTTCCATATGCCGTTAACACTTGCGGACTTCTTGACCCAACATCAGTGAGCTCCGCCGGAATCACTGCCCTGCAGAACCCACAGCCCGAAACATGCGGCGGTGTCCATCCTTGGTGTCCTTTGTGGAATCCAAGACTGCACTGGGCCCATTTCCTTGCGAGTGGCGGAAGACGTGCAGGACATTGCTGGGAAGAGATCCCCCAGACTCTCTGGCTGGGTGCCGGCGATTGATACAGGGCGATGCACTTTTTCTCAACCCGATTTATCCAAGAGCTTTGGATCGAGAGGCACTGATGCGCTCGGTCCAGCATCAGTGGAACAGCCAGGTCAGCTCGGACAGTGCACAGAGTCACACTCCCATCTGTCAGAACGCAAACTGTTGCATCGTAGGAAAATATACGGGGCCTTCGCTCTGACTACGAATGTGAGCACATCAGGCAGATTCCAGTGGACTCTGGAGGTGTCCCGGCCGGGTTTTACAACCCATCCCCATATACTGACCCCGGTGGCCGCCTGGACAGAGATGTGGTGATCATGAAATCACCCCGAAATCCCCTCTCAATTATTCAACCAGGCGCGCCCGCCAAAACCGCCGGTTTCCCCACTACTCCCGCTTGCAATACGCAAGGTTGGAAGGGGGGCTGAGGGAAACACCTCACAACTCACAGCAGGATTTGTGTCTCTTTGTTCCCCGCTCCAGCCCCCCCGAACTGATACAGCAAGCAGACCTGGATGGCCTGACCTCCCCTCTCCCTCTGTCCCTTCTATGCTCTGACCGAGCAAGACTCCTCCCCACTCACACGTATCCCGGGCCCGGACCCCCCAAAACCACCGAAATTATGACTTACCCAGGCAGGCAGACGGCACTCACCAACACCACCTGCCGATGAGTTACTGGGTCTGTGTGCCTCCTGGGGTTGCCCAGCTGGCCAGCAGCACAGATCCGGTTTATGACTTACCCCTGGCCCCCAGCGGGAGGGGCTTCAATGCCACCATATACCGTAAACGGTGAAAATTAAGAAACGGTAAAAGCTCCGAAGACACCAGCGCGTGATACAAGCGAAATCTTTACGACATTACTGGGGGGGGTCAAATAGTACTACCGGGTAGTACTAATAGGCGGGACCGCTTGCCTAAATTGTGAAAATGTAGATAAATGGTAATTGGTGCAAATGAGTCACTTTTATGACCCCCAGGTCGCCAAAACGCTGTTTATCGGCATGTTTGGAATCCGTACGGATTGTGATGGGGTCATTTCAGTTGTGAGTTGCCTAATTTCAACCTTG
The DNA here is from genome assembly GCA_963210315.1 of Rhynchopus euleeides. NCBI lineage: Eukaryota > Euglenozoa > Diplonemea > Diplonemida > Diplonemidae > Rhynchopus > Rhynchopus euleeides. Next base: position 669,743 of record OY723269.1, read on the forward strand.
TTTATGGGTTGGCTTCCGGGCCAAAGACCCTCCAGAGGTTCAATGGGATCCAAGGGGATCATACACATGCAGATCCCTTCGCCGGTACACTACCGACACCCAGTAAACACCCGCGTCACTGGTGTTCAACACGGCGGCGAATCACGTGTCGCGCGCCGTGCTCGAGAGGGCCCCACCTCGCTCGGCGGGGTGGAAGGGGCGTCTCTTGAGGTCGATGACCTGCTTGCAGAGGCTCAAGCGAGACCAAAGGATCGTTAGGCCATGCTTTCACACCGAGGATCGGTACTGAAGATCATGTATCGAGCAAGCTTTTACCCTTATGCTCTACGTGAGATTTCTGTTCTCACTGAGCTTGCTTAGGACACCTGCGTTAATGTGTAACAGAGTGTGCCGCCCCAACGAAACTCCCCACCTGACTGGTGTCTCCAAACGAGGACTCACTAGCTAACGCCAGTTTGTCGCTAGACAACCTCCCCCACAGCCAGTGCCCCCATGCAGGTTACTGCGTACTGCAGCTCTTCCTTGCGATCGCTTCAAGGTTCGCCAGGTCATGACGGGTCACATTTCGGGAGAGTTGTGTGGGAGAAACGGGTTGGACGGGTTCTTATGTATCCGATGGTCCGCGGTGGTTGGCAGTGCTGCTCTTCAGAGCGTGGCGTTGATTACCAGCTCAGCCAGGAGGCTCGGTGCAACGATTTTTCACAGCGGCATGCCCCTACTACAGGGGCAACAGTCTTAGAAAGGGGAAAAAATGAGCAAAAAGGGGGGTAGTACTAATATACTGGAAAAACAATCTATTTTGAAAAACCCGGGGGGTAGTTGTATTTGAGGGGGTAGTTGTATTTAAAGGGGTAGTACAATTTGACCCCCCCCAGTAAATAGACATTATCCTTTCGTTCAGGGGTTCTGTCGTTTTTAACACGACCCGCTTACGGTACCCGTTCTGATCGGTGGGGGAAACTGGTGTTGGTCAGCCTGATAATATCCCCTGCCTTTGCTCTGTGTCAAACGGCGTCAATTTGACGCCTCTTTTGTGAAGCAGCTCACATTCCTGCACGACTGAGCGAAGGCCCCCGGGGTATATTAACCTGGGGGGGGGGGGTTGATTGTCGAGAGTGAAGGCAAAGGCAAATATCCCAGCACCTTCTCGCAATATGTAGTCCTTTTGTAGGCACCACACCGGGTATGCTGCGCAAGGCGGATCTACGATAATATTAACCCAGGACGTTGTCACAACGTGAAGAATCGAACTCATTTCTGTGACACTTCAGGACCTGATGTGTGCCAATGTAGGAGGGCCATCATACAGTTTCCACTCCTGGTGCAAGCACCCATGTTCTCCCAATGGTAGCCACACCCAGACAATTGACAGTCTGCCACAGTGCCCAGAGCTCACGGGTATGCGTTGCTAGGCCGATACGGACATGCTAATCACATGTCGGGAAGGCCTCAGCAGCCCAGTTGCTACCTGAGGAGTCAGCCGGGTCCAGACCTGCTCATTTGCCGCTCATCTCCCGCTTCGAGATTCGCGGCGGTGAGAACGCACAGCAGGCTGCCGGGCCTCCGAGACTGCTACCTCGGTGCTGGCATGTCCACATGGAGCCGGAATAGCTGGGGTGGCGGCCTGGTCCATGAAGAGGAAAATCTGAGCCCAAATAACCGAGACCCCAAGACCTCCAATGGGGGCCGGGCGTCCCCCTCGTCCTGGGTCCGGACAGGCAAGGCCCGCCAAGGAGAAGCTTGCCTGGTCGGCAGAACTCCACTGCATCAGCTACCAGGCAGAGCGGGTGGCCAGCCCATGCTGGGGTGGGGGGGGGCAATGAACTTGGACGGCACAGACCGGGTCCACACCATACATCTACGGGACGTGCCACCCACAGGCAGCATGTCTGCCAATCAGATGGAGACAGGTGAGACGCGTCTGCCGCACAAGAAGGGTCTCGCCCGCCTGAGGCCACCTGGCTGGTATGACCACGACGTGTGTGTGTCACCCCTCCTTACAGCGCAACGAGGAGGAGAGCAAAACCGTGTGGTATCACGTAGACTCGGAGTAGGATAGCAGGCACGGTTCTCACGGACATATTACAACGGAAAGTCCGGCTACAGCAATACAGGAGGCATCGCCCCTGTGGCAACACATGACACCCGACATGGAGACGGTGCTCAACGATAGGTGCCCCTTCCGGGGCAGGGCACGCTATGCAACGACCAGATGTCAAAACCTCAGACAGCCTGATGACGTGCATCGCAACGGGTGGACAACGTGTGGGGTGGCGAGCAGCCCGGCCATCTCCGCAGGCGTTGAAGACGAACCGGTCGAGGCAGTGCCTGCTCCAGGGGTTCCGACGCTGGGCGTTCCCTCCGGCAGGCACTACCCTGAAGAGTCTGCAGCACTGAAGGCTTGTTGCCACATGCAGCACGACCACGCTGACACCTGAAGGAGTTCTGCTGATCAGAGCACCGCCTGACGTGCTGCGGAACATGTGGCAGCCACACAACTGATGCAGGGACGACCCGCTCATGCACCGGCCGTCCGGATGACGACGTCACGTTCAGGCGGGGCTGCGACAAGCCTCACAGCCACACGAGCCAACGAAGGCACCCAGAGTGATGCCGTGTGCAGTTCGCTAAGGCACTGCTTCAGCACCGAGTGTAGCTTCCAAGCTTGCCTGGGAGTGGGCACGACGGCATGGTGGTTGATATAGTGATGTATTTGTGTAGTATGCAATCCCTTTGAGAACACACCCTATAATGACCCTATTTTATATGCCTTGTGCGGCCATGTAACCTGAACCCTGTAACCCTGTATCCCCATGTAACCTGAGCTCACCTGAGGCAACCTTGCCAACCTTTTGTACCCTGTGTAATCCGATGTGACCCTGACCGTATGTAACCCGATGGGGTGGACCTGTTGTAACCCAACCGGGTGACCGTATGTGACCTATGAAACCCGACACCTGACACCAATACCAATACTCATATCCCAGGAGGACCCCTCAGCCGTGTGTCGGATTATGCCACCCGGCGTAATGTGCATCAGCCCCCACTCCACACGACCCACCCAGCCACCCCCTGCAGGGAAGCACCTCGGTGTCCCCGCAGCTTTGCCGTTGGGTGAGCAACCGCAGTATGTCCATGCCCCAGGCAGCAGCAGCCCTGCACGGGCCGTGCCACCCCCCACCCCACCCCTGCTTGCCGTGGTGTGCCGTCGGGCCGTCCGCAGTGGACTGCCCGGAATTGTGCATGCACCAGGCAGCACTGCCCGACCCACCGGTGCCACTCTGTCAACTGAGTTGACAGGCGCACCGTGACTCTGCCACCCCACCTCGCCCCAGCACAGCACCCCAGCGCCAACCTCCCACCCAGAGCCGCGGGAAGCAAGACGACCGCTAAGCGGACCTCTCAGCACAGGATAATGCAGCTCGCTTTCGCTGTGAGAGCCTGCAAGATCACTGCACCGCACATCGCTTGGCTCTGGGTAACCCGAACCCCCAGGCGTCGACAGCGTCTGCAGCACCACACCCACCCACCCACCCAGCGGCAACCCTACGGCTCGGCAGCCCACCCCACCCCACCCCACCACCTACTGCTGAGTTCTGCTCACGTGCCTCGTGCTGCGCACAGGGCTGAGGTGAAGCCGCCCTTCGTCTCGGCTCGTCGTGCCCCACCCCAACCCACCCACACCCTGCTGCTGCTGCTGCTGCTGCTGCTGCCCCACCCACCCCACGGCGACCCGACAGCGCGTCCGTCTCAGCTGACCCAGCCCCACCCACCCACCCCCTGCAGGGAAGCACCTCGGTGCCCCCCTGCAGCTTTGCCGTTGGGTGAGCAACCGCAGTATGTCCATGCCCCAGGCAGCAGCAGCCCTGCACGGGCCGTGCCACCCCCCACCCCACCCCTGCTTGCCGTGGTGTGCCGTCGGGCCGTCCGCAGTGGACTGCCCGGAATTGTGCATGCACCAGGCAGCACTGCCCTACCCTACCCACCGGTGCCACTCTGTCAACTGAGTTGACAGGCGCACCGTGACTCTGCCACCCCACCCCAGCACCAACCTCCCACCCAGAGCAGCGGGAAGCAAGACGACCGCTAAGCGGACCTCTCTGTGCACAGGATAATGCAGCTCACTTTCGCTGTGAGAGCCTGCAAGATCACTGCACCGCACATCGCTTGGCTCCGGGCAACCACCCGCATGACCCGCCCCCCCTCCCCCGCCACCACCACCACCCCCCACCCACACCCACACCCCGTGCCGGCGTCAACGCTGTACGAGACCCCGACACAAAGGCGACTGCTTGCCCCCTCTTTCCCTCTCCCAGATGCCACCACCCCCCCCCCCCCCCGCTGCAACACCACGACGCAACAACCGACACAAAGTGTGGGAAGGTGGGGTGTGGGGGGGGGGGGGGGAACGGAAGGGGGTGAGGGGAGAGAAGCCGATGCTTGCGAGCGGTCCCTCCTGCCTGCCTGTTGCAGCGTGGCCCCTCCACGTTGCTCCACTGTGCTTCAGAGGTGAGGTGGGGGGGGGGGGGGGTTTGGCGCCTTGAAAACGCGGCCTTTCTTTGTGCATGTGGCATGTGGAGCGAACAAGGGTGGGGGAGAGGAGCCCCCCCCCCCCCTGCCCCAACCCCCGTTAGGCCCAAGCTCCACCCCCCACCCCCCCCCCACCGCACCTTCTTGCGCTGCCCAAACTTCCCCCCTCAGAAGGAAATCGACAGCACCAGCCGTCTGGCTCTTTCATTCTCTCTCTCATTCGCTCTAAAGTGCCGAACATCCCAGAGATATGAAAACATACGCACCCAACAGGCTCTCCCCCCCCCCCCTCTCAAGAGCTTGGCAACGTGTCGCTGGCGTGCTGCTCCCCCCCGCCTGAAGCTTCAGCCCATGCAAGCGCGGACCAAAGCAAGCGTCGCTCTCCCTCCCCTCCCGCCATCCATAAGGCCCCGAGACACAGGAAAAGAGGGGAGAGGGGCCCGCAGGCAGATCCCTGTGGGAAACACGCAGGATATGCATGCTGACACGGGACACAACGTCGGGGGGGGGGGGGGGTAGTGAAATCGAATTCCGATGGTGTTGCTGAAAGTGCTTCGCATGATGTGCGCACGAACTACGCACAAGTACGCACGAACTACGCAATATGGCCTCGTAATGTCACTTTTTTATTTTGTACTGGGGCGGGACCAGTAATTAGCTCAAAAAGGCTGAAAAAATGCCGAAAATTTTCGAATCCCAGTCAGGGACCACTCTGAATCACCTGTATCGTGCAAAGAAACGGGTTTGTTTGCCGGAAAATCACAATGTGTGCCCTCCACAGGCCCCCCTACCCCCCGAGTACTCGAGGGGTAGGGGGGTATGAGGGGGGGGTGGTTTCACTCAATTGGTGTTCCCAGTAAGAGGTGTAAATGGACACCCCATGGCCAAAACGACCCCACTGCGATCCGCACAGATCCCAAACGTTCCAAATAACGGGTTTTTGGAACACCCAAGGAGGGGGTCCCGCTGGGTGGGCTGGTGTGGTTGCCTCTCAGTCACATCCTATGACCAGCCCCTGAACCAGACCCACGTTTCACGGACGAAGCTTGACAGCTCGACCACAGAAATGACCCCACTACGATCCGCACAGATTCCAAATAGTCAAATGAACGGGGTTTTGCAACACCCGAGGAGGGGCCCCTTTAGGGGCGTTTTGGCACAGTCCCGGCTCTGTAGTGATAAGGGGTTCCGCAGGCAGTGTCCTTAGCCTTCACTGAAGGCTAAGGACACTGAGGCTTCAGCCACTGTCAAGTGAGCCCATTCTAGGCTTGTCTTGAGGGTGCGTTGTCATCTGTTGGTCCCAGGTACAGACAAACAAACGCTGCAGCTGGGCGAGGGCTGACTGATGTGTCTTCCGAAGTTCGAGACTTCGGACAACCTGGTTTGGTGAGTCTCGAGCCAGGCTCCTAAGGCCTCCAGATACAGGTCCTTCCGCAGCAGTCAGAAGAGTGACTTCCTGCAAACCAGAGGGCCTGGGTGGATATTTGGGATACATGGAGGGCCCCTACATCAGGAAATGGGCACCACAAGGTCTGGGACGAGGCCGGTGGTAGTGTTGGTGCAGCCTGGGCTCTGTATTGGAGGTAGCGTGTTTCCCACTGGAGAGAATAAAAAAGTGGCATTATTGCTTATGCACAATGTACGCACAAACTACGCAAAACTACGCACGAACTACGCAATTTGGGCCTTTCAGCAACACCAATGGGGGGGGGGGGGGGGGCAAACGTGTCGCCTGACCGCCTTCCTCCTCCTCATCCCTTCCCCCTCGTGACCCAACGAAGAGGGGCTAGTCAAGCGAGTAGCCTTGGTTGATAACTTCGATCTCGCGTTGCGTGGGTGCCCACGACGAACGCCATCGGATCAGCCCGTTGTTATCCACGATAAAGACGTACGGAACCAACCGGTTCTGCGACGCCAGGTGGTGGAACACCCCACGCGCATCCGAGGTGACGCAGAAGTGCTCCTTCTTCTCCTCCGCAGGCACCCCCTCCAACTCCTTCACGTGATCCAGCGCCGCGGACCAGCCGGGGAGGGTGTCCTGCAGGTGGAGTCGCGTCACCTTCCCGGGCCAGGCCGCCTCCCACTCATCCATTGCATTTTGGAACTCGGGGTAGGGGTAACTTCCACTGGTGAAGATCACCATCTGCCCCCTCGGGGAGAAGACCCCGGCGAGCGTGTTGATGTCGGGGAAGGCCTGGCTGCTTTCCTTAGGGGAATACACGTTGTTTCCTTCGAATATTTTGAAGCCTGCGACCACCAGGTCTGCGTGCTGCGGAGCCTTGCGGTACTGCCACAGCAGGAACTCATTCCGGAAGTAGAGATCCGACATCTTCTTCTTGCTGAACATTGTCAGCACCCTCGGCAGGAAGGACCGCGGCAGATATGAATCCCATACGCTGAACATCGCCCCCCCCTTCACCGCTGTCGCTAGATTCCCCCGCACCGCAGGTGGGATGAACGACATCTCTGGATCTCTACAAAGCGCAGGTGCAGATGGAGGGGGTGTGAGGAGGACGAGGCGTGTGTGCCTATGTGGGTCCGCCTGTCACTCCTGTCCCCCCCCAACCGAGAATAGTGTAGCGTCCCAACGCCTGTGGGATGGGTGGGTGGGTGGGTGGGAGCAGGTGGCGGTAGTGAAGCAGAAACAGATAGAGTTGACCTGCGTGCGCTCTATATTTTTTTTTGCAACAGCTTAGAGAAAAGAGAGTGGGGTGGCGGGGTGGCGGGGTGGGAGGGAGAGGGGTGGTGGTGGTGGTGGGGGTGGTGGGTGATGGTTGTTCCCGCGGCCAGGCCAGGACCCATTCCGCACTGGCCAGTTCCTTCACCCAGGTCTTGGGTAAAGGGAATGAGAAGACAAAACTCGCGCGGCACACACACGCACACACCTAAGTGAGACAATGACCCGCACACACACCCCCTCCCCCCGAGGGGGGGAGAGGGGAAGGAATCTGCAAACTAAAAAAACAGTTCCAACACACCCCACTCGGAAACACGGGGGAGAAGATACACACACACACACACACACCACACCCCACCGCCCCCGCATGCAAATGCATCTGGCAAGAGCACATGCAATACAGGGCGCCCCACACCCACCCCTTTCCTCCTGGGGTCTGGTGGCCTGGTGACCTAAGATAGCCTTTCCCTCCCCCTCCCTCCCCACGCTCCACCTCAACCACGCGAGAGAGGCGGAAGCAACCCTGTGCGCGAGGCGTGGTGGGGCCTGGTTCGGACAGGGGCGAGCAGGGGGGAGATGGGGTGGCGCGGCAGCGCCATCTCCGTGTGGCACTGCACCTTGCAGCGGTGCGATGCCGCCTGCCGCCCCTGCTCCTGGGTTGCCTCCCCCCGGGGCGACCCCGGAGTGCCCGCCGCCCCAATCACATTCCTCTCCAGCTCCGAGGGGGTCCCACGCCGCGCCCCCCTCACACGCAGCCCCCTCAACCTCTTCTGACGCTCCTCCATGCTCCGCCACTCATCCACCAGCTGCATCACCTTCACACCGGTGCCCCCCACGGGCCTCCGCCTGTGCCCCGCAGGGGGGCGCACCGGGGGCGGCTTCGGCCCCAACGCATAGGGCGACGGCCCGCGTGGGGGCGACGGCTGATGCGTCAACACCGGGGCCTGCACCGCAGCCGCACGCTGCCCCAGAGTGGGGTTGATAGGGAGAAGCGCCTTGGGGCCCAGCCTCTTCGCATCCGGAAACATGGCCCGGCTGGCCGACAGGGGGTCGATGAGGGACCTCCGCCGCGGAGGCGGGTGGGGCACAGCAGCCGCCTGACACGGCTCTCTCTGTCTCGGCTGCACCGCCCTCAGCGGTGCCACACGCCGTGAGCGCGTGCTCCCCCCGGAGGGCACGCCTCCATGCAATGCGGCACGCCCCATCGCCGCACGCCCCACCCTCTGCAAGACCCTCAATGCGACACGCCGGTGCTGCCGGTGGGTGAGTCGGGCCACCCTCAGGCAAGAAAGGGCGCTCCGCGCAGCGCACTGCACGATGCATGCGTTGTGGTGGGGCAGCCCCTGCGCAACCCGCCACCTCGCGGCGTAGCCTGCGAATGCGGCGGAGATGCGGCTGGCGCAGCGCAGGGCTGCACGGCACAGCCCTCCCCGGCATATCCGCTGCAGCGAAGCTGCGGCGCGCGCCACGCGCCTCCGGCGCAGCCCACCCCGCGTGAAGGACTGTATCCTGCTCGCCGCAAGGTATCTCGCGTGGCTCCTCGCCTCCCCATCGCGCAGCGCCTGCAGAGTCTGCTTCGCCCTCCAGATGTGCGCCAGCCCCTGCACCCCACGCGCCGCAGCGTCACACCTCCTCCCCCCGAGTTGCCGTCTCTCCGAAGCACCTCTCCCCACCACCTGCAGCAGGGCTGCAGCGGTGGCGGTGGCGGCGGCATGATAGGATTCCATTCCGTATGGGTCAGGCGTGTCAGGCGTGTGGTAGAGCACCTCGTCGCAGTCACTCCCGCCGGCACCGGGTGGGGTGAGCGGGGGTGTGGCGTGGTGGCGGTGGCGAGAGATGGCGGCATCGGCTGAGACCATGCCCTCCAGAGCCAGGAGGCAGGGGAGGGCGGAGTGGTGGGGCGGCGGCGCGGCGGTGCCACCAGCTGCGCAGGACAGGAGGAGGTGGAGAGCAGAGGGGTGGCGACGCCCTGCAGCGCGGGAGGCGCTGCCGAGAAGCGCCAACCCCGCTGCGGCGTGTGGGTTTCCTGGGTGGAGCCCCACCAGCACCTCCGATGGGGTTGGGTCCGGGGAGAGCGTGGCTGCGGCGCGCTGCACCACCGAGGTGACGAAGACCTGCATGCTGGCATCCGGCTGCCACGACGAGAAGGTGGAGGCGGGGTGCAGGTGGGGGGTGGCTGTGGTGGGCGCAGCAGCAGCAGCGGGGCGGGCGGAGCCCGCCCCGCACAGCAGCGCGGTGTGGGGGTGGTTGCCTGGCAGGCGCAGCAGCAGGCCCAGCCCCGCGGCGCGCTGCAGCAGGCGGAGGCAGGGGTGGGCGGTGGGCGGCGCAGCCGCCAGCAGCATGTCGACGCCCGGCAGCAGTGTGTGTGGGGGGGTGGGGTGTGGCGGTGGCGGCGCAGGTGTCTGGAGCAGCTCCAGCAGCAGCAGCAGGCCCGCCCCGGTGGTGTGGCTGGCATGGTGCGACGCCTGCGCCTGCATCGGCCGCAGCGCCCTGAGGAAGGGGTGTGCCCCGCGCCGCGACGCGGCGAGCGCCGCGAGGCCCCTGCGGGGGCCCGCACCCGGCACCAGCTGCAGCAGCTGCAGCCCGTCGCCCCCGCAGGCGGCGGGGGGGCAGGCCGCCTGGCTGTGTGGGGGCGTGGGGGGTGCGTCGCGCCGCGGGAAGGCGTGTGGCAGCAGCAGGAGGAGGCGCAGCTCCGGTGCCCAGGCGCGCGACGCCTTGAGGGCGGTGAGGCCCGGGCGGGACGGCAGGGCCTGGGAGGCGAACCAGCGCTGAGGGTTGCAGGGCGCCGCCCCTCCCCGCCTGATGGCCTCCTGCAGCACGGCGACGTGGGGCATGCCCCAGCTCCGGAGCATCAGCAGCGCGCTGCGAGCGCGCGACGAGTTGAGCGCTGCCAGCCCCGGGCGGGACGCCAGAACCGACGCCAGCCACTGCCGCACGTCGTAGGGGGGCGGCACCCGCAGCGCCTGCTGAAGCAGCACCACGTGGGGCCTGCCTGCGCCGTCGAGGTTCAGCAGGGCGCGGTGCGCGCGCTGCCGCCGCGCCATGGTGGTCACACCCGCACCCATGGCGTATGGCACCGCCCTGCCTGGGGGTACCCGTGCGGGCTGGGCGGTGCCGGAGGCAGGCCCCAGTAAGACCGTGCAGTGGGGTGTGGTGGCCCTGCTGCTGCTGCCGGCAGGCAGCAGAGAGGGGAGGGAGGCGTGCAGGGTGTGGAGGGCGTGCAGCCCAGCGTGGCTGCTGCGGCGCAGCCGCAGCAGCAGCGGGAGACCGAGTGGTAGCGCGTGGGGTGTGGTGGCGGTGTGGTGTGCGAGAGGGGGGTGCTGAAGGGCGCGGAGGTGGTGGTGGTGTTGCGGCCCCGTGGCGGCGGCGCTGCCCAGCAGCAGCGCGAGGTGCGGCAGGGGGTGTGGTGGAGGCGGCAGGCGTGCCGCGGCTGCAGCGGCGGCAACCCCTGGCAGGGGGCGGCCTGCCGACAGGCGGAGGAGCAGCAGCCCCAGAGGCAGCGCGTGGGGTGCGGTGGTGGTGTTGCCGAGAGGTGTGGGCGTGGCGCGGGTGGAGTGCTGCAGGGCGCGGAGGTGGTGGTGTTGGCGCCCCCCACCGGCGGCGCTGCCCAGCAGCAGCGCGAGGTGCGGCAGGGGGTGTGGTGGAGGCGGCAGGCGTGCGGCGGCTGCAGTGGCGGCAAGCCCTGGCAGCGGGCGGCCCGCCGCCAGGCGGAGCAGCGCAGCGCACCAACTGCCCTGCCTGCCCCTGCCGGGGCAGGGCTGGTGCTGCGCTGCATCCGCCCCCAACACGCGGGATGCCTCCAGCGCAGCCAGCCCTGGGCGCGTGGCCCCGGCGGACCGCAGCCACGCCTGCACACCACAGGGCTGCTGCGCGCCCTGCAGCAGCAGACGCAGCAGCTGCAGGCCACATGCCCCTGCTGCAGCGCCGCTGAGCAGGAGGCGCAGGTGCGGGTGGCTGAGACCTGCGGCACGGGCACGCTGCTGCTGCTGCTGCTGCTGCACCTCAGCTGCGAGGAGCGCTGCAATCCCTGCACCCCAGCCGGGGTGGGACGCCGCCGCCGCAGCGAGGAGGCGCAGCCCGATGCCCGGCACATCCGCATGGCGCGATTGCAGCAGTGCCCGCAGCGCAACGCAGGGGCGTGGCGTTGTGCAGAGCAGCAGCTGTGTGGGGCTGGCGCTGTGACCTGTGGCGTGTGCACCCCCAGAGGGGCGGCTGCTTCGGTTGGGCTTCTCACCGTCGTCGGCACCGCTGGGGCCGTGGCACGCAGCAACCAGTGCCGACAGGCCGGAAACCGCGTCGGAATGCACTGCGACCTCCATCAGGATCTCCAGCTCTGTGCTGTGCATCACGCTGCACAGCGCGCTGATGCCAACCAGAGGCCCGTCCGGCAGATGCTTCGACGTGTTGCACAGCGTCCGCAGCCCCTGCAGGTGCAGGCAGGTGTGGAGCAGGCAGCGGAGCAGCTTGTGCCGTGCGGCGTACCCTGCGAACACCCTGCGCAGCACACGCCCCGCGGCAGGGGCATCCACCATGCTGTCAGGTTGATGGTGGCGGTAGTGCAGGTTGTGCACCTCGCCACGTGCGGCAAAGCCACGCCCCACACGCTGGAGGTTGTGTGAGGACAGGAGGTCACTTCTCCGCTGGGCGGCGTGCTGTCGGGCGGCGTGGGCACGCCACTGTGTTTGCAGCAACATGGCGCTCTCGTTGTGAATCGTCGTGATGAAGCCCTGCTGGCGATCTGCCACAAGACGCTGTGCTCTCCAGCGGAGAAAGCATGTCTGGATCACTCTCGCACCGTCCTCCTCCAGCACCGCACGGGCCGCAGCGTCCCGCAGCTGCCTCCGAGAATCAGTCTCGTGTCGCGCTTTGCACACGCGGAACATCCTCTGCAGCAGCAGGGCGGCTGTGACACGATCTGGCGGGCCATTCCGACACATGGCACAGCCTGATGTAGGGTGGTGAGTGGATGTGGCAACGCAAGGCAGGGGGGAAGGGGCAGTGCAAGGGCTGCGGCCTTGTGTGGCTTGCCGGCACAGCATCAGACATGGGTGTGGTGTACAGTGTTGGGTCCGCAGTTGGGGGTGCTGCTTGGGTGGGGTGGGGGGATGCAACATCGGTTCTAGCTGTCGCCACACCGCACACCAGGGTGGCACCGATGGGATGTCGGAGTAACCCCACCCTAATGCTTTCAGACGATCCCAATCATCTGACAACAGAAAGAGGAGGGCAGCAGCAGCAGCACACGATGCGGCGTGCCGTCCAGCATAGCAAACACAAGCGAAGCAAGGGAAGCAAGTAAGAGAAGTAGAATGACTTGCACAACGCCACACAAGGAGGCGTAGAGCATGGATGCACAGCACCTGCTCTACAGCCCACCCGCCATCCCCACCCCATCCCACGGGGGATGGCAATCGAGAGCAAGGCGCACACTCTGCAGAGCACCACACTGCACAGGCCCTAGGACCTCTGTGTCAAGACAGGCCTGGTGCGCTGTGTCTGTGCTTGCAATGTGCGTCGGTGTGGGTACCGCCGAGGCAGACAGAAGAGGGGCGGGTGGGTTCATTAGGGGAGCATCTATGCCGAGAAGACTGGAAGGGGATCGGCAGTCAGCAGTGCCTGAGACCTGGTGTGGCGCTCAGCCGCGTTGTGACCGAGGAAGCTAGTTGTGCGTGGTGGTCTGGCAGGGAGTGGGTTCAGACTGGGGCAAGGTGTGATGATGCAAGTCAGGGACGAGGGGCAAACGGTTCACACGCTCGTCATCTTTCTTTGCATCTGACTTTATGATCGGGCGAGAAGAATGGCGCTGTGTGCGATTCAAGCTCAGTCAGACCTGGGCACCCTGGTCTGGGCTCGTTCCTTGAGCAGGTTCCTGCTGGGACGTGCTGCTGCGATTCTTGCGGCACCACCAGCACGCTGCTGCCAGCACGATGAGGCCCACAACGGCCCCACCCACGAAGACAGCCAGCATCACAATCAGCAGCGTGTCGTCATCTGAAGATGTGGACACTTCGGGCTGTGCGGTCGGCGTGTGCGTTGGCTGCGGGGTCATCGGGTGTGGGGCCGGTGTGTGCTGTGTCGGCTGCGGGGTGTCGATGGCAATCGGGTGTGGTGTCGGCAACGGTGCGGGCGTTGCGGGTGCTGGAGTGACACCCAGGTCTACTGCAAACCCCTGCACCTTGAAGGCAAACGTCAGCTTGCAGGACGCTTGGGTGCCGTTGAGGTAGATGGCAATCCCCAGCTTTCCCACGTTCATGACATTGGTGGCCAGCACCAACGGCGGGTCGCCCTCCTCCACAACTGCCCTTTGGTAGCGCGACCCATAGGTGTCTGTCTGTACCCCGATCGAAGGAGGGCCCTCAGTGCACCCCAGCACGGAGACAGGTGCCATGCTAACCTGTGTGATGAAGGCAGCCGGCCCGGCATCGAGCGGGACGTGCTCGTAGACATAGCCGGGCAAGAGCCCCTGTGACGTCGCCGTAAGCTGGGTCTGTGTTGTGAAGGCGCGGTCGGTCACCTCGAAGAATTTTGCGTAGATTTCCAGTCTGACGTTGCACAAGAGGGAGGTGACGGTGACCTGGACAGTGCTTGTGTTCTGCCCGACGAACAGCTTCTGCGTCCGTGCCATGGACGTACTGTAGCCGATCCGCATGGTCTGAGTGCTGTAGGTGCCGAATTCAAACTGCAGCGCCGCCATGTAGGAAGCGCACCCCGACTGGTTCAGCAGTTGCGTGTTTGTCACATGCACAGAGTACAGCACCGTCTTGGATGCCGGGGCAGGAAGCTCAAAGGTGACAGGGTGGGCAGCCTCAACGGTAACCAGCGGCACATCCACCCGCTCGGAAAGAACGCAGCTTGCCGCCGCCGCCAGAACAGCACATCTCGCAAATCGAAACATTTCCAACACAATGCCTGTTTGTGGGTGGGTATCAGAAGCAAAAAAAGTCGGTGCGGCAACCTCACACGGCGCGGTGACCTGCCGCCAGCATGGCGGATACAATCTCACGTGGGGCGGGTGCGGGCTTGAAGGGCGTGAAAGAAAGCAGTTGTCCCTGCAACTTGCATACTATCCCGCGGTGTGTGTGTAGGGATGCCACTCTCTGTTATTCTTTGGCCCGTTGACAGACCCCACGCCAAACCTGCCGCACAGCGTTTCCGAGATATGAGTGGCTCTCTGCGGAGACCTGCCCTCGAGTGTGCAGGAGTGGGCTTCCCAAGGGCTCTGGCTGCTGTTTGTCCGCCAAGCAAAGAAACTCGGGCAGCCTGATGTGGACGTGCCCGCTGTACGTTTGACACTCACAAGCAGTCACGTCCACATAAAAAAGACGGTACAATAACGCGTGACTGTTGTGAGGCAGCTGAGTCGTGCCATTCAAGGCAGGATTGCCCCTGCACCACGAACCTTTTCCCAAAGGTTTCGAAAAATTATAATCCGGAGGGCGACTCTCAAGAGAGAGGATGGGAAACGAAGAAAAATGGCATTCTTCGAAATATCACCATCCCACGGCCTGTCCCTGGATGTGTGAAGGATCCCTAAGGATCTGCAAAGTGACTGCTTCTGTTGGGCTCCGCCGAAGCACACCACAAACACATAACAAACACATCACTAAAACATCACAAAAACATCACAGCTCAGCCGGGGCACAGGCGAAACAGGCACCTGAGATTGGCGTCTGACACGAATTATATTGTTGGATAAGTGTTTTTGGTGAAACTATCACAGGTGACAGAACTACTCAGGACGATGCCTGAAAAATCGGTAGTAGACCTACGTCAGAACAACGCAGGAAGCACGCAAAATAAAGGGGGGGGAGGGGCAGTGAAATAGAAGTAGAAGGGAGCACAAGAATGATCACCCTTCACTCGTTATGCAGGTTGTGTCTGAAATCCAGTGTTCTGTTTTTTTTGCAAAATAAAGGGGGGAGGGGGGTTTGAGCTTCGCAAGAGAAACTCCGCTAGCACAGCCACGCCAGAACCACGCAATTCGGCCCTCGAGGGGGGTGACATTCTCTCGGGGTACCCTAGGTACCAAGTTTAACAATCTCAGCTGCAGGCTCCACTTCTTGTTGAGCACACGCATGAGCTTCAATACCGTGCTGGCAGTGGTGAAGCTTTGCATTGACAGGTTGCCCGGCCAGTACATCACCCTTCGCAAGAGTGGCGAGTGGTTTGATCGCAAAGAGGTGAGATGCTGAGAGAGGCGGGGGGGTTTGATCGTCGAGAGTGAATGGAAAAGTAAGTCTCCCAGCACCGAGAGGGGGGGGCTGAGTTGAGGTAAGAAAACTCTGCTTCTTTGGGCTTTGGGCGTGTTTGCTCAAAGCCACCTGGTCTTCACCCCCCCCCCAAAAAAAAACTGATTGGGGAAGAATAGTTCAGAACAAGCAGGAAGCCAAAAACAATACCTCCGGCTATATGCACAGCAAGGGCCAACTCGTCAGCACCATTCATTCAGACTCTTCTGAGGATTCTGGAGATGCTGGGTTTTCTGAAGACCCTATGGAGAGATGGTGGCTGGCGATCTCTGCCACACCTCCTGACTGATCCACATCGCATGGGGGGTCCTTGCTGCCATCGCAAGCAGCCTGCGAGATCCCCCCCAGCTCACACACCTCTCCCTCTGCAGGCTGGCTGGTGTCTTTGTCCGCCGCCCCGCCACACATGTCCAGCACCATACGCCAATACGACAGCCCGGCAGAGGCACACCCAAACATCAGCACCGCGCACACAGCCGCAATCCCAATAGCGATATACAGGGCTGCACCCGACAGCTCCCCCCCAGCGCTCTCCTTCTGCGAACCCACACCTGCCTCACCTCCATCACTCAACGCGGCGCATGCAATGGGCACGCCCTGCCTCAGGACGACGAGGGTGTGCCCCGCTGCAGGCACCTCCTTCCCAGGGAGGCTGCTGTTAGAGCGCAGCGCATGCATCCCTCCCGACAGCAGGAGGTATGGGTGCACCACAGCATAGCTGTACGCTGCTGGGCCCAGCCACAACGTCTGCCTCACACCCTCTTCCGAAGGCACCGTGGTGGCCGCAGAGATGAAGGCCGTGAGGTTGCCCAGCGGGCAACCCAGCGGATCCCAGTCCCCCTTCTGGGCGGCGAGGGCGCAGGCCTCCGCTGCAGTGGCGGGAGAGGAAGGGTCTTCGCCCCTGTCGAGCAGAGCGGGTGCCCCGCGGAAGGGGTTGAAGATGTCCTCCGGCGTATAGGCAGCGAGGCAGCCACCCCTGCTGCTGTAGTCCGCCATGCGGCGCGTCGAGATGTGGTACGCCAGGCCCTCCAGGGGGTGTGCCCCGCGCACCGTCAGGTTGAACATCACGCGCGCCCCAATCAGGGAGGCGCTCGGCTCGAGGCGCACCCACCCCTTCAGAGGGAAGGCTTTGTTTCGCTGTTCGACACTGCCATCGCGCGCGTTGAAGTCGGCGGTCAGTGTAACCCCCACAGGTGGAGTGTGAGGGAGGGGGAGGGGGAGGTGGTGTTGCGGCACCAGCCTGTGTGTCGTGTGCGGGGGGGTGTGGCTGCCCCCTGCTGATCCGGGAGGTGCCGCACCGTATGCCGTTGGGTTCGCCGATCACCAGCACCTGTGCCTCCAGGGTGGCCCATCCGTCCATCGACAGCGGCGCGTCGGTCGATAGGTTGAAGGGCGCAGCCCCGCGTGGGAGGTACCCATGCTTCGCTGTCAGGTCCCCCTCACGGCAATGGCTTGCCTCACCTGCTGCGCAAGACACGAAGCTCCGCAGGTTGCGCGGGTTTGACACCGCGTCGTCCGGCAGGGGGCACCTGCCGTCCATCCGCGGCGGGTACAGCCCCCAGCGTGTGTGGGGTGGTGGTGTGTATCCATCGAGGTATTCGCCAGAGATTTCCACCACATACTTCAGGTGGTCTGGGTTGGCGGTGTAGCCCCTGAGCGTGAGACGCAGCCGCCCGGGCACGACGAAGGTGAACAGCCTGTCGGAAGGGGGGTACGACGGGAATGTGAGCACCGACACCACCTGGTCTGTGGTCCGCACTGGCTTCAGGTCGGTCCACTGTTGGAGGAATATCGCAGCCTGATCACCCACCCTGCGGCCCAGTATGGCCAGCTTCTCCTGCGGGGTGCTGCCTGCCTGGAGGGCGCGAAACAGGCCGGTGTCTGTGGTGGAAGAAATGGGCGTATGACCCAAAGCAAGCGCCGCGTCTTTAGCGAAAGGCCGTACACTGATGGTTGTCGTGTCGGGTGTAGGTGGACTGCCTGATTCCACGGGACTGTCTGTGAAGCGCAGGGTGCCCTGCACCTGGCCCTTCATGAGTCCGAGGAGTGCAATCTGCTGCGTCTGTACCATCCTGTCGACGGTGAATACGGTGTACGGCACCAGCGCAAGGCGGAAGTGATGCAGCGCCTGGAAGTATGACTGTTCGATGAGAATCATGTTCTCGAGGTCACGCTCGGTACGGGGTGCAGGCGCATTGCAGTCCAGCTCCTGTGCCATCCCGACGGGCACCGCGGTGCCGCGGTGCGGCACACCCGTCACAGGGTTCACGCAGTGCACTGAACCCCCATCCAAAGATACCTGCAACGGTTGCCAGTGCTGCGGGCTGCCCAACAGGCACGCCTGCTGTGCGGCTGCCCACTCACCCTCACCCGCTGCCGGATGCGGGGATGTCGCATTGCACCACCGCGAATCATCACACACCCTGTCAAAGGCAGCACGCACCTCCGAGCAGTAGTACACACTGCTGCAAGTCGGCTGAGAGACGGTTGACATGGCAGCAGCTGGCGACACACCCTCACAATGCCAGGCTGCCAGCGGGGTCTCATTCACGTAATACAGGCAGGAGGCGATGTCGACGGGGTTGCACACCTCACCCAGCCCCTCGAACACAGGCTTGGTCGGCAATACCAAGGTGGCCAGTATCGGGTTCAGGGTTCTGTTAAACACCGCAGGGCACGCCCCACAGCTCGCCGGGCAGAGCTCCCGCACGAAGAGAGAGGCTCTGCCAGCCTCGCTGCTGGGGACACGCGCAGCGCACCCCAACACCGCATGCCGCGCATGGCACCGCGCGGTGTCCGTGCAGGAGAACATCCACCACCCGACACGGATGGCGGAAACCTCCACGACCGCAATCGGGGCCCCCGGCACGGCATAGTCGTGGGTGACCCCATTCACCTCCACCCTCCCGAACCCCGGGTCCGCTGCGGCACGGGACTCCACCTCACCCCACCATGCGGGGGGCACGAAGGGCACCAGTTCCAGAACGAGGCTCGCCGACACATCCTGCTTCCAGAGGGACCATGTGATGTAGTCTAAGAGCTCGATGCGATCCTCGGCGTTGTCCAGCAGGATTCCTCCGTAGTATATTGGGGTGTGCGATGCGTTGTAGTATGCCGTGTAGCTATGGAGGCCAGCCACTGTGATGAGGTAAGCATCGCGGTGGCGGACACCGTCGCCTGTCGTGTGGCGGGGCGCAGCCCATATCATGTCGGGAGGGGGCTCGCTGGACTCAGCGTGCCTCACAATAACAATGCTTGCAGCTCCCCAGTCGGAGGGGCGGTTCTGGTGTGCGGCAAGCACAGAGACAGGCCCGGGGCATGCCCCCATCGGGGCGCAAGACCCGTCGCAGGGAAACTCCGACGGGATGTCGCAGAGATCCGTCCTGCACCCTCCAGGCAACCATTGAAATTCGCATGCGTTCTTGGCAGAGCACCAGTATCCGGGCTGGACGGCTGTGACGGGGTGCGAAGGGAGACCCGAGCTGGTGCAGTTGTGGGACCCGGCATCCGCAGAGAGGATCGTCCCGTGGCCCCTCAGGGCAGTCTCGGGGCCCGCATCGGGTGCACCACCCGCCCCCACAGCACAGGCAGCGAGGGAGGTGGCGACAGCGGTGCAGAGGGCAGCCCTGCCTGGACCTCGAGGCATGCCCTTTACATCCTGGTGTAGGGGTGTGGTGTGGTGGTGCGGTGTTGCCCGCATCGGGCCGAGGTTGCCCAGACCCAGACAGCCATGCCGGCGTGGCGGGGCTACGCGGAGGGCAACACAATGCAAACCAGGGGGTGCGGGGAGGGGGGGTGGGGTGGGGTGGGGTGGGGTGGGAGAGGGAGAGGGAGAGGGAAACGTGACCTGAAAAAAAAACGCACTTTTTTTTGCCTGCAGATTCGCACCTTCGTCTCAGGGGAGGGGGGAGGGAGAGGGGGGTTGGGGGAGGGGGTGGTGGTGGTGGGTGGTGAGGTTGCTTTTTTTTGAGATTCTTCTTCCCCCCTTCTTCCTCATGGGTCCTGCCTACCCCACCCACCCAACCCACCCAGGCTCCACCACAGCCCCTCCCCTCCCCTCCCCTCCCCTCCCCTCCCCTCCCCCCCCCACACACACACACGCACATGCTTCCATCACAGCTCTGACCCTCCTGCCGCCGTGCCTTGCATTTACACGAGTTGATCCACATATATTTTTTGGCAGTGATTTCAGCCCTGTGTCGCTCTCTCTCTCCCTGATGACAGGAGAGCAAGGGCCAGCAGCCTGTTACGGGTTCGTCTGGCACTGGCAGCATGGCAACTTGCCTTATTATTTCGAACTATTTTTGGGGGGTGAGGGGTGAAGGGGGAAGTAGGTGGGGGGGGGGGGGGCTGGGTCAGGTATAACCGATAACAGCAAAGCCAAAGCTCTCTCTCCTGCAGATCGTGTGCCCAGGAGTGGTGGGGTGTGGGGGGGGGGGGGGGGGGTAAAATAGAACAAAATCAGGGGGGAAACGGGCTTCTCTCTCCGTCCTCTCCCCCTCCCTTGCGATGTCGGGTGGTGCGTGAGAGAGGGGGGGGGGGGTGGGGGGGTCAGATGAGTGTGTGATCATGACAGCGGTTTGAATGTTGCGGGCTTTTTTTGCGCAGAAGAGAGACAAAAAAAAAGGCAAACAAAATCTACTAAAAAAAAGGATGGAGGGCGTGGGAGGGGGAGCGGGGTGGGGAGGGTGTTTGGGGGTTATTCTGTAAACATACTTGCGAGAGAGAAGAGAGAGGTCGGGAGGCAAGGCGGGGGCTTGTGGTGGTGGCTGTCGGAGGCGAAGATATATACGCTGGGTGGGGAGGTGTTTTCAGGGCAACCAGTTGATAATTTTCCCAGCAATATCCGCAACAGATTGTGAGCAACAACGGCAATGGCTATGTTACTTCGGGGGGGGGGTGAATCCAGATTGGTTATGTAGGTCGGAGCAAGCCGTGAGGCCACTTTTTGTGGAGTCCTTTAATCTGACCCCTTTGCTCTGCTGCCATATCTTGTCTTTGTGTTCTTTTGCCGCGAGCCAACCCTTTAACTTTCTTTGCTTTGCGATCTATGGTTTGGCAACTCGACGCTACAAAACAAAACCAGCCGACAATAAAAAAAAATATGATGTTTCCATTTCTCATTGTTGGGCTCCTCCCGACAACACCCCACGGCAATCGCGTCACGCAACGGGTAACCTAAATCTTGGAGACTCTAACAATGCAAAGGGGGTACGCGCGGGTGATACCTGTGGAGTTCGGTGCACGCGAATGCAGCAGTGACGTGAATGTCGGATGAGAAAGGATATTGGCGGCGTGTGCGCGGGGCATGCGCCAAGGTTGTGAAGAGAAAATAAGAAGCGAACTGAAGCCATCCACCGGAGAGAGCAGGCAACGGGTGGTGGACGGGGGAGGGGGGGTGGGGGTGGGGTGGGGGCGGGGGAAAGGAACTTGAAAAACCAAGATGGGAACGGGAGAAAACAGATCTAACGGTATGGGGGGGCGGGGGTGGGTGGGGAAGTTGTTTATCAGATTTTCTCAGATTGAGGAGAGAGTATGTAGTAGCCATTGCCATCTGGTAACGCCTGCTGGATGCTGCTATGCTAAACGTGGCGCCTTCCACGCAAACAGCAGCCAGGTCGCTCCGTGGTTCCATTTCTTTGAATGTTGTTGCGAGAGACAGGGGAACGCACTATTTTGTGCGCTCCTCAACGCGAATGCCTTCTCTGCTGGAACCACGCAAGGTAACACCACCGGCCTGTGATTTCTCACACGAAAAAACATCACTGCAGGAGGGGATGCGATTGTCGAGAGTAAAGGTAAAGCAAATCTCCCAACACCCTCTAGCAGTGTCTCCTTTTTTTTAAAGGGCACGGTGGGGCCAACCAACATTTGAGACTTGGTGGCCAAAGAAAAAGGCTGGCTGCAAACATGGGCGGGGCGGGGGAGGGGTGGGGGTGGGAAGGGCAGCTGCTGTTTCAAGAAAACAGATAGAGAGAGAGAGAGAGAATATAAATGAAAAGAAGAAAAAACTATTTGTGTGATGCGAAGACAGCCAACTCTAGCGTTGCGTAACGCCACCACAGCATTTTATTTTGGGGGGTTCGGCTGCCAATCATCTTCTCCTTATTCACCCGCCGCCTCGCTGCTTGCTTGGGCTGCCGAGGTGACCCCGCGCACCTCTCTCCCTCTCATTCTCCTTCACTCACTCTCGCATGATTTAAGCGTGAATATCTCGTAACGAGAATGCTCACTCTCGCTTTGCAATAATTCTTTTGCTTCTATAAACAAGAATATCATCCGTTCCAATCCGCTTTTTATTGCTTCAACACGCCGGGTAGCTACGGCTTGAACCGCCCACCACCACCACTCCCTTGTATGTTTGGTTCTGACTATCCCCACCCTCTCTAATGTGAGATCGTGTCTTCCAGGAGGGCACACCCTCCGGATCAAGGATCATCACTGCGTGGAGAGGGGGCGGCGGAAGCAGAGAACCCACTTCTCCGGCGCGTGGTTCATGTAGTGAACCCAACCGGGGCTCTGCTGCACGCCCAGGCTGCGCCACTCGGTCTCGTCCATCAGGCGGTCGGGGATCAGCTTCTTCAGGTCCTTCGGCAGGATCACGTGCCTGTGTTGTGCGTGGTGTGGTGTAGGCTTGTGGGAAACGGCGTTCTGTTTTGCAGCCGTGTGTAGAAGGGCTAGGTGAGAACCCGTGGATGGGTCGCACCAAGCGAACTCCTGATGATATTTCGATTGTGCATCGCACCCTACAGCAGGGAGCTGCGGAGGCACCCACCAGGCAACAGTGAAATCTGGAAAGGAAGATCTTGAGACTTCTGGCACACCTGTACTCGTAGACCTCGTCCTGGTACTTCTCGGAGTAACGGATACGGTTCTTCTGGGCGTTAATCAGTGCCTGGTTCTGTAGTGGGTTGCGGTGTTGACGAGGGTGTTGAATTGAAAGATCCCTGCACTGAGAGGATTGAAGGGAGGGGGGGGGGGGGATGGTATGGGGAGGGGTGCGCAAGATGCACACCGCACCACACTCCCTGATTGGGAGATGGCATTCTGCAACCCACCCCCCACCCCTCCGCCGAGCGGGCTTCGCCCTCTTCAAACTTCCTTCCCCACCACACTCAGCGGCAGATATCACTTGAGGCACTGCGAGGCACATGTGTTCAACGTCAACATCGTCAACATGGCAACTCCAAGAGGAGGGAGTGTGGCCGTTGTCACGCCTGAATAGGCACAGCTGCATACCTTTGCTGACCGCGTGTCAGGCAGAGGAGCACCCATGGCAGCACCGGTCACCATTGTGTAGGATGTGCGGTTGAGCTCACACGGGGGAGACTTGTGTAGTGTCGAGAGGCTTTGTGGGCCGCTGGGAAACGGGTGGTGTTGTGTGTTGAATGAGTTGAACGAGCTTGGCCCACGTCCAGGCGAATCAACGATCCCAGTGGAGGGACACTGGACACTGCCTCGAATGCAATCTGGCCTGGATCTGAGCTTGGATGAGGCACACAGCCCCTATGGTGCTGTGGCAGTCGGGGCCCCCTCACCAGGGGAACACCTGTCTGTGCAGCCGGACCACACAAGAGGGGGGTGGGGCAGTGAAAAGCACAAAGTCGAATCGAGCGCCAGAACAGGCTCTGGCCTTTGTTGGCACGCGAAAGTAGGCTATGAAATTTTTAAAAGGGGCGGGGCTCGAGGCACGGGGGTGGGACGCAGTAGCCAGGGCCACCACAGGCGGCAATGCTGTCTCGGGAAGAATTCAGAACAAAACGGGCATGGCGTGCCTGATGTGGAGTCGAAGAGTTCACAGCCATTTGGAGTGCTGGACGTGCTGCAGGCAGGCGGTTGACCTACTCAGCAGTCAGCAGCGCCTGCATGCTGGGCAGCCCCTCCTGGACGCCAAAGGGGCCCTGCAACAGCCCACCACAGCCCCCGGCAGGCGAGTGCGCAAGTGCCTCGGGCTGTTGGGGTGTCGGTAGCGCATCGGACACACTGACCCCCACAGCATCAAGCGCCAGAGGGCCTTGAGGCTGCACAGCATCGGGCATGGTTGCATCTGCCTCCACCGCCTCTGGTGCCTGAGGGACACCTGGTGTCGGAGGCACCTCAGCTCCGTGCGATGCGTCTGCTGCATGGTGCGTCTGGGATGTCTCTGGCACCGGAGGGATGTCCGATGCCTGCAGCGCCTGAGGCGTTAGAGATGTCTGAGCTAGATCAGATGCCTGCGGCACCTGGGGTTCATTGGATGTCTCTGATGCCGGAGGTGCCTGAGGCTCACTCGATGCATCTGCTGCCTGGGGTGCCTCTGGTGCCTTCTGTGGCGGCGCTGCCGCGCTCGCCTTCGGGGCGGGGCGGCGCCTCATAAACTGCGCAACACGCATCTTATTGACCACCTTGGTTACAACCTTCTTCAGCTTGTGCGGCTTGCGCAAGTCACGCAGCAGTGCGCGGTATTCGGGGGAGACGAAGCGCTGCTCCCACCACGCTGCAATCTTATCGCCGAGCTCGTCCGCCAGCACATAGCAAACCGCACGGCACGGGCAGCTGCAGAAGTCCTGCAGAGACGCGCTGGAAAGCACGTCATCTCGCAGCACAAAGGCAATCTTCCGTGAAGCCGGCTCCTGGTCATCCGCCAGTTCCCGCGCAACCACCCGAGGCGCTGCCTCAAACCCAAGCACGTGCAACGCCTCCAGGAACCCGGAGAAGTCCACCCCAGGCGTGAAGAGGTCGCCATATTCGCAGGGCACCTCCAGGCGCACAGTGTGCTGCTGGCGCTGCACCGTCTTGTCCTCCCCGAGGGTGTAGCTCCAGATCACCTTGCGGCATGCGCTGTGGCCGTGCCCAGCAAGGCCGCCTGCCAGGCGATACAGCTGGTCGTCGACAATGGAGGCACAGTCGTTGTATCTCACGAGGTATGCATTGGAGACCAGCAGTGCGCTGTCCTGCACGACCCGGCGGAAGTATGCAGGGTCGACGCGTGCCTCCTCCAGCATCTCCACAGCGGCGGCTGCGGCGGGCAGCTGGGCTGTGCGCACCGCGGCACTTTGGCCTTTGCGGCCCCTGCGGGTGCGGCCCACCTCGGAGGTGTCGACTGCCGACTCGTTGCGGTGATCCAGCGGCGGCACCAGGCTGAGGGGCGGCGGCAGCATGGCGGTCTGATGGTGGTGCTTCTTCTGGTGCGGCTCGTCACACAGCATCACCGTGCTGCTGTAAAGCAGCCACAGCGCGCCCTGCGTGTCGCGGCGGAAGTACACTACCATGCGGCGCACGACAAGGGTGGGGTCCGTCAGCGTGAGGTGTCGCACGATCTGCTCGCACAACGCCTCCAGCTCCTTGTTGACCGATGCGGTGCACAGGACCTCGCTGCAGGTGCTCAGGCTCCCGTCGAAGGTGTTGGCACGCATGGGGAGAGGCACACTTCTATTCGTGATGCGCGTGCGGTTGACCCGCCGGACGCTAAAGGCCATATGTGGTGACCAGACGCTTTGGATCGTCTCGCAGTAGCCGTTGCGAGATGGAACAAACTTCTGCAGGATCCCCGTCTTGTTGACATTCTCATCGAACAGGAACCGGTGCAGGTCTGCCTTCGTGAAGTACCGCACCTTGGGGTTGTCCCCCCCTTGCCCCAGGTCGACGAACGAACTCACCACATCGTGCGCTTTACCGTCAGCCCCGCCGAAGAAGGCATATATCCGGCTCAGCTCCAGCTGATTCCCACTGCGCTGCCGCACCACCACCTCGCGCCCACGCCCGCTGCGCACAACCTCCGAGTCGTACCACGCAATGGGGCACACGCGGAACACAACCGTCGCAGGGACACGGAATGACAGCTTCACAGACGCCTCTGTGCGGCTCTGCATCGACAGATACTTGAACACATGTACATCCACGTGGTTCCCCACAAGGGGATACAACGCCATGCCCGCTGTGGCGTATTCGCTGAGCCCGGCAAGGCTGGTGCTGAGGCACCTCGCTGATCATATGCCCCGTCACATGCTACCGCTGCATCACTGCCCTGTCACGTGGTGTTGCGGAGTGGCACAGGACAGACAGGGATAACGGCAGATGCCACAGCAGTGCAAGCCAGACCCAAACGCACAATACAACACGCATGCTACGTCAGGCTATAATATTGAGACCGTGTAAATGCAAGGCTCCTAGGCTAGAGACTGGTGAGGCGCAGGAGCACCCCAGCAAAGTCATCATACGACAGGCGGTTGCCCGGCGTGGAGCCGTTCTGCTCCTGCACGCTCTTCACCGCCCGGTCGAAGTCGTTCAGCGCAAAGGCGTCGAGCTGGTTGCGGAGGCCTTGCAGCTCACTGCTGTCGATGTAGCCGCTGCGGTCCACATCCAACTCTTGGAACATGTCGCGCAGAGCCGAATGTGTGCAGTCCAGAGGTGTCAGCGAACTCAGGGGGAGGTGTTGCCAGCGCCGCTGCGCGCACTGCTTGTCGAGGCGCCCCAGAGACGCGTCGAACGCATGCTTCGCCTTCCACTCATAAGCCTGCGACTTGGCACGGATTGCCGTCGTCACAGATAGGAACAGCTCGTTCACACCGCACCACAGCTTGCTGGATGTGTCGTGGCAGGGGATGTGCAGCGCATCGCGCAAGGCATCCACCTCCTCCTGCTCCACCTCGCAGCCAGCGAGGTCGCTCTTGGTGCGCACCAGCACACTCTTCTCTGTGGCCTGGCGGGGCAGGTCCTGCAGGAGCATTTTTGCGCCATCGAAGCTCCGCCTGTCACACCAGCACACCAGCAGGGAGCCAACCTCCCCGGAGTACACCTCCGATGGCACGACTGCAGGGCTGTGCAGCTTGAGCTGCACCAGCTCCTGCCTGCCGCCAACCTCAGATGAGCTGGTGACGAGCGATGTCGCATAGTTGGAACCGATCGATTCATTCATCCGCATCTGCGAGGCAAACGCATCCAGAAGGCTGCTGCACCCCACGCCACCCCTCCCCGGAGCAGCGCAGACGTAGATCCGGAAGACAAAATCGACAGGGCGCCCCTCCAGGGCAGCCTGCTTTGCCATCGGGGGGTGCCCGTAGGCCGGCTCGGGGAGGTACCGCAGGTCCAGCGCAAACTCCTCCACCTCCTTGTCGTCGGAGCGGCGGCAGCTCAGCTGCTGCCACTTCCTCCGCGCGCCGCTCCGCGGAGACAGCCCGCCAGCCTCTTCGGCACAGGGGGCTTCCTCCACAGCTGTATCAAGCGTTGTGTTCACCTCTGCCACCAAAGGGCTGTTCTCTATGCGAAACTTGAGGTATACCGGCTCGCAGACAGAGGCGAAGATACGGTGCGCCTGGCTGGGTGTCGACACATCCGACAAATCGAGATGCACGGCGCTGAACCTCTCCGCGAGATCATCCGCCATCTCACGGGGCACGCTGCGGGGCGCATCGGCATGCGCACCGACAAGGCAGACCTTGACGTCTTTTCCGAGAGACTCGATCTGGCTGAGCCACCACTCCGCCGCCTCCACAGTGCGGTAGGGCGGTGTGTCTCGCACGTCGTAGAGAACGATCGCCGCATGGGAGGTGGATACACTCCCGTCGACAACGCCCATGCCGAGGGAGCGGCGCCCCTCCTCCCCCGGCGTGTCATAGACAAACATCCGGTTGTGAACCAAGTCCTCCATCTGCATCGCAGAGGGTACCACCCCAACACCTATCGTCGGCTCATGGGTGTCCTCCGGTGTGCCCGCCTGCGGCGCATCCCCGGTGTGCGGGGAAGCCTCCTCGCTGTGTGCCTCATCGGCAGGAAGGGAGTGCTGGGGTGCGACGCCTCCCGCTATGCTCCCGCGGTTTTTTCGCGCATGCCGCTTGAGGTAGGCTTGGACCAATGCGGTCTTCCCGACGCCGGTGTGACCGACAACAGCCACCACGATGGTGTAGTAAAATGCGGAGCATGTGCTCATTGTGTGTAGGGGTGGGGAGAGGGAGGAGGAGGAGCAGGAGCGCGAGGAGGAGGTGGTGGTGGTGTCTGGGGCAGACTGTCGGTGTGTGTGGTGGAGAGAGAGGCATGTGGTGGGGTAGCCTAGCCATATGAGGCTCGCCCTCCCCCCCCCCCCCGGTTGGCGTGGGCACTGCATCAGCAGTCAAACAATTGTCAAAAAAAGATAGGGCTGCTGTTTGTGCGCCTAATCCGGGCAAAACAAAAGCAACTCCGCAGCCTGATGAGGATGTTGAATTTACTATGTTTTTGACACTGACAGGAGCCCTGTTGCAGTAAAAAATAATGCAAGGTGTGGGGTTGAATTTATCGGCGCCGAAAAAGGCTGGGTTTTTGAGTCGTTGTGCCAATGCGGAGGGGGGAGCTGAGAGTGTGGGGGAAGTGGGGGATGGGGCTGCTGACGAAGCTGACGAAGTGCGGATGCCCGGCGAAACTGATCCCGATAGAGATTGGTATCGGATGGGGTGGTGGTGGGGTGTGTGCAACGTATTTGCACTTTGTCTGTTGAACGAAAAGAGGATAGAGAGGACGGGGTGAAGAATGAGGGGGGGGGGGGGGGTGCCTGTGTGTGTGCGTGTGCGAAGGAAACCACAAGGGACCTCGGAATGCCACTCGCTGGGGGACGGGGGGAAACGTCGGTGCACGCAATACCGCACTGCACCCCCACTCCCCTCCCTCAACAAACTACGCGATACACGCATAGCTTGTCCGTCGGGACTATCAGATCCAGAAGTAGAATGTTTACAAGATGAGAAACCAGGGGGTGGAGTTGCAGGGTTGTCCAATGATTGAGTCGGAACGTATCCTTTGGCCAAACAAGATGCCGGAGGAATGGCTGCCACTTCCCCTCCCCTCCTTGAGCCATTGCTGGGGACGTTTTGCCACTGCACCGCTGTGCTGGCAGGAATGCGCCACTCCTGGCCCTGACCACCAGTGTAGAGTATAAGACAGGTGGGGATGCGGGAGTCGTGAACTGTGATGAGGATAAGTTATGATGGCACGTTGACCCCCCTCCCCTCCCCTCCCCTCCCCTCCCCTCCCCTAGACACGGTAGCATCAGAAAAGCATCCTTCAAAGCACACATCTCTGCAGGCGTGCTTACACGGCGTAGCACTGCCAGTGGCTTTCCTTAACTCGTTCTCTTGGAATCGAGGCAGGTCCGGTCAATGTACTATTTGGCATCCCTTTGCATAAAGCGGGTCTCTTCTTGAAGTTTACTTTTCTTCTTTCTTCTGCAGCCACTCCCACGCAAACCCACCCCCTCCAGGTGGAATGCACAGGGAAAACCCGTGCATGGCCAGGCCTGTCGCTAACTTTTCGATTTTGGAGATTTGGTGGGTTGACGCTCCTGTTTTGGGGGGGGATCAGGGGGGAAAACACTAGGGGTCAAATTTTCTCGCGCGCGCTTCGCGCGCGCTCGTGTTGTTGCCAAATTTTCCCATCGGTGGACCACTAGGTGGGCACGGTGTGAGGCGCTGGGTTCCTTCCGTGGTTCCTCTCCCGCTCGCGCCGTCGGGTGCCGGAGGAAACCAAAAAATGGCTTTCGGGACCATGATTTCGACGCTGCCCCCTGATATGCCACGGCCGTCAAAGCGCAAGGACTTGGTTACTAGACGGGCACGCGAGATAGGGGGGCTGGGGGGCAGAGCCCCCCAGCCGCCGGAGGCCACGGTAGTGAACATCTGTTCATTGTGGGCGTACAGATTCTGTGTGAGTTGGCTGTGTCCCCCTGAGGCGACTGGAGTGGTTGGATTCCCTGACCCGGTGGGAATCGAATGACTTGAGTACGAGACACACGCCACAGGGGGGTCTGGGGGGCGGAGCCCCCCAGCCGCCGGAGGCCACGGTAGTGATCATCTGTTCCTGCAAAACCATACTCTCTTCGACGTCGACCCAGTGAAAGTGGGTTGACGCTTGGTCGACGCTTGGTGAGCGTCGACCCAGTGTAACCGGGTCAACGCTAGGTTAGCGTCGACCCAGTGTAATAAATGGGTTGACGCTTGGTCCAGGCTTGAATGGCAACCCAGTTCCACTGGGTCGACGCTCCAAGCCTCGACCAAGCGTCAACCCAGTCCACTGGGTCGACGCTGGGTCGACGCTTTTTTATGGGGGGGGAAACCCAAAATCACTGGGTCGACGGTCGACGCTTAGCGACATGCCTGGTGCATGGCACCGCAGGGAGGGGGGGGGGGGGGGAGAGGAGGGGAGGGGCGCGTCTGCCTTTCCAACAGACATACACACTCAGTGGGGAAAGAGCACACCACCCGGCACAGGCAGGCCAGTGAAGCAAGGCCGGGCAGGGGCAGGATGAATATCACTGGGGAATGGGGAGGGAGGGCGGATTATAAGGGGGGTTTGATCGTCGAGAGTGAATGGAAAAGTAAGTCTCCCAGCACCCTCTTGCAATGTTGGTCCTTTTTGTAGTCACTACACTGCGGATTATAGGGGAGGGCACCCGCCGGATAGGGCGAGGGGGGCTCGAAACCAGGGCCGCTGTGGTACAAAGGGGAGTTGGGATACCCCCCGCACCCCCCGCACCCCACCCCCCTCCCGTATTCCGTGGCATAACATTGCTGGCTTTGCACCACAGTGGGACAGCTAATGAGGGGATGGGGAGGAAGGGCAGGTGTGTTCGGAAAGCTCGCAGACAGAGCCTGTTCGCTTCTTGCCATGAGAGGGGGTAAATGATGAGGACGCATGCCGCTTGTTGCTGTTGGAAATGAGGTTATGGATTTCCTGAATTCTCTCTCTCAATCTCTCTTGCTCTGTCCAGCAAATTGTATCGGGAAAGCACGGCGGGGGAGGTGTGTGTGGAGTGTGTGGGTGGGTGGATGTAGGGATCTCGAATGAACAAAAAAAACAAGCAAACCCTATTGGCGAGGGCATGCCCCCACCCCCCCCCCCCCCGATCCCCTTCGGCTGTTGCCTGGCAGCAAAACCAGCCCAACAAACCACTATAACTGCGCACAGCCCATCCCGGTTGATTGGAACGCAGACCCCTTTCCCCCGTTGGGTGGAATCTGGGTGGGATCTTTTTCGGACAGGTATTCGCAATGGAGTTACCATTGTTATCCCACTGGACGCCAAAGGCACATTTTTCCCGCGTGGATTGTAGCTGATGTGCTGAGCCCGTTTGCAGAATCCGCTGTGAATCCATTTACTCTGAGACTTGCATGGCTTGATCCTTGGAACAAGCATGATGACTGCTGGCAGGATCAGTCAGGTTTCTTGTCCCCACCCCACTCTTAACACCGCCCCCCCCCCCCCCCAGCATGGCGAGGCGATGCGAGCGGTGTGAGTGGAATCGGTGGCGAAACTCAACCCGGGGGGCGGAAGGAGGAAGCAGCAAGAAGGGGTGCTTGGGGAGGGGGGTGTGAAGAAGAGGGCCAGAGAACACTAATTGCACACCAAAACAAGGAAGAGTGTTGGCACAGGAGGATACACAGCGGAAGGGGGGGTGGTGCAGGCTAGGGGGGGTATGGTCCGGTAGTGATAGGGGGGTGTGGGGCGAGGTGTGGCAAAACAGATGCCTTGAAGAAGTCAGGAGTCTCGGGGGCAGGCACGGCATGGGTGGGGAAAGACGCACCCACACTACGCCGAAAGATGCACACAAAGGGGGGGGGGGATCACCCGGGGGAGGGAGGGGCAGACGACAACCCACATCACCGAACCCGCAGTGCGAACCGGAGGATGGCATGACACGTCATGGAGGGGTGCGGCACAGCACCAGCCTCTGTGCCGACGTCGCTGAACACAGGGCTCGGGAGGGGGGGGGGGTTTGATCGTCGAGAGGGAATGAAAAAGTAAATCGGGAGGGGGGGCGGTGGTGGCGGTGGGGTCATTCAATTCGGCGATTGTAGTATTTTATAACTCAGGTTTGCGCCTCACACCCAACTCCGCCGTATTCAGTTCTGCCGATGGCTGTTGTGGAGCTCTCGGATGTTCTTTCTGCGACAGGCTAAACAAGCCAAATCTTGGTTTCTTTTGAGGGCAGCCAATCTTTGGGGGGAGGCGGGGGGGTGTGTACAATGTTGCCGGGGAAGGCCGTTTCGTTCTGACGTGAACTCATCACGACGCCATCAGCAAGTGGGAGGGAGTGAAGAAGAAGTAGATCATCACGCCCCCAGCAAAGGGAGGGAGGGGGTGTTTGAATTTCTGGTTTGGTTTGACCCAGGTAGCAGGTGCGTAGCTAACAGAGATCCCTAAGAAAATTGTGTCTCCGAAATTATTTGGTCCGATTTCGGCCGAAAAAACGGGGAATCGGACCCCACCACACATCGAGACTGCCATTTTTCGGTGTTTCTCGGGGTCTGGGGGTCCAGGGGGGCACTTCACCACCTCTCTATCACCCCACATGGGGTCCCAAACAGGGCACACAGGGGTTCACAAGGGCACAATGGCCATCACCCCGACCCGCAATCACGAGACTAGGCAGTGAATGGCTTGGTTGACGGGCAGGGGTGTGGCAAAATACATGTTGACAGAGACGGCAGAGACGTGGTGTGTGGTCACTAGCAAAAACAATCGGGATCAGAGACAACTTTGGGTAGAGGAGGGACCGTTCAGCAAAATTGGTAGGGATCAAAAAGCAACAAAAAATACTGGGGGCCCTCGCTACCAAGTGTGACTGGGTGAGAAAAAGTGAGAAGTCAGCCATGTTTGGCTGAAAACTGACGACTCGTGACTCACAGTGACCCGTAGCGAAGACCCCCACTTGGAGACAATGCGATTTTCGAAGAAAAAGTGGTAGTCACTTCTCAGCAGGGAACCTAACCGAGACACAACGCTCCCAGCCCAGAATCCTCAAGGCTAGCCTGCCGGCGAGGGGCAAAACGGGGACCAGCTGGCGTCACCACGTCGTAGTGCAGCAGCTGTTGCTGCGAACAGACACGTGCAGCAAACCAAGTCCACCTCGAGACACGTGATCATGTACCATATGCTGACATACAGAAGCTGGAAACGAAACAGGCATGTCCGACGGCCCGGCAGGAAGGTATGCTACTGGGCGAGGGCGGCGGATGCAGGGGGTCGTACACGGCCAGGGGGGCGCGGGGGCGCGGGGGGGCGCGGGCGGCGAAGCCGCCCGCGCCCCGACGTTGTCGTCCCAAAACACGAAAAAACGTGTTTAAACGCATTTGGCAAGGGTACGACAGGGTGCGACAGGGTCTCAGACCCCCCCAGGACCCATATGGGACCGATTTTGGGGTCTAGTGGCCCTTCTGAGGACAATAGAATTTTTGTTGCATCGACCCCAGCCTGACGGTCCGCCCTCTAACTTTGGGCTTTGCATGTAACCGATTGTAACCCGATCAGCCTTGGCATGTAACCGATCGTCACCGATCAGCCTATTCTACAGACCTATTCGGACCTATTCCCACCTGATTTGGCCCAAAACGGGTTCCGCCGAACGCCGCCACACCACCGCCCAACTCCGCCAAACTCGGGTCAAAATTAGCTCCAAAGTGGCGGACACTACCCGTTTTGCCTTTGCAGACGGGGGGGGGAGGTGTTGTACTGAGGGATTTTCGCTCAGGAATGCTGAAAAATGAGCCGCCTCACAATATTGGTGACCCTCCACCATCTTCCCAGCACAACTGGAGAGCCACCCACTATGCTGCAGTTTGCCGAAGCTAGTACCTGGCGCAATAACCCAGCGCGTTCACTCTATCGACCTGTACAAGAAGCAGCCCAGCCAGTGGCACAAGCCCAGGCCGAAGGGGGATGACGTTCTCTCGGGGTACCCGAGGGAACAGAGAGGTAACAGAGCGGGATATCCGTGGGATGTCCCTCGCTGTTACTCTCGTGTCTTCTGCAGGGTTCCACCTTGGTGTAGGATATCCAACGCGAGAAGCAACATCCCGTGGAGGTTATCCCATAGGATATCCTACCCAAGTTCTGGGAATCGAACCACCACCTACGGTTTTCACGCCCGAATACACAGGCTCCATGACAGCACATGGCGGACAACCCAGAATCGAGCGCGGTGGCTCCAGCACATCTCCCGACGGCGTTCCCCCGAGGGGAGCCTCGCCCGGGTGTACTTTGCACAGAGGAGGGGCGACCCGTCTGGGATGTCGACTGCCGCAGTCACGGTGTCGACGACACGCAGCACCTGAGCGGGTTTTGAACCCGGGACCGTCAATTATCAGGCAGGACCTCAGGCCTTGGGGGGGGGGGGGGTGCCGACCCGGGCTTCCCCTCCCGGTGCCCTCGCCTCGAAGGGAGGACGTTTGGTGTGTCGGCATGAGGTGGTGCAGAGGCCTCCCTCTGGAGTGCACCACGCAGCGACGTGGCTCCTGATGGACACGTGGTTGAGCAGCACTGGGGGTGAGGGGTGAGGTGATGCCCGGAGCTGACGGCAGGCAGTGCCTACTCAGGGCATGCTGAAGGACATGTGAAGTCAGGTTGAAGGGGTGCGATGTTTATGCAGGCTTACAACGCCATGCTCGTCATCCTCGCTGACAATGTGTGCTGGTGGGTGACTCAAGGGGTCGGTAGCTCCTTCCGCACCAGGTTTCCTTGGACCAGAAAGCTATCCCCCCATAGGGATATTCCAATTTAAAGGGTCTCCCACCGCCCAACTCCGTACAACTCCGCCCAACTCCACCAAACTCCGCCCAACACCGCCAAACTCCGCCAAACTCAGGGCAAAATCAGGTGGTATTCACCACCAATTCGGACCAATTCGGCCTGTTACAGACCTATTCGGACCTATTCGCAACCAATTCGGACCAATTCGGCCTGTTGCAGACCTATTCGGACCTATTCGCTACCAATTCGAACCAATTCGGCATGTCACAGACCTATTCAGACCTATTCACTACCAATTCGGACCAATTCGGCATGTCCCAGACCTATTCGGACCTATTCGCTACCAATTCGGACCAATTCGGCCTGTTACAGACCTATTCGGGCCTATTCGCTACCAATTCGGACCAATTCGGCCTGTTACAGACCTATTCGGACCTATTCACTACCAATTCGGCATGTCCCAGACCTATTCGGACCTATTCGCTACCAATTCGGACCAATTCGGCCTGTTACAGACCTATTCGGACCTATTCACTACCAATTCGGACCAATTCGGCATGTCCCAGACCTATTCAGACCTATTCACTACCAATTCGTACCAATTCGGCATGTCCCAGACCTATTCGGACCTATTCGCTACCAATTCGGACCAATTCGGCCTGTTGCAGACCTATTCGGACCTATTCACTACCAATTCGTACCAATTCGGCATGTCCCAGACCTATTCGGACCTATTCGCTACCAATTCGGACCAATTCGGCCTGTTGCAGACCTATTCGGACCTATTCACTACCAATTCGGACCAATTCGGCATGTCACAGACCTATTCGGACCTATTCGCTACCAATTCGGACCAATTCGGCATGTTGCAGACCTATTCGGACCTATTCACTACCAATTCGGACCAATTCGGCATGTCCCAGACCTATTCGGACCTATTCGCTACCAATTCGGACCAATTCGGCATGTTGCAGACCTATTCGGACCTATTCACTACCAATTCGGACCAATTCGGCATGTCACAGACCTATTCGGACCTATTCGCTACCAATTCGGACCAATTCGGCATGTCCCAGACCTATTCGGACCTATTCGCTACCAATTCGGACCAATTCGGCATGTCCCAGACCTATTCGGACCTATTCACTACCAATTCGGACCAATTCGGCATGTCCCAGACCTATTCGGACCTATTCGCTACCAATTCGGACCAATTCGGCCTGTTACAGACCTATTCGGACCTATTCACTACCAATTCGGCATGTCCCAGACCTATTCGGACCTATTCGCTACCAATTCGTATTGCTGCACCACCTGTTCCCAGGAAGAGGATATTTCCCAATCCTCTTCACACCAAAAATGATTGGAACACCCTGAAACTGACCCTTCTGAGGGTCCTTGGGTGAAGAGGAGGCCCGCGGGACACATTTTTCCACGGGGATCATGCTGTCGCCCACAGCCCATGGGGTCGCAGTTTTTCGGCAGTTTTTCGGGTGAAGAGGATTGGGGCGTATCCTCTTCAGGTGAAAAACACCCAAAACACCCCCAAAACACCCTCCTGGGGGTGTTTTGGGGGTGAAGAGGACTGTGGGAGACCCCCAGATTGCCTACCAGCTGTCCCAGGGTTCCTACGGGCCTATTGGAGCAGCAGCCGGTGGTGCAAAATGATATTCGCGATTGTTTCCTCACAAAAACGCCGAAACAGGTGAAAACCGGTTTTTTTGTATTTCTCAGCAAAGATCGAGCATTTAGTTGATGAAGAGGATTGAAGAGGATGGTTCCGGACCCATTTGGGACCACCTGGGGTATGGGCTGGTGAAGACAATGCGATTTTTAAAAAAATAATTTTGGAGACACACGTTTCTGTTTGCTACGCACCTGCTAACCCAGGGCTGTACTTTTGGTTATCCTCCCTCATTCGTATCAAGTATACCATCAAACCTCCTGACCGGGTTTCGTTCCTGGGAACGTGATACAAAAAAAATGCATGCAACAACGCGAGTCTGTTCAAGCACCCTCCCACCCCATCACACCATCACCACCGATCCAGCCACCGGATAACGTTGGAGGATTCGCGCAACCAAATGTGGTTGCGGAAGAGGGGAATACAAAACACCACCCATAGAAATGTCTGCAAAGGTTTAGCACCAGCCGTCCGTAAGCCCGTGAGCTGATTGCGGAAGAAATCGCAGCAAGGGAGGGGGCTTCGGGTTGGGCTGTTGCAATGGGGAATAATGAATCATCCGAAAAAAGGGGGTGGGGACACAACAGTTCGCCGAGCATTACTTTTTGCCGGTACCTTCGTCAAAATTAGTCCATGCGAGAAAAGAAAAAGAATTCTGGGAGAGATCCGGAAAATAGAAGACATTGGGATCACGCCTCTGCCTGCCTCAGTTCCGTTGCATATTTGCACTGCAGAACTGCGGGTTGCCTGCCATTCAATTTTGCTGTGTTGTGTGGTTACATATCCAGAGGACCAATGGCTGTTGAGAAAAATGTTAGCTGCACTGACACAGACGCAAGACATAGTCACTGAGGCCATGACTGTGCCCTGTCTGTGTCTGGCGTTTGGTGGTCACTTTTGACCTGCAATAAGGGCCACAGCGCCAGCGGGCAGTACAGCCTGTGGTTTGGACAGCAATAAGTTGTTTTGTCTGTGCGCCAAATCCGGGCAAAACAAAAGCAACTCCGCAGCCTGATGAGCAGGTTGAATTTGTTTCCCAAGCGCTGCCTACTATCTTTTTGACACTGACAGGCTCCCCGTTGTGGTAAAAAAAAAGCAGGACGGGTGAAGGTCGGTGCATGATTTTTTACGGAAAATAAAGGCATGAAGGAAATAGACAGAAGACGGAAAGTTCGCTGATCGGACGAATGAACAGAAAAAATGGTGCCGAATGTTACTGCGACTCTGCAACGGGAAGCCCCCCCCCTCCCCCCTCCCCCTCCCATACCTGTTTGCACTTCCAGTTAGCAATACCGCCCTTTCTTTGTCGGATGTAAGGCGGGTGGAAGAAAAGAAAGGGGCATTGCAGCCTGCATTCCCGTGGCATCGGACAACTAAACCACCCCACCCCCCCCGCCCCCATCCCAACCTTCCTGGATCTCCAACTAAACCCCTAGGAGCCTCTGCTGTGTGTGCCAGGATGTGTCACTTTGCACCCAGTTTTGCGAGGCAGTCCACGTTTTCTCACTTCTGCACAATTTCTGAGCGAAGGCCCCCTGGACACGACTGTGACTTCCCGGAATGACTCCCCCGTGCTATGACGAGGAACTACACCCATCCAGGAGCCCAGAACAGCAATGTGTGTATCGTCGTGCAATTTTGCGGGGCAAACGAATTGTATTGTGCGAACGGCATTGTGGAAACACAGCTCTGCCGCCCTGCCCCAGAGCAGCAAGACGGAGGATGGAAGGGGGCGTCTGGGGGGGGGGGGGGGGTAGGGGGGGTCAAATGCCACCCTTTTACGTGGACAAACACGATTTTTCAAAAAACCGGCGCAGAGGCCCCAAAGCCCCCGTAAACCCTCCAAACCCCCCCAGATCGGTCCGGAAACCCATCGAACCCCACTTTTCCACCATTCCGGGCACCTCAGGTGCCCGAATTGGGGTACCTAAATTTTGTGCCACCGTTTGGTACCGGACAGTGCCACTGTGTGGGAGGTTGGAAAAGAAAATGCCCCAACACACCACATCTGAGGGTTGCAATGCATGTTGCTTGCCAACCACGTCATCCGGTGGGTGTCAGGCGCTATGTAGGTGGCATGAGCCAGGTCTTCGATGTGTTCTGGCTTGTATATGTACCTCCCTGCCACCATGCACCGGGAGGCTGCCTGTAGGTACGGAACAAGTCCAGATGGTCGTGTGATTCCTGTGCAGCAGTGCTCCACAACCGGGATGTGTTGACAACGACTGTTGCAACACGAGCTGTACATTCCGGGAACACACGAAGTGCGCTGTCGTGGTACCCATTGTGCCAGAATTGGTAGTTGCTGCGGTCTACTTTGCCTGGCCCAAGAGCACTGGTACTGAACGGTGCAATATGCGTGGCGAGGTGAATGCAACGGAAGGGCGCAAAGTCAATACAGCTCTCGGATGGCGGGTGGTGGTGCCACTAGTGTGTGACGTTCACTCGAGGATACAACGCATCACAATGAATCAGCAACCGTGGACCGAGTACAATACGCTCTCTGTGGCTGGTGTGGGGGACAAAGGCAGTGCCTGTGCCGCAGGCAGGGAGGTACATATACAAGCCAGAACACATCGAAGACCTGGCTCATGCCACCTACATAGCGCCTGACACCCACCGGATGACGTGGTTGGCAAGCAACATGCATTGCAACCCTCAGATGTGGTGTGTTGGGGCATTTTCTTTTCCAACCTCCCACACAGTGGCACTGTCCGGTACCAAACGGTGGCACAAAATTTAGGTACCCCAATTCGGGCACCTGAGGTGCCCGGAATGGTGGAAAAGTGGGGTTCGATGGGTTTCCGGACCGATCTGGGGGGGTTTGGAGGGTTTACGGGGGCTTTGGGGCCTCTGCGCCGGTTTTTTGAAAAATCGTGTTTGTCACCCCCATTTGACCCCCCCTAGGGGGGGGGGGCACGGCTTCACGATCCAGAAAAGGTCACACAGACCCCACCCACGCACCCCCTGCCACACGGCAGCACGACCAGGGGGGGTTTGATCGTCGAGAGGGAATGGAAAAGTAAATCTCCCAGCACCTTCTCGCAATGTTAGTCCTTTTTGTAGTCACTACACCAGATATGTTGTACAAGGCAGACGACCAGGGGGGGGGGGGGGCATCTGGGCATTATGTCGCACACTGCTTTTCTGAGGCATCTGGGCATGATTCCAGTTCAAAATGGTGGGAGGGGAGCTTGGCCGTAGATGGCGCGAAAAGCTCTGCTTATTTTTGATCGGGCTCAGCTCACTTTGAACAAAAAGAAGACGGGAGGGGGGGGGGGGTAGTGAAATCGAAATTGAAGGGAGCACAAGAATGATCACCCTTCACCAGGCTGGTCGCTAACTTTTTGAATTCCGAGATCTCGTGGAATGATGGTCAGTCGTGGGGGGGGGGGTGGGGGGTGGAAGTGGTGGCCATGCAGTAAAATATGGTTCGTACGCGATCGCGGCGGCGGCTTCGCCGCCGCCGCCGCGCGCCCACGATCCAGGCCTGTCGCTAACTTTCTCGATTTTAGAGATTAGGTGGGCGGACGCTCCTGTTTTGGGGGGATCAGGGGGGAAAACGCTAGGGGTCGATTTTTCGCGCGCGCTCGTGTTGTTACTTAACTTTCCCGTCGGTGGACGGTGTGAGGCGCTGGGTTCCTTCCGCAGTTCCTCTCCCGCTCGCGCCATCCTCGGGTGCCGGAGGAAACCGAAACAAGGCTTTCGGTACCATGATTCGACGCTACCCCCTGATATGCCACGGCCGTCGAAGCGCAAGGGCTTGGTTACTAGCCGGGCACACACTACATGGTCCACAGGGGGGTCTGGGGGGCAGAGCCCCCCAGCCGCCGGAGGCCACGGTAGTGAGCATCTGTTCCTGCAAAACCATACTCTCTTCGGCCCTGGCAACGGATGGTGGGGAATGGTGGGTGCATGAGGTGGTAGTGTGTGTTTCATCCCACCATCATTCCACCATCGGTGGAATGATGAAATATCTAGGGGGGGGAAACCCAGAATGAGTGGAATGAGTGGAATGATGAATGATGGTTAGCGACCAGCCTGGACCCTTCACTCGTTACGGGAGGGGGGGGGGGAGCTGTAGTGGCAGACACTTCAATCGGATTTCAGCTTTGACACGATAACACGGGGGTCGAACACGAGGGATTCTGCACGGGGAGGGGGGCGGTCTGCAGCTTCCGAAGCGCCGCCGCCGCCGCCGCTGCTGCTGCCGCGCAGTGCCTCTTTCGTCTCTTCGCAGAGGCGGGAAAAGTAGAGATGTCTCTTCTTGGCTGACTCCGACGCCGTCTCCAGCGCAGCCATGTCGCAGTTCTGCACCTCCTCCTCAAAGCTCGCAAAGACCCTCCGCCGCGCGAGATAACCCCGCGCCACGCGCTGCAGAATCGGGGCGATGATTGGAAGATACTCGGCACGCCACCTGTCACTCTGCGGGCAGGACTGCGCATACACCAGCACATCCCCTATGGACCCAGTCGACGTCACAGAAGCGCGCGATGGCGACAGGATCGGGCTCCCCTGCGGCGTGGAGGACGGCTTGGTCTCGTTGATGCTGAAGAACTGCAGCCGTGACGCCTCATCACGCAGCACCTCGTCAGGGTCATCTGAAAAGTCGAAGCTGTGCCCCTGATCCTCCACAGGCGTGCCGACAGAACCCTGCGGGCTGAACATCAAACTGCTGGTTCGGGATTTTGGAGCTGACACCGCCTCTGGCCCAAGGGTGATACACGTGTCGCGCGGGAGGTGCGACTCGCTATCCCGCACTGTGGCGAAGGCCGACGGGTGGGGCCGCTTGTATGCCTTGGAGTACACATCCCGCATGTCGACCCGAGTCATGTCGATGTGGATCTCGTTCGCCTTCCCATCCATAGCCTGCAGCCCAGCTACCCGCTCATCCACAAGCTCTGCGGAGGGCGAGCTCTCGCGTGACATGTCGTCCGCCAAGCCGAATGCAGTAATAAACCTGCCGAAATGCGACAGCGGAACCCTCCTCTGCTGCCGGGGGCAGTAATACGCAGTGGTGGTCATGCCGAGGCGGGGATGGGGGGGGCGGCGAAGTCCCCTGTGGGTGGATGTGGTGGAGTGTGTGGAGGCTCAGAGGTGTGCAGAGGGAGCAGAGGTGGCATCCCTTCACTCGTTGCGCAGGTTGTGTCTGAGATCCAGTGTTTTATCCGGCCTGTGCTGTGGTGTTGCACTGTGTGGGCACTGCAGGGTGTGATGGCATGCATAAACGTTCTTTGGTTCCCACTATCAGACGTCAAGGCATCCGTGTGGGGCACTGCAGAGTCGGCAACTACAGCGGACATTTTTTGGTATTTTTCTCATCTCAGACGCGTCGGCACAGTTGCCTTCAATCGAGCAAGGGTCAGGGTGGTGCTCTACTGGAAGGCAAGGTAGACTTTGCAACGGATGCACAGATACAAAGCTGCTCGTTGGTGTGAAGAACCCGCTCATGGAGGAGCTGGAACCCACAAGGAATATGGGGGGTTTTGATTGTCGAGAGTGGATGG
Organism: Rhynchopus euleeides; assembly: GCA_963210315.1. Taxonomy (NCBI): domain Eukaryota; phylum Euglenozoa; class Diplonemea; order Diplonemida; family Diplonemidae; genus Rhynchopus; species Rhynchopus euleeides. Next base: position 710,864 of record OY723269.1, read on the forward strand.
GAAAGCAAGTCTCCCAGCACCTTCTTGCAATGATTTAAGGAATATGGGGGGGGGGGGGGGGCAGGGAGGGGGCATTTTTTACTTCGCTCCTGCAGCAAATCTCGCGGCAAGCGTCCACCCCACCTTCACAGGAGGGGGTGGGCTGCGGGCCTTGTCCTTGCTACTGCAGGAGCCTTCGAGGGTTGGATTTTATCTTTTCCTTGCATTTCCAAACCCTCGCTGGGAACCGGAGGCGTCCTCTCTGAGCGACTGCCGCCATATAACTGATACACCCACGCGCAGAGGTGAATCTCCTTAGAATACTCGCAGAACTCGCCGCCCACCCTCACCCCACCACATCACACACTTACTCACTTGTGTGGGGGGGCTCTTCCTGAGCGAGGTTGTTCCTGCCCTCCTCCTCCGCACTCTTCTCGCCTTCTGCTTCTGCTTCTGCCTGACACCCCAGCAGCTCGGGGTCGCTGCGTAGTTCCTCTGGGGCATGTTGCAGGGACGCGGGGGCCGCAGCAATCGCAGCCCTCAAAAACCCTCTGTCGCACCGCAACAGGCCTGCCACATGCCGCAGCGCCTCGGGGTGCGCAGCCACCGCAGCCAGGGCCACGGCATGGCTCGACCGCAGCCGCGCGCTCGCTCTGAGCAGGGCAGCCCCCGACGCACGCACCGCACGCATCACACGCCCCGTGTCGTCATCCAGAACAGGCGAGCCCCCGAAGGGATCGCCTGGCACACCCCCACAGGCGGCAGCATCCTCCTGCTCCCCGCCGCCGCCGTGCTCCGCCTGCAGCGCCAGCAGCTCCGGGTCGCTGCACAGAGGCTCTGCTGCGTGCCGCAGGCACCCCGGCGCGACGGGGATCGCCTCCCTGAGGAATGTGGGGTCGCCCCGCAGCAGGTCCGACGCGAGGCCCAGCGCTTCGGGGTAGCCGCGCTGCTGCTGCTGCTGCGGCTGCTGGCTCTTCTTCTTTATGACCCCCACACCCCCTGGGGCCTGCAGCGCGGCCAGCACCACGGTAGGGTTGCCGCGGAGCCGGGCTGAGGCAAAGCGGAGGGCAGCCCCGTTGGCACGTACTGCACGCAGCACGAGCTCCGTGTCGTCCCGCAGGCGCAGCGGCGAGCGGTGCAGGGCAAAATGCGCCCCCACACGGATCAGCCCGCCCACCACCCCGGGGTCCGCGAAGAGGCGTTGCAGCAGGGCGTGCCGCCCTGGGGAGCTCTGGTGCAGCACCCCGCCCGACACGCAGGCGAAGTTCACCGCGCCGATACCGCTGCGGAGGGCTGCGGCCCACATCCCTTCGTCCTGCCAGAACCGGTGCGACGCGTAGAGCATCGGCACCGCAGAGTTGGCGAGTGCTGTCCCCACCACAACCCTGTCGCGGCGCAGGGCGAGGCTGGCGTGCTGCAGGGCACCCCCGTTTGCAGCGCAGACACGCAGCGTCCAGTCGCGGCTGGCAAAACAGTCGCTCTCTGCGAAGGTGTGGGCGATAGGGTATGTCTGCATTGCCGCTAGCACAATGCACAGGTCGGACTTCATCTCCTGTGCAGCGCTCTTCAGGGCGATGCCGTGCACCTCGACAGCGGCGAGCACCACTTCTGCATCGGAGCGGAATGAAGGCGCGGCGCGCAGAAGCTGTGGCGCAGCGGCGCGCCGGAGGGGCTCGGCAAACCCAGGGGACTGCAGCGCAGCCAGCGCCTGCAGCACCGCGTCCTTTGTGGGCGGCGTGGCGGAGGCGGCGAGACACAGCGGGTTGGCCGTGGCGGCCCGGCGTTCGAAGCCCTCCCCCTGGAATGTGGTGAGGATGTGCCGGATGTGATCCACCTCGCAGCAGCCCGTGATGGCGGCGAGGGCAACCTCCTCGTCGCCCTGGAGGCGGGGGCTGGCGTGCCGCCAGGAGTGCGCGTCGTACGACACGGAGGCCAGGACCGCCTCGCGGTCGTCCTGCAGGAGGGGCTGGGTGCGGAGGAGCTTCGCCCGCGACATGGCACGCAGCACCGCGGCGCGGTCACCCATAACCCCTGGGGCATATTTGAGCGAGTAGGGGTCGGTCTCAACAGCCGCAGCCTGAATCTCGGAGTCGGCCTGCAGGCTGTCGGGGATGGCCTGCAGCTCGCCGTGGCTCTGCGCAGCGATGAGCGCCAGCTCACGGTCGCCCCGCTTCAGGTCCAGCGGGAGGTGGCGGTAGACCTCCGACGAGGCGGCCACGGCGGAGCACCGCATGGCCCGGCTCGCCCCCGCCACGACCTCCTGGTAGCGCTGCGGGAGAGTGCCTCCACGCTGCAGGTGCAGCAGCAGGAGGGCGGGGTCGCTGAGGACGCGCGGCCCGGCATGGCTTATGGTGAGGGCTGGCCCCGCCGCTGCACGGAAGATCTCCGCGTCGTCGCGCAGGTCCTCTGACAGGTGTTTGAAGGCGGCGCGGGAGCGCCGCAGCAGTGCCAGAGCGAAGTCCCTGTCTGCGAGGAGCTCGCGTGGCGCGAAACGCAGGGCGTCCGGCGCAAACCGCACTGCCTGCAGGAGGAACTCCTTGTCCGCAAGCAGGGCGGGTGCGAGGTGCACGTTGGCATCGTTCATGATTGCCAAGATGCGAAGCATCACGGCGGGGTTGCCCCGCACATCCTCCGTGAGCTGTCTGATACCAGAGCTGCTGGTGATGCTGAGGGCGATGTCGGGGCAGCTGCGGAGCTCTGCGCTGGCGTACTTCACGGCAGACACGTGGAACTTCGCTGCCTCCAGGAGGCTTTCCGTTCCACGGAGGCGTCGGCTGGCGTGTTGGAAGGAGCTGGGGTTCAGGCTGACAGCGGCGAAAGCAACCTCGTCGTCATCACGGACCCAGTCGGGCATCCCTTTGAAGCAGGACCCACCGCGGACCATAGCCAGGAATCGGCGCGTGCTGCGCGACAGCCTGATGCGGGAGTCTGCCTCGATCCCCATGGAGCACAACGTATCGTCGTCGTCGCAGCCGGAGAAATCTAAACCACATTCGTCGCCGTCTAGCAGAACGTCCTCGGGGTGAACGGCGTGTTCGGATGCAACTTTGGATTTCAGGACACCAAGTGTTGCATCTTCGTCCACAGCCACAACTGACTCTGTCCCTGTCACAGTGTCAATGATGTAGACATCCATTGGTGCAGTGCAGCGAGGGACGGGAGTGCGTAGGTGTGGGTTGCTTCAGATTCGAAGCACGGAATATTGCAGTGTACACTGCACGCGCCTGCTGGAGGTTTGGTGGCGAGAGCACAAGGGGCAGGAGGGAAAGGAGGAAGGACACTTGTGTTGCGATAGGCCGTCCCAAGTCGCAGGAGTAGAGCGGCAAAAAAGTGCGCAAAACAAAGTCTCTTTTCGGTCAGTTGAACGCCTCTCGCACCCTCCTGCCTGCCACAAGGGAATAGTGCGGCGGTTCCGGCAAAAACACGCGAGACACAAGGGTGGTGATTCAGCAAGTCGGCAAATCACACCCTCAGGTATGAAGTTAGATGGTTCCGCCCTCATGAACGCAGAATGAAAACACTGTGCTCACGACACAGGGCCAGCTGCTAACCTGTGGGGGAAGTGTCAAGGCCTTCGAAAGTGTGTGGCTGCACAAAACTGCAAAGTAGAGGAGGGACCGTTCAGCAAAATTGGTAGGGATCAAAGGAGGATCCTTGAAATCGGTAGTGGACAGTAGCGGACAGGACGGACATTTCATTGTGGAAAAAGTGCCCGAAAAAAAAATTCGAAAAGGTCCCCCTTACAGAATTAGCCTTTTTTCAAAAAATCGGAAAATTTCGGACCGCAATTTGTACCCAAGAAAGTGCCGAATTTTCGGACTTGGTCCGATTTGAACGATTTGATAGCCTGTGTAAGTCACTAAACACGGCTAGTGATCCGATGATGGCCTCATCAGGGATTGGAGCCAAGCTCGCTGGTGGTACCTCGACGGAAGCTTTTTGTTGCATCTCTGCGGCGGCCGTGTTTGACTGGTGCTTGCAGTACGCGGTGGCGGGAGGACCGGGCCGGCCGCGCTTCGCGCGGACGGGGGCGCTTCGCGCCCCCTCCGGCCCGGTCCTCCCTCCACCGCGTACTGCAAGCACCAGTCAAACAAGTAGCAGGTGCGTAGCTAACAGAGATCCCTAAGAAAATTGTGTCTCCGAAATTATTTGGTCCGATTTCGGCCGAAAAAACGGGGAATCGGACCCCACCACACATCGAGACTGCCATTTTTCGGTGTTTCTCGGGGTCTGGGGGTCCAGGGGGGCACTTCACCACCTCTCTATCACCCCACATGGGGTCCCAAACAGGGCACACAGGGGTTCACAAGGGCACAATGGCCATCACCCCGACCCGCAATCACGAGACTAGGCAGTGAATGGCTTGGTTGACGGGCAGGGGTGTGGCAAAATACATGTTGACAGAGACGGCAGAGACGTGGTGTGTGGTCACTAGCAAAAACAATCGGGATCAGAGACAACTTTGGGTAGAGGAGGGACCGTTCAGCAAAATTGGTAGGGATCAAAAAGCAACAAAAAATACTTGGAGACAATGCGATTTTCGAAGAAAAAGTGGTAGTCACTTCTCAGCAGGGAACCTAACCGAGACACAACGCTCCCAGCCCAGAATCCTCAAGGCTAGCCTGCCGGCGAGGGGCAAAACGGGGACCAGCTGGCGTCACTACGTCGTAGTGCAGCAGCTGTTGCTGCGAACAGACACGTGCAGCAAACCAAGTCCACCTCGAGACACGTGATCATGTACCATATGCTGACATACAGAAGCTGGAAACGAAACAGGCATGTCCGACGGCCCGGCAGGAAGGTATGCTACTGGGCGAGGGCGGCGGATGCAGGGGGTCGTACACGGCCAGGGGGGCGCGGGGGCGCGGGGGGGCGCGGGCGGCGAAGCCGCCCGCGCCCCGACGTTGTCGTCCCAAAACACGAAAAAACGTGTTTAAACGCATTTGGCAAGGGTACGACAGGGTGCGACAGGGTCTCAGACCCCCCCAGGACCCATATGGGACCGATTTTGGGGTCTAGTGGCCCTTCTGAGGACAATAGAATTTTTGTTGCATCGACCCCAGCCTGACGGTCCGCCCTCTAACTTTGGGCTTTGCATGTAACCGATTGTAACCCGATCAGCCTTGGCATGTAACCGATCGTCACCGATCAGCCTATTCTACAGACCTATTCGGACCTATTCACCACCAATTCGGACCAATTCGGCCTGTTACAGACCTATTCGGACCTATTCGCAACCAATTCGGACCTATTCGCTACCAATTCGAACCAATTCGGCATGTCACAGACCTATTCAGACATATTCACTACCAATTCGGACCAATTCGGCATGTCCCAGACCTATTCGGACCTATTCGCTACCAATTCGGACCAATTCGGCCTGTTACAGACCTATTCGGGCCTATTCACTACCAATTCGGACCAATTCGGCATGTCACAGACCTATTCGGACCTATTCGCTACCAATTCGGACCAATTCGGCATCTCACAGACCTATTCAGACCTATTCACTACCAATTCGGACCAATTCGGCATGTCCCAGACCTATTCGGACCTATTCGCTACCAATTCGGACCAATTCGGCCTGTTACAGACCTATTCGGACCTATTCACTACCAATTCGGACCAATTCGGCATGTCCCAGACCTATTCAGACCTATTCACTACCAATTCGGACCAATTCGGCATGTCCCAGACCTATTCGGACCTATTCGCTACCAATTCGGACCAATTCGGCCTGTTGCAGACCTATTCGGACCTATTCATGGTTTGACAGATTTCTGCCAGAATTTCACAGATTCTGGCAGATTCTGGGGATTCCAGATTTTTCAGAATTTTCAAAATCTGAGAAAATCTGTCCAGATTCTGGACAGATTTTTCCAGATTTTTCAGAATTCTGGAAATTCTGAGAAATCTGGAAAAATCTGAGAATTCTGGAAAAAATCTGGCCAGATTCTGGACAGATTTTTCCAGATTTTTCCAGATTTCTCAGAATTCTGGAAAATCTGAGAAATCTGGAAAATTCTGAGAAATTCTGTCAGAATTCTGGAAAATCTGTGGGGGGGACCTTTTCAAATTTTTTTTTGGGGTGGGCCTATTTTGGACATTTGGACCCATTTTCAAAGGAATTTTTGAATTTTGAGCCCATTTCGAGCCCTAAAATGGCTCATCGAACATGGTTTGACAGATTTCTGCCAGAATTTCACAGATTCTCGCAGATTCTGGGGATTTCAGAATTTTCAGAATTTTCAAAATCTGAGAAAATCTGTCCAGATTCTGGACAGATTTTTCCAGATTTTTCAGAATTCTGGAAATTCTGAGAAATCTGGAAAAATCTGAGAATTCTGGAAAAAATCTGGCCAGATTCTGGACAGATTTTTCTTTTTTTTTTTTTTTTTTTTTTTCACGTATCCGTCAGGTGGACCACCGGGTGGGGAGAGATCCGGTGTGAGGCACTTGGGTCCGTCCAGGTGGGCAGGGGGAACCTGGGGGCGGGGGGCCTCAAAACCCGTCTACCAGTGCCGCTTCTAATCTCGTCGGTCTTGTCCCAACCACCACCAGCCAGCCCAGAACGCCCTGACGCTGCGACCTCGTCGATTTTTCCGTTTCGCCCATCCGCCCAACTCCGCCAACCCAACCAGCCCTACCCTTTCTCCCAGTCTTTTTTTTTTTTTTTTTTAGGAGAGGGGGCCCGGTGCCTGCGCGCGTCCTGTCGTACTGTGGCTGCTTGGTGGGGCTAGCGCAGCAGGTTCTACTTTTGCTTCTACGGGCTCTTAGCACTGTAACATGAACTACACGAACAACAAAGCTCTAGGGCAAACAAACCGCGCACTGGCCGGGGTTGAGCTGCGTGGGGCTCCGTGCTGGCGGCATGAACAAGGGGCTGTAGGTAAGTCTACCATTCACAAGGGGCAGCCCGCTGGTGAGGGGAAAAGGGGGCGAGGTAAAGGGGGGGGGGGCAGGGGGGGAGAGGCGAAAGCGACTGACAGCGAGGGCGTGGACCGACTCCGCTGGCGCATTCACCGGAAGAAAGGGGAAGGGGGCACGGGGGTGGGGAACGGGAGGGGGGGGGGGAGGGGCGAAAGGAAAGAGGGGGGTAGGGGGGGGGGAGCCGACCTACGGCTATCTCGCTCCCCTGGCGGCCCTACTCCCCTGGCTCTGGGACCCCTGGGAACTCCGCTGCGAAGACCCCCGCGCCCCTGGCCGGCTCGCCCGCGCCCGCTTGCCTGCCCGCGCCCTCACACGACAACAGACCACGTTGTACGCCTCCGCCTGTGAGGCCTTGTCATCCCCCAACTCGGCCCACCAAGCCTGAATGGCCCGGAGCGCCGCCTCCTGCTCCTCCTGCGGTCGGTGCACGTCGGGGCAGAACTGCTCCTCCCACTCCCCCACCGTCGTGGCCCCGTCGTCCTCATCCATCTCCTGACCACGCTGCGGCGATGCCGACTCCCGCTTCCGCTTCGGCTGCGACGACATCGAGGTGGCTGGTGCTTGCGCAGGGTTGGAGCCTTCCTCGGTGGCGGTCGGGTCGGAGCGGCCGGTGGCCGGGGCGCCGGTGGGTGCAGGAGGGGGATCACCTTCTCGTCGAGGGGGATCACCCTGGTCCTGTGGCTGCGGGACCCTCGCAGGCGGCTCCTCCGCGTCCCGAGGCCCCAGATCCATACAGGTCTCCCCCTGCTCCACGCATTCCCCACACGCCCTGCAATCGCAACCGAAACAACGCCAGTGTTCGACTGCGGTATCCACCGCCTCTGCACAGCGGGCACAGTAAAAACGGCGGCGCGACGGCTGGGACGGCACCTGGCACATGGGGAGGCCCTGCTCCCCCCCTGGACAGCCAGTCCGCCCCAACACCGGCGAGGGGGCGAGGGCAGACACTGCCTCCGCCAGAGGTGGGGGCACCAAAAGGGGGGTGTAGTGCTTTCCCTGATGCTTGACTCCAAGCACTCCGACGAAAGGCTTCACCCGGGGGCGGTGGACCGTGGGGGGCGCTTGATCAGATAGGACCACCACAGCCCACCCCGACCCCAGCGCAAGTCCATGTACTGCTACCTGGTCCGCCCAAGAAGCCTCGTCCCGGCTACCCTCGACTCGCATGGCCGCAGCCCAGGACTCGCTGTTCGGCTCGGCCCGAGCACAAAGGCCTGGGTCACGTAGCACCGCCTGGACGGCTAGCCTCCGCATGCCCGCCGCCGAGCCTCCCATAATGAAAGCCGCCGCATCGAAGAAGCAGTCGCCTGGTGTGAAACGGAACCCCGTGCACTCCTGCATCCCCAAAGACCGTTGCAGCCTGGACAGACCGTCCCCTCCCCCTGGGGCCCGGCCCTCCAGCAAAGCCTTTGTCAGTGCGGTGCTCGCCGGCGGCGGAGGAGGGGGCTCCGCTTGCCCCGGCGGATGAGGGGCCACCCCTTGGTCCTCGCGTGGCAGAGGTAGTGGCGTGCAGACGCACCTGGTGTCGTCTTCGCCCAGCTCACAGCAGGTCGGGCACACCATCCTCGAGCAGTGACCACACTCCCCATGGCGCACGGCCGTGGTGAAGAGCGACGCACAGAACTGACAGCAACCCGGTGACCCCGACACATCCACGCGCCCCGGGATAACCGGGCCCTGCGGCACCTCGACCTCCACACACTTCGTGTATGTGACCTGTTCCACCACCTGGTCCGGCACCGTGACCGGCTTGAACCCCCCGTCCACGCCGCCCACAAAAAGCGCTTGGCATGGTTCACCTGGGGCCACGAGAAGAGGGGGGAGGTTGTCTCTAAAAACCACAGCGTGGACGTCGAGGGCCACCGCCACCCCACGGAGGGCCACCTGGTCCACGTCTTCGCCACCCCCGGAAGCCAGCATACGCCCCGCCCACTCGTCGGGGTCTGAGAGGAGCAGACGGAGTGTGGGCGCTCGACGGACGCACACCACCGCCAGGCGCAGAAGCTTGTCAGCGTCGATGTCAAACCCCAGGTCACACGCCGCGGCCGTCACCGCCACCACCCACGTTGCTGGGGCCCCCTCCGCCACTGACCCACCCAAGGCGGCGACCTGTTCTGGCATCGTAAGAGCATTACCAAGCCCCTCTGCCAGGTCCTCAATAGCCACTCGCGCCCCTCCTCGCTTGTCTCTCCACTTTTCGATGACGACAGAGGGGGACGGAGATGTCGGTGCTGCCTCTGCCCGAGGGACCGGGTCCGCCTGGGGCACAGGGCGCTCCTCATCAGGGTCAATGAACACCTCCCCCTCCCCACGCGAGTCAACCGAGAACCGCATGAAGTGGTCCGGGTTCAGGGGGGCCGCGGCCTCTGTAGCCAACGCCGTCCGGCTCACTGCTGCTGGCGATATGGGGCCGCATTCAAGGAGTGTTCGACCCAGGATGTGGCTGTACGCGCTACTCACTCTGGTGGCGTGGCTCTGGGTGACCAGAACCCTGCTTCGCCCCGTCCGTTCCGCTGCTAGGCGGCCCAGCTTGCCGAAAACCTGGTGCGCCGACGGCCCCAGACCCCCGAAAGCCTCCATCGCAAAGGCCGCGAAAATCTGGCCAGATCTCCTGCAGGGATCACGATACCTCCTGTTCTTCTCTGCCTCCCCCGCTGCCGCCGCCGCTCCAGTAAACCTCGCAGCAGCTTGGACCACGGAAGCCGCGAGGGGATTGCGGATCGTCACGTCGATGACCCGCGGCCACACCCGGCGAGTGACAATGTCCCCGGGGCGCTCCTGGGAGTCCGGAAGGATGTGGAGCGTCTCCATCTCGGGGCTCGTACCCGCTTCCACCGCGAGCCTGTACAGGCTGTCCCGCACGACATCGTGACGCCGAGTGGGCCCACCCCCCACCCTACAGTTCAGCGCGTGGGTGCCGTGCGTGTCCATCTCTTGCCCACACCTGCCGCACTTGGCGTCTGGCTCGAAGAGGGAGATGCCCAGCCTGTGCCGCGTCACCACAACCATTTCCTCTCCCCCGACACGCGTCTCTTCCGTCAGCTTGCCCGCATACGTGGCCCCTGCATGAGGGAGTGACAGGGACCGGTACCTGGCTCTGTCACTGGCGTCTGCCCGCTCGTGCAAGTCTCGGTGGTGAACGTCGATGATGGCCAGGGAGAGGTCCTTCTGTTTCACCATCTCCGTGGGGCGGGACTCCGAATCCACAGCATCCCCCTCGCTCACGTCGTTGTTGTAGGCCGAGCTCAGGGTGTGCCACGCCGCCGTATCCCAGGTGAACTCCTTGTCCAACTCCCGACATAACAGATACCCGTTCTGCATGGAAGCCATCGCTGCGGCGTGCCAGTGCTCCGTAGAACGGCGTATACCGAGCCCACCCACCCGGACCGGCAGCGTCGCCTGTCGCATGGCGTCGTCCGGGAGAGTGTCGTCCGCCAGGCAGAGGATACGAGTCAGGCACTTCTCGACCGCCGCATCGCTCTTCGCCAGGTATTCCGTCGCACCCCTATGTCCCAGTGCACGCATGTAGAACACCAGGCGCGCGAAACCCTCGCAATGCCGGAGGAGAGCAAGGGCCACTTGCCTGTCTTCGAGCGTCGCCAACGCCTCAAGGTAAGGCGCGAATTCAGCCAGCTTCTCGTCCATGTAGCGCTCGCAGAACTCTCGCGACCCTATGGGCGTGCCCAGGAGGGTGAAATCGCCCCCCTCACGGTACACCACTCCCGGCTTGTCAGTCTCATCAGGGAGGCGAAGAAGGAACCCTTGCGCTTCAAGCTCGGTCTTCGAGAGGCGGTTGAGGTCGATAAGCTCACACTTGTCCAGCTTGACCTCCAACCCCTTCTCCTTGCTCCACTTCACCACGAAATCCAGCGCCTCCTTCACGACTCCCGCTGGCCCCATCAGCACGCCGTCGTCCAGGTAGAAGACACTACCTCCACACCCTGCGAAGTGCCCGACCAGCATCTCAGCTAGCTCTTTAATGGCTAGGGAGAAAAGAAGTGGTCCGAGGGGGTCCCCCTGCTGAACTCCACACGTGGACTGGAAGACGTGCCCACTGTACGATAGTGTGGAGGGGGACCCGTAGCACCACTGTGCGAAAGGGAGGAGGCCCGGGATGTCTCGTTCAACCACCTCTAGGAACGCCTCCCGGTGGACAGAGTTGAACGCGTTCTTGAAATCGATTTTAAGAACGACAGCATCCCGGGGCCCACCACCTGCGGCTGTCGCCTTGGCGCGCTCCGCCCACTGTGCCACCACCGCTACACCCGCCTCGAGTCCCCGTTGAACTGCGACGCCCACCTGCTTCCCTTTCATCAGGATGCGCCGTGCTGCGTCTTTATGGCGAGTGGAGAGCAGCTTGGCGGTTAGCCTCCTCAGAGTCTCACCGCACGCTATCGGTCGCACATCACCGTCGCTCTTCTTCAAAGCGGTGAGCTTGGCGCCTGCCAGGATCGGCATGATCTCCTGCGGAGCCCTGCCTGACGCCATCAGGTTCACCACCTGTGTGAGCCACGCCAACGGCTTCGCCCCTGCCGCGTCTTTACACTCAACTGCCTGGCGGACGTGATCCGGGCGTAGCCCCACTTGACCCCCGGCCGACCCATTAGGGAAGGTCTTGAGTGCACTCATCACTTCGGCCGGGGTGAAAGGCCGGCACGTGGCAGGGGCTGGTTCGCGCGCATGCGGTGGAACTCCGGTCGGGTGTTTCGATTCAAGGGCTGCACGCGTCTCCCAGTCAGGGCGGTACTCACACGAGCGGCAAAGCGCTGGGGGAGGGGGGGGGGACATCAATAGGGGAGGGGAGGGGAGGGGAGGGGAGGGGAGGGGAGGGGAGGGGAGGGGAGGGGAGGGGAGGGGAGGGGAGGGGAGGGGAGGGGAGGGGAGGGGAGGGGAGGGGAGGGGAGGGGAGGGGAGGGGAGGGGAGGGGAGGGGAGGGGAGGGGAGGGGAGGGGAGGGGAGGGGAGGGGAGGGGAGGGGAGGGGAGGGGAGGGGAGGGGAGGGGAGGGGAGGGGAGGGGAGGGGAGGGGAGGGGAGGGGAGGGGAGGGGAGGGGAGGGGAGGGGAGGGGAGGAGAGGGGGGGGGGGGGTTATGTTGTTTCTAACCCAGACCTGCTGTGCAGAGCCCGGGGGAGGGGGTGGCCAGCCCCTGTCTAACCATTCACAACGGCCACCTGCACACATCTATGAAAGGGGGGGGGGGGAAGGTCCCGGGGGGGGGGGGGGGGTGGTGGGGGTGGGGACGCTGCTCCGCCTACTCGCCTCGCTCCACCTCCGTCTGCAGCTTGCGCATGTAGACGCGCAGGCTGACCCCCGGCTCCCTCGTCTGGTTCCCGGGCTCGGCCTGCGCGCCCCCTTGCAGGATGCGCGCCTGCAGCCACTCCGCCGCTACGTCACCTGCCACCCTGGGCGAGAGGGGGCAAAGGCCATAGCTGGGGTGGAAGCAGTGCCTCCACGCCTCGACGGTGCGGGGGATGGCTCCTCCCATCGAGACGCAGGGGGCCATGCCGCGGGCCCGCGCTACCACCCCCTCGGCCCAGACACGGGACGCCGCAAGCTCCTGCAGAGCGGGGATGTTCGCCGCGGGCGTCTCGTCGTCCCCGTAGGCGTCGATGGCCTGGAGGTCGTCCTCGGGCTCCCACACGTTCGCCGGGTCGTCGTCGAACTCCATGGGGCCCGCCGCGTCACCCTGACGCAGCTCCTCCAGGCGTCTCGAGGACGCGGCCGTCCGGCTGCGGCGCTGCCCGTCCCGGCGGGCCTGCGCGGCGTTGCGCATCATCGTCGCAGCAACCCCCTGGATCCCGCCAGCCCCACCGGGGGCTGTTCCGCCAGAGGTGCCAGAGGGGGCTGTGTTGAAGGTGTGGGAGCCTCCGCCCTGGCGGCGCCGCGCGGCCTGAGCGGGGCCAGACGGCTGGGCGCCTGCCGCCGTGACCGGAGCCGCAGAGGGCACACCAGAGGGGGCTGTGTTTGAGGTTTGGGAGCCTCCGCCCTGGTGGTTCTCTGTGGCCCCCGACCCCGACGGCGGGCACTCTGCATGTTGGGCCTGCCCCTGCGTGGGGGCTGGGGCAGCCCGGGAGGCACTCTCCGCCGGGGGCACGCTGTGGCCGTGGGTCGCGGAGGGCGCACCAGAGGGGGCTGTGTTTGAGGTTTGGGAGCCTCCGCCCTGGTGCATCTCCACGTCCTGGCCGGGAGCGACCGGCTCCTCCGCCACTTCCTCCTTCACCCGCGTTGGATGGTGCGCAGCCCCCGACGAGTCGTGCGGGGCACTCGGCTGCCTGGGCCCCATCGGCGTGTCGTGCATGCGGCTCGGGATGGGCTTCCGCCGGCGGGGGCGCGCCCGGGCGGACTCCAGGACCTCCCGCAGATCCGGGGTGACCGCGGGTTGCTCCGCAGGGTCTGGAGCGTCGACATCCACCGCCACCCGGTCAATGTAGCCTGGGCACCGCTCAGCACCCGCACTGCGCATGACGCGCACACTTTGCGCCAGCATCTGCCACACGCGTGATGCCTCGCGGAGCGGTCGAACGGGCGGCGGCACTTCTCGCACTCCTCCACCTGGCCCGCCGAGCCCCCCTGACGCACCATCTGCATGGGACTATCACCATCGCACCCCGTGACATCCGCTGCCATCGGCTTCGGGGGAAGACCCGCCAGGTGCTGACGCATGGGCTCCGGCATAACTAGGGGCACGTAGTGCCCATGTTGCCCCCCCGTCCTCCGCAGACAGTGGGCGTCCACCACTGCACCCGCACCTACTGGGGACAGAAGCATCGGCTGGTGGTTGTCGATGAGCACGAGGACGACGCATCTGGTCACGCGCGCAGCCGCCGCCAGGGCGATGAAGTCCGCCCAGGTGCGCACGTCGTCGCTCCCTGCGCGCATCATCTGCTCGGCCCACTGGTTCGGACCCTCCTCCACCCGCATCCGGAGGTCCGGGTCGCGCATCGCCCTGCGGACTGCCTCTTGGCGCAGCCACCCGCTGGATTGCTTCACCGATCGGGCACCCAGCGTGGCCAACGCATCAAAAGCACAGTCCCCCACCCGGAACGACCACCCGTCCGGCTCGACCAGGCCCAGCCGCGCCTGCTGCTGCAGGGACGACAAGCTCAGCCTCCCGTCCGTCTGGCCGCGCCACTCCAGCAATTGGGCCAGGGGGTCAGCCGCCACCCCACCCGCCGGCTGCGGGAGGTCCCCCTCCGCGGGGGGAGGCGGCGGGCGTGGGCGGCGGGGAGGGGCAGGTTCGGGTTCAGGGGTCGGCTCCTCGGGGCCCGCCGCGTCATCCGGGTCACACATGAAATCCTCCGCGTCCATGTGCCCGTCGAAGTGTGGCGCGGGGGCCAGGTCCGTGTCAGGCGCGAAGAAGTAGTCCGGCTCCACGCCCACCAGCGGATCCGGCAAGACCCGCTCCCGAGTCTGACCAGAGCGCAGGTCCGTGCACAGCGCCCCCCTGCGGAGCGACGACCGCCCCACCGCCCGCATCAACGGCACCACTATCCGCGCCGCCCAGGAACGAGTGAGCTCGGCCCTGTCCCCCAGCTTGTGGTCCACCGCGAAGCTGACCAAGTGCCTGAAGAGCCGCACGGCCTCCGGACCCATCCCGCCCGACTGCTCCAGGGCGAACGCGGAGAAGGCGATCTCAACCTCCTGACACCGCGCCCCGTGCTTGCGATGCTTGGATGCTTCAGCCCGCGACGCGGTGTACCCCCGCGCTCTCGCCGCACCCTGCCTCGCAGACTCCGCGCACGTCGACCACACGGTCACGTCGATCGCCCGGCCCCGCGACTCACCTATGCCGCACGGGAGGAACACGTCAGCCGGCTTGCCCCCGCCCAAGAGGAGGTGGTTGGGCTCCAGCTGGGGGCCGAGTCCCGCGTCCCGCGCCAGCCCCAGCACCCCGAGCTTCACCGCGTCGTGGCGCTTGATGCGGTCCGCCGATGCCTGGCAGCTGAACACATGGGCGCCCAAGACGTCCATGGCGTCCCCGCACTCGTGGCACCGCGACCCAGGGGCGAAGACGACGAGGCCCAGGCGCAGGCGAGCCGCCACTTGGTACTCCTCCCTCCCCATCGCAAACTGTTGTTCTGGCGTCACCGTCACCCACGCCCCTGCGCCTGGGAGGGACGCGGACAACTGACGCCCTTTACTCAGCACGTCAGCCTCCGCCAGTAGGGTCTCGTGCTGCCGGCTGATGATCGCCAGGGATAGGTCGCGCTGGCGGAGGGGCTCGCCCGGGCGCTTGTGAGGGTCCACCCAGTCCGCCTCCGCCACCAGCTCGTTGTGGGCGGTCGCTGCCACGCGCCACGCATCCGCATCCCAACGATATCCGCTGTCCAGCTGCACACATAGGGGGAAGAAGGAGCTAGCCGCCGCCAAAGCCGCAGCGGTGATGTGGTCCTCCGACCTCCGAATGCCCATACCCCCTAGCCTGACGGGCAGGGCCGCCTGGTCTCGCGCATCGTCAGGGAGGGTCCCGTCCCTGTCCCCGAGCACAGATGCCAGCACCATCCCGATTTCCTTGTCATACTGGCGAAGGTATTCTCTCCCGGCGTACCCAATTGCGCGCATCTGGAAGACCAGCTTGCAGAAGCCTTCACAGTGTCGCAGGAGGGTCATGGCCACTTGCGCGTCTTGGAGGTGGTGAAGCTGGCGCAGGTTCGGGATGAACTTCTCTCTCAGTTTTGTATCCATCACCCGCTCGCAGAATTCCGCATCCCCCACCGGAGCCCCGAGGAACTCGAAGTTGTGGTGGAGGAGGTCCATGCGAGTCGCGCGCTCCTTTTCCGTCGCGGCTACATCAAGGCCCGCTCCCCGGAGGCCCTCCACCGAGTGCCCATTCAGCGAGATCACTTCGCATTTGCGGCGTGCCACCACCAGGCCCAGCTCCGCGCTCCGCCGCTCGAGGATCGCGAACGCGTGGCCGACCGCCCCGGGGGAGCCCATCAGCGTGCCATCGTCCAAGTACCACACGCTGCCCTCCACCCCCGGCAGCTTGCCTAGGTCCTCGGTCAGCTGGCGGATGGCCAGGGAGAACAGGAGCGGCCCGAGGGGGTCCCCCTGCTGTACCCCCCTCTGCGATTCGAGCACTTCGCCACGGTATATCAGGGCTGAGGGCGACGCGTAGCACCACTCGACCCACGCCGACAGCTCCGGGAGGTCCCGCCTGACAGCATCGATGAACGCCTGCCTGTTAACCATGTTAAAGGCGTTGGCATAGTCGATCTTCAGCAGGACCTTGTCCGCCCCCCTGTTGCGCGCCGCGAAGTCCTTCACGACCGCCGTGGCCGCCTCCAGTCCGCCGTCCACCGCCACTCCTACTTGCCTCCCCTTCAGGAGGAGCTTCCCAGCCTGTTCCCTGACGTCTGCGGTGAGGGTTTTGGCCACCAGGCGGCGGAGGGTCTCCCCAACCGCGATCGGGCGGATCCCCGCGTCTGGCTTGGGGAGCGCGACCAGAGACGCGCCCGCGATGTGCCGGGCCAGCTGCGGGGGGGCCTCGCCTCTGCGCAGGACATTCACCACCGCCGTGAGGGCCGGAAGCACATCCACTCCCTCCACCTGGACGAGCTCCCGGAGGTGGTCCGCCCTCAGGCCTGAGGGGCCGGCGCCCGTGCCCCTCGGTAACCCCTTCAGCGCTTTAAACACCTCGGCGGGGGTGGCATCCGCGGGCACTACCCGCGTCGCCGCGGAGATGGCTGGGCTGTCCGCTTCCGGGTGCATTGCTAGGAGCTTCGCTTTCGTGGCAGGGGTGGCAGGCGCCAGGCCGGCGCTCCTGGTGCGCGCCATCGCCGCCGAATACCGCCCTTGTCTCGCCGCTTGCACCACCGCTTCCTCCGTCTCCTCCCATGTGGGGGCAGCCTCCACCCGTCCCGGGCCCGGGGCTTCCGTCCGGGCCCGGCGCCAGAGCTCCGACGCGCGTCCTTCCCGCCAGAGGATGATCGCCTCCTCCCGGGCCCGCTTCGCCAGCAGCTGCTTCTTCTTCCCTCCACGGTAGGTGCGGAAGAGGGTTTTGGGCACCAAGAGGAGGCGGAGCCACGCCGTGGTGCTCGAACTATTCGCTGCGACATCCCACAGGGCCTGGCTATAGGCTACCGCCGCCGGGCGGAGGATCGCCCCGGGGACCGACAGCGACACCCCCACTCGCTCCGTGTGGATGCTCTCAAGGGGAGGGAGGCGACCCGCATCCGCTGCCTCCGCCGCAGAGGGTGCGCGCCTGTTCGGCACCACAGGGGTCGCGCCACGTGGGCGGCACTTCACGCAGGAGTCCAAGGAGGTGCTCATTACCTTCGAGCACCACATGCACTTCTTCATGCCCAGCAGACGAAGCGCGCTCGGCGGGAACTCCTCACCCTGGTCTGCGTGCGCCTGGGCGTGCTTGCGGAGCGTCTCCTTGGACGAATACGGCGTATGCCGGTGGAGAGCCGAGCCCGCGCAGGCCGTGAGGGGGCAGAACCAGCGGCGACGCACATCCCCCAGGCCCGCCCCTTCTGCCTCCTGGGCACCCTCCCCTAGGGCCGCCGGGCAGGCGTCTCGACACGTGGCTGGGCTGAGGTGGGCCGGCGCCGCGCTCTCTCGAAGGGCCCTGCGTCGGGCAAGGGGCATGGCCACTCCCTCGTAGTGGTTGCCAGAGAGAGCCACCACCCTGACATCTGCGGGGGCTGGCCCCTGCTTCTTAGGGCGCCGCGGGTCCACACGGATTGCCTGACCCCTGCCCTCCTGCACCACCACCACTGACAAGTCCCACGCTCCCGCCGCCAGGTGCAGCGCGAGGTGGTCCCCATGCGCCGCACCAGCCAGGCCCGCCCGATACTCCTCGACCCGCCTGGCGTCCCCTAACAAGTGAAGCAGTTGAGGTTTCACCGAGGCGTCCCCTGCACGCCGGGACAGCTCGGAGCGCATGCCCACTATGTCGTCGTGGGAGGGGAGGGCGGCCGTGGGCGTGAGTGCCGCGAAGAGGCAGTCCCCTGTCGCCTGATTCGGCACCCTGGACCCCCCGAACTGCGACAGGACCTCGTCCACCCCAGTCCAGTCCTCCTCCATCTCCAGGTCCCCACCGCACAGGTCGCGCGGGCCGAGGAAGAGCGGGGGGCGCTCTGACGTTGCGCACAGGAGGCGGGTCCGTCTCATGGGCTGTACGGAGCGCCACAAGTCCAGGGTCACCGCGTCCCGCATCTCCGACTCCCGCAGCCGCGCTGCCGTCACGGCCACCTCCACCCCAGCCCAGACGAGACACGCGAGCGACAGGAACCCCAGCCCCCAGACCCCGCCCGACAGGGCCCCCGCCGACGCCAGGACCGGCAACACCTCTGCCACTCGCTCCGCCCGACTCACCCGACGCAGCGCGTCCAGCCCGGCGCCGATCCGGTCCTCCGAGCGGCGGACGGAGGCAGGCAGGAGAACCTCCAGGCGCGGCCTGCGGGCCACCCATCGGGATCGCCTGCGGGCCCTCCACGACCAGCGAGGGAGCCAGCCGCGTCGGTTGGCCAGGCGGCGCTGCCGTACCATCGCCGAGCCCACCAGCACCCACCCGCCCGTCGCCAGCCCGTATGCGGACGCCGCCACCACTCCTGCCCGTAGATCGCTCGCAGATAGGACCTCAACCCAGAGCGCGCCGGCGGCGATCACGGCCGCCCCGCCCAGGCCCGCCGCCAGCCCGCACGCCTCCGTGAACCCCGGGAGCACACCCGCCGCCCTGCCCGACACCCTCAGCCAGCGCACCACCCGGCTCACCCGCCCTAGGGCCCAGGAAATGCCCCGCGCCGCTCTTGATGGGGACAGCCCCGCAGCCAGCAGTACGGGCAGGACCCCCAACCCCCACCACCAGGCCCAGGCCGTCTCTCCCTGTAGTGCGACCCACCTAGGCTCCCAGACGAAGACGAACCCCCAGCACGCAGCAGCTGACGAGGCCCAGGCGCGTTCCACCCCGCCCGCCACCACCCAGCAGCACCCTCCCACCACCGCTGCTCTCCACGCTTTCGACTGCCCCCACACACTGTGCATCAGCCTCGTCGCCCGTCTCCGCCCGACTGCCCACCAGCCTCGCGCCCGGCACCGACTCAGGGCAAATACAGCCGGCCACCAGCTCCAGCCCAGCGTCCCCGCCACCACCACCGCCCACCCAAGAGTCGCCCTTACCCAGCCAACCCCCCAGTACCCGCCCAGGGGGGGGAGCTCGGGGGAGGGGGGTGGAAAGACATAAGCTGGGAGGGGGGAGCCCGGGACGGGGGGGGGACCACACGACACTCCCTCCCACCATCCCCCACAACGCGGGCAGAGCCCATCTCGTCCCCCCCTGTCAGCTATCACGCCGGGGGCGCCGTACTTGGCCCCGCGGGGGCGGCTAAGCGGCTTCCGCCGCTCCAGAGGCCCTGCGGGCGTGGTCTCTGCAGCGGTGACCGCCGCTGCCTGCTCGGGGGGGGGCCGCGGCCCTTCCGCAGCCGTCGGGGAGTGCCGTTGGGGGGTGCATGAAGCCGGTGGGTCAGACCGGTGTGCTGTTGTTGGGGGGGGGCCCGTGTGGGCCCCGCCCTCCCCCGGCTCCGCCTGTCCCGGTGCTGCCGCCGCCGCCGCAGCCGTTGCTGCCGCTGCTCCCGCCGCTACCGGGGGCGACCCGGGCTGCCCACGTGCGGGGGGTTGCGACCCCCGCGCCGCTGCCGCTACCGGGGGCGGCCCGGGCTGCACTCGTGTGGGGGGCTGCGACCCCCCCGTCTCCCTCGCTACCGGGGGCGGCCCGGGCTGCTCTCCCGCTGGGGGCGTGAGCGCCGCCACCAGCAGCGCCATGAGGGCCCACTGCCCTCGCCTCCTCGCGTGCCCACGGCCGGGCGCATCTCGCGCCTCCATCACGACTCGCGCTCGCGTGCGTCGGGGGTGGGAAGGGGGGGACTGGGAAGGGAAGGGGAACAGAGCCCGAGGGACAAGTGGCCCCAGGGGGAGTGGTTTTTTGCTTGGGGATACGCTATTAGCCCAACCAGCCCTCCCGACTCTGCCCGCCCGCAAGTTCAAGAAGAAGTTTGGAAAGGGGAAAAGGGATGGGGGAGAGGAGGGAGAGGGAGGGGTTTTTGAAAGGGGAGGGGAGAACCCAACCGACCCAACCGACCAGGGGGGGGGGGACGCGAGTGTGTATACCAATGAAGTACAGAAACTGTAGCAATGAAGTACAGAAACTGTAGCTTAAGAAATCGTTGGATTTTTCCAGATTTTTCCAGATTTCTCAGAATTCTGGAAAATCTGAGAAATCTGGAAAATTCTGAGAAATTCTGTCAGAATTCTGGAAAATCTGTGGGGGGGACCTTTTCAAATTTTTTTTTTGGGGTGGGCCTATTTTGGACATTTGGACCCATTTTCAAAGGAATTTTTGAATTTTGAGCCCATTTTGAGCCCTAAAATGGCTCATCGAAATATTTCTGCAAAAATCCGGGCCAGAATGCCAAAATCTGAAAAATCTGAGAAAATCTGGAAAATTCTGAGAATTCTGTCGGAATTCTGGAAAATCTGAGAAATCTGGAAAATTCTGAGAAATTCTGTGGGGGGACCTTCAGGCCTGGGCGGGGAACGAGCCCTTTTTCCAGGTTTTTTGGGTCGGGGAACCAGGTTTTTTCTAAGAATTTTTACAAGGGAATTTTTGCTCGCCCCCCCACAGTTTCCAGGCGCGTGCCCGTCAGGCGGGACTTTTTCTCTGATTTCTCTCCGCGTCATCATTGACAGCTCTCGAGTGATGCCCAGAGATGCTTGCGGCAGAGAGTGCCCCTCATGCGCGTTACAGCTGAAAATGAATGAGGATCATCTGGCACTCGTTCTCATCGGGGGTTGTGCTCCGCAGGGACTCAATACACCTTGGCACTCTCGCAGGGCTGGACATGCCAGCAGCTGGAGGACAGTTACAAAGCTGCCCCCGACGCCACCCACCTGCTGGCCCCTTCAGGTCTGAAAGCCCAAAAGCTCCCGGGGATTTTGCAGTGGTGCGCACCATATTCAGCGCAGGGTGATCTCTCCGATTTTCCAAAACTGCTGGTTTACGGGTTTGGGGAACGGTCGTCGGCAGACCGTTGAAATGCCCGTGTTAGCAAGGCACACTCACGTTTCAGGTAGCGTGTCGCGTGTCACGCATGTCGCGAACGCGGCAAGTGTACTTCCCAGGTGGGGAAGCCCGACCTCCTGTCCGATGTCAGTCAGGCTTCGAAGAAGCGCTTCATGGA
This sequence comes from Rhynchopus euleeides, assembly GCA_963210315.1. Classification (NCBI taxonomy): domain Eukaryota; phylum Euglenozoa; class Diplonemea; order Diplonemida; family Diplonemidae; genus Rhynchopus; species Rhynchopus euleeides. The sequence continues at coordinate 731,955 of OY723269.1, forward strand.
TGCGGCGCTGACCCGGGGAAGTGAGATAGATGGACGGGCACACGCTACATGGGGGGTCTGGGGGGCGGGCGTGAGCCCCCCAGCCGCCGGAGGCCACGGTAGCGAACATCTGTTCGTGTGGGCGTACAGATTCTGTGCGAGTTGGCTGCGTCCTCAGAGGCGACTGGAGTGGTTGGACCCCGACTTGATGGGATTCGAAGGACTTGAGTACGAGACGTACGCCACAGGGGGGTCTGGGGGGCGGAGCCCCCCAGCCGCCGGAGGCCACGGTAGTGAACGTCTGGCTCTCCAGTTGGCCAGCAAGGCGAACGGTACGTGGGACAGACTTCCCTTCCATCCTTGTGCGCACCCTGTCGACTGGGGAAAACTTAGAAAAAGTTTTTTCCTCTGCGAAACAACCTTAGAAAAAAATTCCCCTAACAAAATTCTTAGAAAAAAACTTTTTTTCCCCTTACAAAAATTCTTAGAAAAAAAGTTCGGAATCCTGAAAGTGGGGAACAAGCCCCCCAGTTAGGAACAGCCCTGGGGACCTTTTCGAAAAAAAAATTTTGGGGTGGGCCTATTTTGGACATTTGGGTCCGTTTTCAAAGGAATTTATGAATTTTGAGCCCATTCGTTGCCCTAAAATGGGACCGCGAATATCTAGCTCCTGCTGAGGACCTGGGTACATGGCCAAATCAGCCAGAAATCTCAGGTTTTCGTATTGCAATTTGGGTTCGCGTGCTGGTATCGCAGCCTGGCCCCGAGGGTCCATACCGTGAGTAACCGGGCCCGCTATCCTACACTCGTTTTTTCCTAGGTTTTCGTCAGCTGATTGAGGGTGTGATATGAGGGTTCTATCCAACAAGGATATCAAGGCGGCACTTCAAAGTCCTGCCAAGGATAGCGCCACGTGGGTGTGTGCTTCTGATGTATGTTATGTCATCATGTGAAACCCTCCCCAGCGTGTGCCAACAATCCCTGACACGCTCACGAAAAGCATGACACGGAGAAAGCAGGTGCCGAAACAACCTGCCGAGCACACGGGTGGTGCCACGTTGATCCACGCAGCGATCTCCCGTGACAGGAAGCCTTGTCGCCACGGCAGAGTGCCGCAGACTGTGGGAGAGGTGTCGCCAGTCCTTGAGGTTGCAGTGTAAACCCGTGCCTTGTTCACCCTGTTGTTCACCCCTGTGAGGTTGATCCCATATCGTTGCCTGCTTTGGGGCCTGAAGGACATAGGGGTCCAACCGGCACTTGAGCATCGCAAGGCCTGAGCGGCTGTGTGGCAGGTTTTCATTGAAGGGCCAAACCCCCCCTTTTCTGGGTGAAAAGTGTTGTGCGTCGTTCAGTATCTTGCGCGAATTGCTTTCGACACCACCATCAAACCACCGCAAAAGAACAACCCATCTTCTGGAGTGTGATCTCTGGTGGCGGGGTGGGATGGGTGAGTGGGGTGTGACGGTGCAACGACAGTCGAACTTCTTCGAACACAGAACACCCCACCAACCTGCCGGGCGTGTGAAGTGTTCGCAAGGATCCGCACGGTGAAAAGTTTCCTGAGTTGGCTACGCCGAACTTACAAAATGGCAAGGTGTGAGTGTCGCTTGTTACGACCCACTGGCTGGACGAGTTCTCTTTTTGGGACAAGACCACACACAACAAGAAGGTTGTCACAGGGGGTCTTCGCTGGTCGTTATTGTTCGTCAATCTTCGTCAGTTTTCACTATTTCAACAGCAAATACACCAAGATGCACTGACGACCATCCGGTAGCGAAGACCCCCACAGTGAAAAAGATAGTTGGCAGCGCTTTGGGTGACAAACACAATCTACCTTGCCTTGTTGTTATGACTGTGCGCACATTCACACCAACCTTCATCAGCCAAACCACGTGAGGTTTGTTCATCCGGGTTTGGCGCACACACAACGACTTGTCTTTGAAACGTCCAATGCAACACTCACAGCATCGAGGCCAAGTGTTTCTCGTAGTATTTTTCGGTTTTGCTCTGAGTGAGCGGATATAACTGGTGAAAATGGGTACAGTGGCTGAATCTGGAGGTTGGGTGCGGCTTGTGTGTTCCGCATCATCCCTACAAATCAAACCAAGCCGATTGACACCGAACATTTTGTCTGACCTGCACCCATTGTTTCCTGCCTGCCTGCCTGTGTTGTGCTGCACCTGTGCCTCCCTGTTCTGTATTTTGTACCCTCAGCGGGTTCACGATACAGGGCAGTCCACTCCCCCAAAAATCACGGTCTTGACGCCCATTCCATCCACTTTCAGTGGATGTGTTTGGTATTTCCGAATGGAATTTTCCAGCGTCAAGATTACAAGAACAGGGTCAGTCACTTCTACCGTAGCTGCGATGCCGGTAGTTGTGCAGAAATGATCTTTTCGACGGACGCGACGCCTCCCCAGCTTGCCTGTGTCTGTGTTGCCATAGCCATGTGACAGATATTCACATAACGAATGTACTGTCACACCGCAAGGGGTTTTGGACAACGTTAAACAACAGTACACTTGCAGGTTTGGGTCAAAAATTCCAATTTCCGCTGGTCACGGGCCCCTTTCAAAACATTGACCACCTTTCGAGAATTTAGTTCTGCACCATGGATTCGAGGGACTGCGATGATTCGGAACCGAGGATGAAGACTACTGGGAAGGAACTGTGTGCTCTCTTGAAGCACTGGAATCGGCGAACTTGGACGGAACCTAAGCGCGACAGGTGAAGGGGCATCCCGAACAAAGGCATACAAAGTGGCTCTGGAGACATTGTTGCATCTGCGACACCCTGTCTTACATCCCGCCTGGGCTCTGATCTTCACCTATAGCAATGACTAAATCCCTATCATGGGTACATGAAGCTTTTGTAGGTACATTTAAACTTGCGAACCTCTCAACGACCTGTTAATCGCCTTGTACCGAAATCTGACCCTGGGCTTCGGCCCTCACGGCATTCAGCGGGTGACCCGATGCCGGTGTGGATGGAGAAGTGCACAGTTCTGAAACAGTGTGTCGACGAATCCGAGGAATCCAATCAGAGTAGTCCCGAGATGAAGTGGTGCAAGAACTCAAAAACTGTTTGCCTTTGGTCAAGGCCCCCTTTCCAAAAATTTGACCCGCGCAGTGGTGGCCAGTCCTGAGAACCAACAGTAGCATAAGCCTACGACTGGTCCAGGACGAGGCCGACCCTGTACATAGCCTGTGTATGACTACCCTGTCATACCAGGCTGCTGCTAGTTGGCCACAAGCCCCACTGGCAGAATTCTCAGAATTCTCAGAATTCTCAGAATTCCCCAGAATCTGACAGAATTCTGCAGAATTCTCAGAATCTGCAGAATTCTACAGAATTTCTCAGATTCTGCAGAATTTAAAAATCTGGAAATTCTGGGCATTTTTCTGTCAGAATTCTGCGAAACCATGCCTATTCACTACCAATTCGGACCAATTCGGCATGTCACAGACCTATTCGGACCTATTCGCTACCAATTCGGACCAATTCGGCATGTCACAGACCTATTCGGACCTATTCGCTACCAATTCGGACCAATTCGGCATGTCACAGACCTATTCGGACCTATTCGCTACCAATTCGGACCAATTCGGCATGTTGCAGACCTATTCGGACCTATTCACTACCAATTCGGACCAATTCGGCATGTCACAGACCTATTCGGACCTATTCGCTACCAATTCGGACCAATTCGGCATGTTGCAGACCTATTCGGACCTATTCACTACCAATTCGGACCAATTCGGCATGTCCCAGACCTATTCGGACCTATTCACTACCAATTCGGACCAATTCGGCATGTTGCAGACCTATTCGGACCTATTCACTACCAATTCGGACCAATTCGGCATGTCACAGACCTATTCGGACCTATTCGCTACCAATTCGGACCAATTCGGCATCTCACAGACCTATTCAGACCTATTCACTACCAATTCGGACCAATTCGGCATGTCCCAGACCTATTCAGACCTATTCACTACCAATTCGGACCAATTCGGCATGTCCCAGACCTATTCGGACCTATTCACTACCAATTCGGACCAATTCGGCATGTTGCAGACCTATTCGGACCTATTCACTACCAATTCGGACCAATTCGGCATCTCACAGACCTATTCAGACCTATTCACTACCAATTCGGACCAATTCGGCATGTCACAGACCTATTCGGACCTATTCGCTACCAATTCGGACCAATTCGGCATCTCACAGACCTATTCAGACCTATTCACTACCAATTCGGACCAATTCGGCATGTCCCAGACCTATTCGGACCTATTCGCTACCAATTCGGACCAATTCGGCCTGTTACAGACCTATTCGGACCTATTCACTACCAATTCGGACCAATTCGGCATGTCCCAGACCTATTCAGACCTATTCACTACCCACTGCCCACATCTCCCGCGGGAGATGACCCCATCTCCCGCGGGAGATGCCCCCATCTCCCGGGGGGGAGATGACCCCCCACCCTGGCGGGATATCCCACCGGGATATCCCGTTTCCATATCCCACAAAATCCTGGCCACCGTGTTTCTGGACCGAAATTTCGGATTTCATTTCCGGAAAATTTCCGGATCGTGGTGGGGTCATTTTGCTCTGGGAGATGAGTTTTTGGCCATTCAAATTTTTTGACATTTCCCTCCCGTTGTCTGTGGACCGCCCAAAAATGAAATCGAAAACCATGGTTGCATAGCGGCCGTTTTAAAAAATCCCTTGTATTTTGTGGACCTGCAAAAACGGCCGCTGATTTTCAGCATTTTAAAAAACGGCCGTTTTTTTTACCTGGGAATTTTGTATGGGGCGTGGGTCAGCAGGCGAGATCCCACCACCAGGAGTGCCTCCCCACTGCAAGGGACACCCTGCAGCAAGCATTGTGAGCGCGCCTTCAAGTATGATGCGAAGAGTTCAGACTTCGTGGACCACTTTGACGGACCGCGCCATATCAAGAAGAAGAAGAACGCAGCGTTGAAAGTGCAGAGCCAGGGAAACAGCTGGCGCTGTCGGAGTGCGATACCCTCAGTGGCAGGCTTGCAACTTCGGATCGCCCGGGGTGCGTTGTTCACCGGATCACCGGCTGGCATGGTGCATGATGCTGTCAAGAAGTGTGTCCCGAGGAGGGGCTGAACATGGTTGCGGCCAATCTAGGCACGTGTGTCGTGGATGACCGTGCAGGCAGAGGTGGGTGTCGCTCACTGGCATCAGGGCTCTTCCGACAGAGCTTTCCCTTGATCTCGGCGACAGCACCCCGGATGAGAAGGACACCGCCTTCGCTGATTTCTTCCCGAAGGCACGGGCGATCATCCCGGGCAATATGCAGCACCAGCTGGATGGGTTCACGACCGCACTGGCGCTGAAGGATGTGCTGTGCCACATCTCTGACGCAGCTGAGAGGGAGAAGCAGGCGAGCAAGACGGCACCACCGGCCGTGCGATCCCGCTTCTCTCCGACACACACTACCTGCACCGCTTGAGTGGATCTGCACCTTGCACCACGTCCCCGGGCATTTATACAATCTTCCGGGCCCGCTGCAGGACAGCGGCCCTGCTACGTGTGCGTCGCTTCTGCGGTTGGCAGAGATGCCCACGAAATCGCTGGGCTCGAGTCCCACCTGCAGGCCGCCGTCCGCCTGACGGCACCCCTCGCATCGCTGCTCCAGAAGTACTGCGATGCGCAGCTGGGTGTGCCAACGGCGTGCCCCTGTCGACGCAGTGTACACCGACATTGAGAATGTCATCGAGAAAGTGTCTGAGGTGGGGAAGTACGACCCCCCAGTGCCCCTGGCAGGGAGCTGGCCTGGGCTGGCGACCGCATGCGCAGAAGGTGGGACGGCACGGAATCAGGGAAGTCCTTCTGGTTTGCGGTCCGCCGTCTGCCGTCTGCCGTCCGCCGTCTGTCGATGATGAGGACATGGGAGAGTGGGAGACGTTCGCTGGTATCTTGCGATACAGCGAAGAGGGCGGTGTGTACAAGGTGACCTGCAGTGAGGCTTTCAACAGCCTCCCAGGCATCACCTTGTGGGACGGAGCCGAACAGCAGTACACGATACCGCACCCAGGCTACGCCTACTGTCGCATCTTAGATGCGACAGCCTTTATGCAGGAGAGGCTGGCGGCGGTCTCGACGGAGGCGACGCGGGCCGAGCAGGCCGCGCAGGCGCAGACGGCGGAGGCCCGCGCGGTGGCGGCGCAGGCGGAGCGGGCGGCAGGGGAGCAGGCAGCGAGGGCGACGCAGGCAGAGCAGGCTGTGCAGTCGATGCAGCAGCAGCACCAGCATCAACAACAGCAGCATCAGCAGCAGGAGCAGCGTCTGCAAGAGCAGCTCCAGCACCTCGGGCAGCAGCAGCAGCAACAACAACAGCCGCAGCAGCTTCCCCCTCAGATGCCCTCCTTTCCGGGGATGCCCTACACTCCTGCCTCCGCCACTGCTACTACACCCGCACCTGCACCTCCAGGCAACCCTGCCGCCACCCCCCTGTTTGGACAGATGGCGGGCCTGGCGGACGCGCTGGATGTGCGGGCCTGGGCCCATGACCTCGCCTACGGGGGGTCAAGGGCCGTCATCCTGGAGCTCGACCTGGCCTACCGGGCGACTGGAGGCAGGCCAAGCGAGCTCCAGGACAACTAGCAGAGGGACACTTCAGCTATTTTCAGCAGAAAAAAAATGAAGCTTTAATTACCCTGTGTGGCCATGTCAGAAAACGAGGTGCCGACCCACACCCAGCCCAGCCCACGTCGAACCTCCAACCGCGCATGTACTGGACTTCATTCTGAACCAAACGGGCAGCATTTCGAGTTCAAACGGGCATGTACTAGCCTTCATTCTGCTCCACAACGTCACAATCACGAGCCCAAACCTGCATGTCCTCGCCCTTTGCCTCGAGCAGACAAGCAGCATTCAGAGTCCAAACGGGCATGTACTAGACTTCATCCGGCACGACGTACGGTCGAAACGGGCATGTACTAACCCTGTGCCTTCCGCAAACGGGCATGTACTGGACTTCATTCTGCCGCAAACGGACAGCATTCAGAGTTCAAACGGGCATGTACTAGCCTTCATGATGCATCACAACAGCCGCGAACGGGCAGCGTCTGGGCTTCAAACCGGCATGTACTGGACTTCGTACTGCATCACGACTGCAAACGAACAGCATTCAGTAGCAGAGGGACACTTCAGCTATTTTCAGCAGAAAAAAAATGAAGCTTTAATTACCCTGTGTGGCCTTGTCAGAAAAACGAGGTGCCGACCCACGCCCAGCCCAGTCCACGTCGAACCTCCAATCGCGCATGTACTAGACTTCATTCTGTACCAAACGGGCAGCATTTCGAGTTCAAACGGGCATGTACTAGCCTTCATTCTGCTCCACAACTTCACAATTCCGAGCCCAAACCTGCATGTCCTCGCCCTTTGCCTCGAGCAAACGGGCAGCATTCAGAGTCCAAACGGGCATGTACTAGACTTCATCCGGCACGACGTACGGTCGAAACGGGCATGTACTAACCCCGTGCCTCAAGGCTGGACAAATGCTGCATTTTAAAAATAAAAAACATAAAATAAAATAAAGTGCAATAAAATGCAGTAAAATGCAGTAAAGTGCAATAAAGTGCAGGAGAGCGTGTTGTAGGGGTGGCTCGGCGTGACGGTGGGCAGGATGCTGACCTGCCGTGCCAGGGGACCCTGATCCGCCCACTCTGGCCAACACAAGGCCACCAAGGCAGTGCCCCCGCCAGGCCCGCCCTGCTGCTGTTCGGCATGCTTGATGCTGCTTCCGAGTGCCGGGGCCAATCAGGCAGCAGGCGCACCCCAGCACCGCAGGCGCAGCAGGGCGGACCAGCACGGCGGTGTGCGGTGGGCAGTCCACCTTCCTCGGACGTTGTACAGCTGAGCTCTGGCGTACGGGTTCTTCACCATCCCGTTCGGGGAGGCTGGACATCAGAGCGGACTGAAAGCACTCAAAGCAGGACTGAAGCCAGGCGGAGGCCGCACCGATCAGGTCCTGCGAACCCACCGACCCAACATAGGCAGGGCACATCCATCCCGGCCTGCATTCTCTGCCGGAGCCTTGGTGCGTCCCTGTGACCTTCAGGAGAACCTCCGTGCAGGAGCGGTACTTTTTGCCATCTTCTGGGGGTTTGCGGCTGTCCGCAAACTTGCAGACGTGGCTGCACCTCTGTAAAGTGGGTGTGACTCCAGCATTTGGCCTGTCCATAGTGGTCCTCCCAGCTGTACGTATGCGAAGCCCAAGGCACCACTAAGGACCATGCACTTTATCCAAAAATCCGGAAAATAAAATACAATAAAATGCAGTAAAATGCAGTAAAATAAAGTGCAGTAAAGTGCAGTAAAAATTTGCTGCCAGCCTTGCCGTGCCTTCCGCAAACGCGCATGTACTGGACTTCATCCTGCCGCAAACGGACAGCATTCAGAGTTCAAACGGGCATGTACTAGCCTTCATGATGCATCACAACAGCCGCGAACGGGCAGCATCTGGGCTTCAAACCGGCATGTACTAGACTTCATACTGCAAATAACTGCGTCAAATTCAAATCGAAACGGGGAACGGGCAGCATCCAACCGGGGCGGTCATGAAAAACTGCTGGAACCATCACAAATCACGCAACAAATCGGTCACACCTGGACAAAGGGCCAGAAATACGCTCCGGGAGCCACATTTTTTCGGTGTGACCGATTCTGACAAGGCTCTGAAAATGTCAGACACATTTCCGGTCTGATCCGCAACTCTGTGCAACGCGACACGCACCCAGTCGGGGGTGGTCATGAAAATGTCGCGGAACAGTCACCAAACGCCGAAATAATCGGTCACACCTGACGAAATAGCCAGAAATACCCCCCGGGCGGCATTTTTTTGGGGTGTGACCGATTTTGACATGTCCCAGAGCCCAAAAAAACATGTTTTGGGGGTCTAACTGGACTGTGACCGATTTCTGGTGATGTGCGACCGATTTTTTGTCACTTTTTGGCCTTCTCTCTACCAAAACCCCAAGGGAAAAGGACCCAAAATGACAAAAAATCGGTCGCAGTGAAAAAAATGGCATGTACTAGGGGCGTTACAGTCGCTGCCAATTGCAGATCGTCATTTTGGGACCACTTTTGGGGTTGGTGGGTCAAAATAACACAATACGAAATTCGCAGAATTTTTGTTTCAGCAGCCCGTGCTAAGGGTCCCTCCTCTACATTCAGTGCCCAAACGGGCATGTACTAGACTTCATACTGCAAATAACTGCGTCAAATTCGAATCGAAACGGGGAACGGGCAGCACCTAACCGGGGTGGTCATGAAAAACTGCTGGAACCATCACAAATCACGCAACAAATCGGTCACACCTGGACAAAGGGCCAGAAATACCCTCCGGGAGCCACATTTTTTCGGTGTGACCGATTATGACAAGGCTCTGAAAAAGCCTGACACATTTCCGGTCTGCTCCGCAACTCTGTGCAACGCGACACGCACCCAGTCGGGGGTGGTCATGAAAATGTCACGGAACAGTCACCAAACGCCAAAATAATCGGTCACACCTGACGAAATAGCCAGAAATACCCCCCGGGCGGCATTTTTTTGGGGTGTGACCGATTTTGACATGTCCCAGAGCAGTGGATATCCCCCGTGGCGAAAAAAATTTTTTTCTCCCAAAAAAAATATTTCTGGAAACCAGCTTGGCGAAAAAAAATATTTTCGCCACGGGATTTTTGGCTGGGGGAAAAAGTCCGAGTTCCCTGCCCTGGAGGTCAGATTTCTTTTCAACTATTTCTCAAAGCCCTGAACTCTGACGCACAGCAGGCCAAGCTGGTCGATACATCGACAGCGAAATTTGTGTCCTCGGTCGGACTTCACGACTGTGTCAAAGGCAGGCACAGGCCTCCTGGAGGGGGCACAGGAGGACGCTCTGGTTGCGCAGTGGACGACGGTGAAGACTATGCTTCGCCAGTTCCGTCGAGAAGTTGCTAACAGTCACGTACACTTTGGTTGTTTATGGTTTACACTTCCCCGCAAGACTTGCTCGATGATGTCCTCAAGTATGCGAGGTTATTTGGAGTCCGGCCTCCCAGTTTCCGCTCTGCGGGCTTCATTTGATGACATTCAGGTCATCCAGACGGACAAAATAATGCAGAGGAAGACCTCGTTCGGGCAATTTGGCAACGGCAAGTACGCGTGTTGGGGCGGAGGTTCCAGAAGGGCGATCATGACTGACCGAGCGGGTTGAGGTTTCGGCGCCCGAAGGGCGCCGAAAAAAATTGAGGGGTAAAAAAAATTCTGGCAAAATCGAGGCAGGGCTGTTCCTAACTGGGGGGCTGGTTCCCCACTTTCAGGATTCTGAACTTTTTTTCTAAGAACTTTTGTACGGGGAAAAAAAGTTTTTTTCTAAGAATTTTGTAAGGGAAATTTTTTTTTCTAAGGGTTTTTCGCAGAGGAAATTTTTTTTTCTAAGATTTTCCCAGTCGACAGGGCGCACACAAGGATGGAAGGGAAGTCTCTCCCCCGTACAGTTCGCCTTGCTGGCCAACTGGAGACTCCGCAGGATGACCCCGCCCACCTCCTCTTGCCTCGGTTTGCGTGTTGCTGGTGTGTTGCCTGTGTATTGCTGTTGTATTGCACTCCTGAGGACCTCCCTATTTATTCCCACTCGACTACCCTTCGACAGGACCCTGACCTCACACTCACCCAACCTCACGTACTCCGCGAATATGGTGCGCACCACTGCAAAAATCTCCGGGAGCTTTTGGGCTTTCAGGCCTGAAGGGGCCAGTAGGGGGGTGGCGTCGGGGAGTGGCAGCTTTGTAACTATCCTCCAGCTGCTGGCATGTACAGTACTGCGGGAGTGCCAAGGTGTATTGAGCAACCTCCTCCAGTCCCTGCGGAGCACAACCCCCGATGAGAACGAGCCCCAGATGATCACCTCGCAGGACCCGCAGCGACCCAACCCTGACGTCAGTCTCTCCGCCCTCGGACACAAACACCCGCACCTGAAGCACCTCTGCACCACCAAAAGCGCCACCGTCTACAGCTGCCCATCTTGTGGTGAGTTCCGCACAGCTATTACAGACAGCATGGTTGTGATGTTGGGCGTCGTGAAGGACGAGGTGCAGCGCGTTGCTTCTCAATTTATGGAGAAGCAAGGTCCGTGCACATGTGGTGCTGTCCGGGCTGCGCAGTTCTGCGTCGAGAAGGCCCCGCACCTCCTGTTCCTCTCGACGCAGCGGTTTTCTGCATCCGGCGAGAAGCAGAAGCACCTGACGGAGCTTGCGGAAACCGTCAACGTCAAGGAATTAAGAGACCTCTCCGCCCTTCGTGAGCTTGGCGTTGACGGCAACGGGGTGGTGCAGGTGGGCACGGTGCAGCCGGTGAATCACCGGTACCGGTTTGTCGGTGCATCGTGCACAAAGTCCGGGCTGACCCTCGCGAAGGGGATCGCCTGGGAGACGCTGTGCGCTCGTGGCCCCGCCACCACTCTGAAGTGGAAGTCGATCACGACTGATCGTGTGACGGATTGCTCTGTGGCGCCGTTCAATCGTGCGAACGCGAAGCCAGCACTCGTGCTGTACGCACGTGAGGCATCGGACGGTGACGGGCACGACGTCGATGCTTCGCATGATGCGCCGCCGCCTCCTCCTCCGGATCCCCTGGCCGCCTCTCCTGCAGCTACCACCGCCGCCCCTGTCGCCCCTGCACCCCACGCCGCCTTCTACACCGGGGAAGGGGCGTGCCACGTCGCCGCGTTCGACAGCGCCGGGCGACTGTCCCCATGGCTGACCGCCATGAAGCTCGCCCAATCAACCGGAGGCGTCAACATTGGGCTTGTACCAGGGTGGGTTCAACGGGATCTATACAGTTCTGGACACTACTGCCTCCGAGTGCTTGACTGCCTAGCAAGGTCAATTCCCATTACGGAGCCGACGCGTACCAGTGCTGCGGCGCTTCTGGAGGGCGTTGACTCCCCCGAAGCGGAGGCCCTCACGGTGAAGCTCAGGCGTCCGCGATTGATGGATACGAGATTCCTCGTGGACGAAGAGTTGGACACCAACACCGCGTCAGTGGCCCTGCAGACTTTCCGCACATCCCGCGGTTTAAATGTTCACTTTTCTATCGTCGACACCACACAGCCTCGCACCTTCGGCTTGCTTCTTCCGTCGTTGATGGCCCAGTACCCCTTGCGGCTTGTCTTCGACACAGCAAAGGCGCACTTCCTTCTTTTGATGGCAGCAAACAAGAAGTACGTGCCAGAGGGCTCAATGGTGAACGGTCTCCTTCGGATTCAGCAGCGGCAGGCACAGCTCGCCATACAGGAGAAGCAGCAGCGGAAGATCCACGCTGCAGCCTCCGGTGTGGTGCGTCTCCCTGATGGGAGGTGGAGGTGCACCACGTGTGCACCGTTCTTGGTGCAGCTGGAGGGGGAGTTCTCGGAGCAACCCCACTTGCTCCGGTATGCACGCGGCGAAGCGTCTATGTCTGCCACGACAGTTGGGCGCCAGCAAAGCAATATCCGCCGCCACATGGGTGGTGCGGCGCACAAGAGAGCAGTGCAGTTGTCCACGCCTGGGAGTGAAAACACCAATGTGACAGCTACAGATATCCCCAAGCAGACGCTGTGCGCGAAGGTGAAGGTGACCAGCGAGCAGTACACAAGTCTGGTCAACCTGGTGTACAACGTGGCAACGGCGACGCAACGGGCGGAGGGGCTGAGCAGTGTGGGTGCGAGGTTGCAGGACGACAAGCGGAAGGGGCTGCATGTCCTGGACACCCACTACTCTCGAAAAGTCGCGAAGGAGTTCCAGACGATACTCTGGGAGGTGCTCCTGAGGGGAGTGGTGGGTGCGGTGCGTGCGTGTCGGGCGGCAACCCTGAAGGTGGACGGTACCACGTTCGCCCGCATCGACTTGATGATCGTCATCGTTTCGGGGATCAGCAGGACGGATTGTGCTATGAAAGATTGGTGTGTGGGCACAGTCGACTTGAAGAAAGCTGACGCAGAGTCGCAGAAGGACGAGCTGGTCAAGTTGTTCGACAGCCTCCAGCTGTCGCAGTGGGCGCGGCGTTCGCTGAAGGGATTCGCGGCAGACGGGGCATCAACGATGAAGAGTCTCAGGGGGAAGCTCGAGATCGCGTGGGGATGCACTCTCATCGATGTGCATGATGCTGCCCACATGCACCAGCTGTCCGTCGGCCTCATCAAGAAGACACGAAAGGTTGTTGAACATAGCCGCCTCCTCCGACACTGGTTTGCCTTCTTCAGATCAACCGCCAGGCAGAAGTCTCTGCAGATCATTTCCGGTGGGAAATGTCTCTCCTTCCCGAAGGAGCACTCCGTGCGTTGGGCAGCTGCAACGTTCCGTCGCCTGAACGCGGCTGTGGTGAACTTTGACTTCACTGTCGCTATGCTCGGGGAGATCCAGCCGCCGCCGTTCTTCTTCCACAAGCTCACCCCCGAGTATTCCCTCTCGACTTGCATCTTGGCTGACGTCTTCGACATCAATAAAGGGGTGAGCGAGGCGTTGCAGAAGCGAGACCTGTCGCTCTCGTCGATGGAGAGCATCCTGCAGAATGCACTGACAGTGCATAAGGTGCTGGCGCGCCAGCCTGGCAAGCACGAAGCCAAGTTCTATGAGAACCAGGGAACCACATCGTTGCCTCCGGGGGTAGTTGCCGAGATGACTTCCTGGCGCTCAAAGCTCTGCCACACCATCTACAAGGACCTGGCCAAGAGGTGGGAGGAGTATCCCTGCCGCTCATTCAGCTCTTTCTTCGCGACAAGTGGGAAGGACAGCACGTGCGAGTGCCTCATGGCGCTCGCTTCTCGCTTGGGTTACGACCAGGCAGAGATTCTCAGCATCGGCATGGAGTGGGTGAAGCTGCGGTTGGAATGCACAGATCTCAGGGGGAACCTTCTGAAAGAGTTTGTCGTCGACTTCTTGCTGGAATCCGAGAGTTCGACGTTTGCGATAGTGCTTGAGGCCATGGTGGCACTGTCACCCTCGACTGTGTTTGTGGAGGCTGCTTTTTCAGTTGTAACGCGCATGAGGGGATCGTTCCGGAAGGCACTCTCTGCCGCAAGCATCTCTCAAGAACTGGGCATCACTCTAGAGCTGTCACATGATGACGCGGCGCGCAAGATCATCGTTGAAGAAACAGTCAACACGTTCCTCGCCAACAAGAAGCGCCGCTTCACTGCGCGTTCCCTGACGCCTCTTCCAACTCTGACAACCGTGGAGCTCGTTGACCTCGATGCAGCCATGGGTTCTCTATTTGCTGGCGTGGAGGATTGTGATGAGGAATCGGACGGCAGCTGGGAAGATGACAACGCCGATGCATTGTCGATTGTCAGCCTCGTGGAGGAAGTCCCTGAGGATCCCTTCCTCACTTCGTTGCTTGCAGATGCCGCACCCCCCGTCGTGCCTCCAGCCACCCTGCAACATGTCACCTTCCAGCTCCCCGCTTCATCGACCCCGGGCACCCCATCGACACTCCCCACACCTCAGCCGGAAGAACCGCCGCAGCTGCCTCCCACACAGGCGGCACCGGCAGAGCGCAGGAGGGAGGTTGGGCCGCACCCCGAGGAGCCCCAGGAGAAAAGGGCCCGCGTCCATGTCGACATCGATGTCGACATGGAGGAGGATTGGGGAGAGTGGGCGTACGTTTCGGACGCCGAAACTTCCGAGTGAGCCATCATCGTTCTTAGAAGGGGGGGGGGGGGTGGGGGCGGGGGGGTGGTTTTCATCGTAGAAATCATAGAAAAAGTCCCGCCTGACGGGCACGCGCCTGAAACCTGTGGGGGGGTGAGCAAAAAATCCCTTGTAAAAATTCTTAGAAAAAACCTGGTTCCCCGACCCAAAAAACCCGGAAAAAGGGCTGGTTCCCCGCCCAGGCCTGAATCGAGGGTCGAGAAATTTTTTTCGCCACCGGAAAAACCAGATTTTGGTGTCAGGATACAGCCTGTCCCAGAGCCCAAAAAAACATGTTTTGGGGGTCTAACTGGACTGTGACCGATTTCTGGTGGTGTGCGACCGATTTTTTGTCACTTTTTGGCCTTCTCTCCACCAAAACCCCAAGGGAAAAGGACCCAAAATGACAAAAAATCGGTCGCAGTGAAAAAAATGGCATGTACTGGGGGTATGGAAAAGTCGGTGAAAAAAAAATGAAAAAAAATGAGAAAAAATCGGCCGAAATTTGCTGTTTTTCGCTAAAAAAAGAGTGTGGGGAGTTGGGTCCAGTTTAGCAAAGTGAGCATATTTTTCGAAAATTGAAAAATTGGGGACACCAAAAGTCCCCAAACGAGTCTTCGACTTGGCCAGCAGAGAGAATTTGTTTGGTGAAAAAATGCCCCAAAAATTGTCGGCCAAAAGTTACTGTTGAAGACGGCACAAGTTCTCTGCACAGGCTGGGTGGGCGCAACGCTGACGAACAACGACAAGCCGGAGGCTGCGACTGTGAAGAATACAACGAACGGCCCGGGTCCTCCTCTAGATGCCCAGGAACAATGTCCTTCCCACCGGTGTTACGCGGGGCGTTCCGGGGGTGGGATAGTGCTGCTGCACAGATGCCAGTGTGCCCGTTGAGGAGGGCCACTCCAGTCAGACCTGCTTGTTGCTTGTACATCACAAACAGCAGACCCAGAGTGGAGTGCCTCATCCCGGTCAACTCAAACACTGCTAGATTGACGAGGCCACCACCTCCTGGCACTGCCTGCACGACAGGGACGGGTGACCTGCAGGTCGTCGTGAGCAGGACCATGGCAGCCCACTCGAACACCTGTGCGGGGTACCGCAACTCATCTTGCTGCGGGTGTGCAGCGGGTGCGAGTGCGCCCCGGCCGGGGGTGGCACATACTCCTCCAGGTTTTGCTGACCTCCCAGAGCGATGGCTCAACAGCCACAGCCTTGCCCCGTCAGCCTGCCCACGCTCCGCCCCTGCCGACGGGGGGGGGGGGGGGCTCAATCCGCAGTTCCTCGCCGCATTCGCCGCCACGGACAGGAGAAATACGCACAGAGGAGGAGCAGGCAGCTCATTAAACGGCTGGTCCCCCGGTGTATCTGGATGCACCGCCCCTGCACATACGGACAGCAGGGGCTGGAAAAAGAGATCTGCATTTTTTGACCTCCCCGCCATCTGGATTTCCAGATCAGCCGTGAAGCTGCATACAGTCATCATGCACTGCATCATATCAGACCCACGGGTTCATCAGCCCCTTAGATTCAGACCATGCATTGTCCAGAACTGCACCCTGTCCTTCAACACCAGTAGATCCACGGCTCATGGGCCCATGTGACGACAAAAACCTGATCGTAGCTCATAGCAAAGATGGGTAACACGATCAAGATCATCTGTTCCCAGATGGACGTCTCCTGTTTCCAGGTTTAGGGTTACCGCGAGTGGAGCGCAGATTTACCAAGGTGTATCAAGAGAGTATGCAGCACTGTCCCAGCAGTTCCTCCTCCTTGGTTCCGACCTCCCACAGTTCTTCGATGACAGGCACAACAGAGTAAGAAGCAACACAGCCAGATCCTTCGATCAGGCCCAGACCCAAGCAACAGAGCGGGGGGGGGGGGGGGATGAAGTACCTCCTTCAAGAACGTCGCACCACTGGTGATCGCGGCGTCAGGGAAACCGGCCGTCCTGATGAGAAGACGGTCGCTGCGAAACGGCCACTACACAACCCGGGAACCGGGTCGCAATTGAAAACGGGGGGGGGGTGCGGGGGGGGGGGGGGGAAGGAGCCTGCCACAAACCCGTGACGGTGTGTTTCAGGGGGGGTGCGGGGGGGACAGGGTCACAGTCATTGTCACCACGTGCACTTGACAGACGGTAATTCCAACTACAGATCAGAAACCGACTGAAGATAGCGGCCTGGTCTCGGTGACTGCACTCGGAAGACTCTCCCTCAGACGTGGGATGCGGGTCACAGAAGTCAGGGCGTGGAGGCAGGGCTGTGAACCCGTCAGTCATGAAAGAGGACAGAGCTCAGTGGGGCCGGGGATGGTGTGGATGCATCCATGCATGCATCCACGGCATCCATGGATGCCCGAAAAAGTCAAAAAATGGCTTATGGACTTGGGACAGGAAAATCGCCGGAAACCCCGAAAATCGACAAAAAAATGGCGAAAAGCCGATTTTTGGGCCCATTCACCCAGGAGCACGTTTCTAGGCCTCTGTGAAAAATCAATTTTTTTTGGAATTTTTCGCGTTTTTGGCCAACTACTCGCCCAGCCAAATTCGATTTTTGGCTGGGAAATGCAGGGAAATGCACAAAATCAACGAATTAAGCCGTTTTAACCCCTTTCGTGGACTTTTTGGTTTCAGAAGGGTTTTAGGGGTGTCCATACCAACGATTTCTTAAGCTACAGTTTCTGTACTTCATTGGTTGCGTAACGCGGCTGGTGGGGTACGGGGCTGTCCCCACACCGCAGAGGCTCGGCTCCCCACCGACCACAAACGACACAAAAGCGAGGCATCACCATCTCAGCCTGCCATCCGCTTCCGCCCCACCCCCCCCCCCCCCTCCCCAATTTTCGTGTTTGTCTTACTCAACAACCCCCTCCCCAAGCTCGGTAACTGCCCGGTGAATATCTTCACAACGGGAAGGTACAAACCGAGCCAATAGATTTCCCCGTTCCCCACTTTTCAAAACCCAACAAACATCGAAAAAAAACCCTCCCTCACCCCCCCCATCCCCCCCACCCCGGCGGATGACGATGCTGGGACTTCTCGCGGCGGTGATAGCGGCGTGCTGGGCGGCAGTGACAGCGGCGAGCTGGGCCAAGCCGGCCAGAAGAAGGCGACGCGGGCGATGGCGGGCGAGAAGGAGGGGGCGGCTGACGGCCCTCCTGGGGCGGCGGAGCAGGCGAGCGGGCCGAGTGGTACCGTGCGCCGTCCTCTTAGCAGGGCGAAACGATGCGCATAGAGCCCGTCAGTGGCTCCGGGCCCGGTCCCTGGGTGCGCACCCAGAAACGCGTGGGGGAACCCACAGGCGCGTGGTCGACAGCCACGCCCGCGGTTTACCGCGAAGCCAGTCTTCGACTGGGAGAGCAGATCGGCGCGCGACCCGGGGCACCCCGACCGGTGCCCCCACAGCAGATAGGGAGGGAGGGGTCGTGGGGGCCGGGCCTTTCCCCTCGGGTGTCTCTTCCTGTTGTGCTGTCTTCCCCGAGTTTCTCCTCTCGCTCCCTGTCTACCTTGTCCCCTTCCGTCCACCCATCCCCCGCCCCACCCCACCCTCACCCCCTCCCCCACCCCCCACCTCACCCCCCCCGCCGGGTGCATCGACACGGGGCATCCTCCGCTGGGGCGCAGCGTTGAGGTGGGTGGTGAGGAAGTGTGGCGAGTGGAAGGGGCCACGCACGCCCCTCCTTTTTATAAAAACGGGTGTACAGATAGTATGGCGAGCAAGGGGGATGCCGTCATGGGCGTGGGGGCCGGGAGGCCAAGAGGGACAGGTCGCGGTGCGGGGGAGCGGGGCGGAGCCGGTGCACCTCCTTCCCGGGGACCTCAGGGGCGGTGCGGAAGAGGATAGCGCGATGGATGGGCGGGACTGGGCTGATGTTGATTCGACACTGCGCCTGCTGCACGCCTCCCGCATCCCCAATTCCGCCACGGGGGATTGCGGGTACTGGGCCCTGGGTTTCGAGGCTGAAGTGATCGGGGCGCGTCGAGCTGACCTCGCCAAGTCGGCCAAGTCGCGACCGGAACTGGTGGCATTTTTCGGGGGGGCCAAGGAGGCTTTCCTGGCATATGCCAACGCGATCGGAGAGGACGGGTGGATGGACCACCTCACCCTGCAACTGGCGGCGCGGCTCTGGGACCTGCATATAGTGGTCATTCAACCGGGTGCTCATCGAGTCGTGGCGATCCGCCCCCGTAGTGTGAAGGATAGAGACCTCCTCAAGCGCACCCGGGTGATTGCTTTAGCTGGGGACCACTACGAACAAGTGGACATCCCAAGGGGCCAACTGCTAGACCTCATCAGGATGGCGCACCCCGCTTTCCTCACCACGGAGTCTGTAGGGGAGCAGGTTATCACCACGCCGGAGGGCATGGACGCAGCTACGGTGGAGGCAAAGTTGGTGCAAAGGGCCACGGACAAGGTGTACTGCCCGCACGACAGCTGTCGCACCTCCCTTATGCAATGTGGCGTGCCTATCCTCCGGGGGTCCATGCTGGGGCACCTGAACAAGCACGCAGCCAGGGGTGAAACGGTGACCCCCAGTGTCCTGCGCGCCATCGGGTATCGGGAGTGTGTTCGCTGCGAGAACGTCATCGCGCTCAAGTACACAGCGTGTTTGGCTTGTCGGCACAGACTCGAGCCGGAACCCGAAGCAGTGCCGGCGGGGGAAGGGGTGCAGGCAAAAGCCCTCCCAGGGCTCGAAGCAGTGAGAGCGGAGCACATCAAGGTGTGGGAATCCGTGCCGCACCACCTCGTCGCATCATGGACGCGGACGTTTGCCGGTCTACTCCGGGAGGTGGCGGCCCACAACACAGTGCAGGCATGGACAGCGCTGCTGTTGGCCCCGTCAGTCCTGCTACGGGGGGCGCGGATGGGGGACAGGATGGAGGGGACCATCAGGGACAGGCTGAGGACTTTCGATCGCTGGGCGAAGGGGGACTTCAACCTGCTGTGGGTAGAAGCGTGCGAGAAGAAGGCGCAGCCGCCAAAAGTGGGGGGGCCCCCGCGCCCTGGCGAAATGGAAAGGCGTGTCGCGAAGTATGCACGGCAGAATCGCATGTCCGCGGCACACAAGAGCCTCATCCCTGAGGTGGTGGCGGAGAACACAGACAGCACGCGTGCAGCCCTTGAATCGAAACACCCGACCGGAGTTCCACCGCATGCGCGCGAACCAGCCCCTGCCACGTGCCGGCCTTTCACCCCGGCCGAAGTGATGAGTGCACTCAAGACCTTCCCTAATGGGTCGGCCGGGGGTCAAGTGGGGCTACGCCCGGATCACGTCCGCCAGGCAGTTGAGTGTAAAGACGCGGCAGGGGCGAAGCCGTTGGCGTGGCTCACACAGGTGGTGAACCTGATGGCGTCAGGCAGGGCTCCGCAGGAGATCATGCCGATCCTGGCAGGCGCCAAGCTCACCGCTTTGAAGAAGAGCGACGGTGATGTGCGACCGATAGCGTGCGGTGAGACTCTGAGGAGGCTAACCGCCAAGCTGCTCTCCACTCGCCATAAAGACGCAGCACGGCGCATCCTGATGAAAGGGAAGCAGGTGGGCGTCGCAGTTCAACGGGGACTCGAGGCGGGTGTAGCGGTGGTGGCACAGTGGGCGGAGCGCGCCAAGGCGACAGCCGCAGGTGGTGGGCCCCGGGATGCTGTCGTTCTTAAAATCGATTTCAAGAACGCGTTCAACTCTGTCCACCGGGAGGCGTTCCTAGAGGTGGTTGAACGAGACATCCCGGGCCTCCTCCCTTTCGCACAGTGGTGCTACGGGTCCCCCTCCACACTATCGTACAGTGGGCACGTCTTCCAGTCCACGTGTGGAGTTCAGCAGGGGGACCCCCTCGGACCACTTCTTTTCTCCCTAGCCATTAAAGAGCTAGCTGAGATGCTGGTCGGGCACTTCGCAGGGTGTGGAGGTAGTGTCTTCTACCTGGACGACGGCGTGCTGATGGGGCCAGCGGGAGTCGTGAAGGAGGCGCTGGATTTCGTGGTGAAGTGGAGCAAGGAGAAGGGGTTGGAGGTCAAGCTGGACAAGTGTGAGCTTATCGACCTCAACCGCCTCTCGAAGACCGAGCTTGAAGCGCAAGGGTTCCTTCTTCGCCTCCCTGATGAGACTGACAAGCCGGGAGTGGTGTACCGTGAGGGGGGCGATTTCACCCTCCTGGGCACGCCCATAGGGTCGCGAGAGTTCTGCGAGCGCTACATGGACGAGAAGCTGGCTGAATTCGCGCCTTACCTTGAGGCGTTGGCGACGCTCGAAGACAGGCAAGTGGCCCTTGCTCTCCTCCGGCATTGCGAGGGTTTCGCGCGCCTGGTGTTCTACATGCGTGCACTGGGACATAGGGGTGCGACGGAATACCTGGCGAAGAGCGATGCGGCGGTCGAGAAGTGCCTGACTCGTATCCTCTGCCTGGCGGACGACACTCTCCCGGACGACGCCATGCGACAGGCGACGCTGCCGGTCCGGGTGGGTGGGCTCGGTATACGCCGTTCTACGGAGCACTGGCACGCCGCAGCGATGGCTTCCATGCAGAACGGGTATCTGTTATGTCGGGAGTTGGACAAGGAGTTCACCTGGGATACGGCGGCGTGGCACACCCTGAGCTCGGCCTACAACAACGACGTGAGCGAGGGGGATGCTGTGGATTCGGAGTCCCGCCCCACGGAGATGGTGAAACAGAAGGACCTCTCCCTGGCCATCATCGACGTTCACCACCGAGACTTGCACGAGCGGGCAGACGCCAGTGACAGAGCCAGGTACCGGTCCCTGTCACTCCCTCATGCAGGGGCCACGTATGCGGGCAAGCTGACGGAAGAGACGCGTGTCGGGGGAGAGGAAATGGTTGTGGTGACGCGGCACAGGCTGGGCATCTCCCTCTTCGAGCCAGACGCCAAGTGCGGCAGGTGTGGGCAAGAGATGGACACGCACGGCACCCACGCGCTGAACTGTAGGGTGGGGGGTGGGCCCACTCGGCGTCACGATGTCGTGCGGGACAGCCTGTACAGGCTCGCGGTGGAAGCGGGTACGAGCCCCGAGATGGAGACGCTCCACATCCTTCCGGACTCCCAGGAGCGCCCCGGGGACATTGTCACTCGCCGGGTGTGGCCGCGGGTCATCGACGTGACGATCCGCAATCCCCTCGCGGCTTCCGTGGTCCAAGCTGCTGCGAGGTTTACTGGAGCGGCGGCGGCAGCGGGGGAGGCAGAGAAGAACAGGAGGTATCGTGATCCCTGCAGGAGATCTGGCCAGATTTTCGCGGCCTTTGCGATGGAGGCTTTCGGGGGTCTGGGGCCGTCGGCGCACCAGGTTTTCGGCAAGCTGGGCCGCCTAGCAGCAGAACGGACGGGGCGAAGCAGGGTTCTGGTCACCCAGAGCCACGCCACCAGAGTGAGTAGCGCGTACAGCCACATCCTGGGTCGAACACTCCTTGAATGCGGCCCCATATCACCAGCAGCAGTGAGCCGGACGGCGTTGGCTACAGAGGCCGCGGCCCCCCTGAACCCGGACCACTTCATGCGGTTCTCGGTTGACTCGCGTGGGGAGGGGGAGGTGTTCATTGACCCTGATGAGGAGCGCCCTGTGCCCCAGGCGGACCCGGTCCCTCGGGCAGAGGCAGCACCGACATCTCCGTCCCCCTCTGTCGTCATCGAAAAGTGGAGAGACAAGCGAGGAGGGGCGCGAGTGGCTATTGAGGACCTGGCAGAGGGGCTTGGTAATGCTCTTACGATGCCAGAACAGGTCGCCGCCCTGGGTGGGTCAGTGGCGGAGGGGGCCCCAGCAACGTGGGTGGTGGCGGTGACGGCCGCGGCGTGTGACCTGGGGTTTGACATCGACGCTGACAAGCTTCTGCGCCTGGCGGTGGTGTGCGTCCGTCGAGCGCCCACACTCCGTCTGCTCCTCTCAGACCCCGACGAGTGGGCGGGGCGTATGCTGGCTTCCGGGGGTGGCGAAGACGTGGACCAGGTGGCCCTCCGTGGGGTGGCGGTGGCCCTCGACGTCCACGCTGTGGTTTTTAGAGACAACCTCCCCCCTCTTCTCGTGGCCCCAGGTGAACCATGCCAAGCGCTTTTTGTGGGCGGCGTGGACGGGGGGTTCAAGCCGGTCACGGTGCCGGACCAGGTGGTGGAACAGGTCACATACACGAAGTGTGTGGAGGTCGAGGTGCCGCAGGGCCCGGTTATCCCGGGGCGCGTGGATGTGTCGGGGTCACCGGGTTGCTGTCAGTTCTGTGCGTCGCTCTTCACCACGGCCGTGCACCATGGGGAGTGTGGTCACTGCTCGAGGATGGTGTGCCCGACCTGCTGTGAGCTGGGCGAAGACGACACCAGGTGCGTCTGCACGCCACTACCTCTGCCACGCGAGGACCAAGGGGTGGCCCCTCATCCGCCGGGGCAAGCGGAGCCCCCTCCTCCGCCCCCGGCGAGCACCGCACTGACAAAGGCTTTGCTGGAGGGCCGGGCCCCAGGGGGAGGGGACGGTCTGTCCAGGCTGCAACGGTCTTTGGGGATGCAGGAGTGCACGGGGTTCCGTTTCACACCAGGCGACTGCTTCTTCGATGCGGCGGCTTTCATTATGGGAGGCTCGGCGGCGGGCATGCGGAGGCTAGCCGTCCAGGCGGTGCTACGTGACCCAGGCCTTTGTGCTCGGGCCGAGCCGAACAGCGAGTCCTGGGCTGCGGCCATGCGAGTCGAGGGTAGCCGGGACGAGGCTTCTTGGGCGGACCAGGTAGCAGTACATGGACTTGCGCTGGGGTCGGGGTGGGCTGTGGTGGTCCTATCTGATCAAGCGCCCCCCACGGTCCACCGCCCCCGGGTGAAGCCTTTCGTCGGAGTGCTTGGAGTCAAGCATCAGGGAAAGCACTACACCCCCCTTTTGGTGCCCCCACCTCTGGCGGAGGCAGTGTCTGCCCTCGCCCCCTCGCCGGTGTTGGGGCGGACTGGCTGTCCAGGGGGGGAGCAGGGCCTCCCCATGTGCCAGGTGCCGTCCCAGCCGTCGCGCCGCCGCTTTTACTGTGCCCGCTGTGCAGAGGCGGTGGATACCGCAGTCGAACACTGGCGTTGTTTCGGTTGCGATTGCAGGGCGTGTGGGGAATGCGTGGAGCAGGGGGAGACCTGTATGGATCTGGGGCCTCGGGACGCGGAGGAGCCGCCTGCGAGGGTCCCGCAGCCGCAGGACCAGGGTGATCCCCCTCGACGAGAAGGTGATCCCCCTCCTGCACCCACCGGCGCCCCGGCCACCGGCCGCTCCGACCCGACCGCCACCGAGGAAGGCTCCAACCCTGCGCAAGCACCAGCCACCTCGATGTCGTCGCAGCCGAAGCGGAAGCGGGAGTCGGCATCGCCGCAGCGTGGTCAGGAGATGGATGAGGACGACGGGGCCACGACGGTGGGGGAGTGGGAGGAGCAGTTCTGCCCCGACGTGCACCGACCGCAGGAGGAGCAGGAGGCGGCGCTCCGGGCCATTCAGGCTTGGTGGGCCGAGTTGGGGGATGACAAGGCCTCACAGGCGGAGGCGTACAACGTGGTCTGTTGTCGTCTGAGGGCGCGGGCAGGCAAGCGGGCGCGGGCGAGCCGGCCAGGGGCGCGTGGGTCTTCGCAGCGGAGTTCCCAGGGGTCCCAGAGCCAGGGGAGTAGGGCCGCCAGGGGAGCGAGATAGCCGTAGGTCGGCTCCCCCCCCCCCTACCCCCCTCTTTCCTTTCGCCCCTCCCCCCCCCCCCCCTCCCGTTCCCCACCCCCGTGCCCCCTTCCCCTTTCTTCCGGTGAATGCGCCAGCGGAGTCGGTCCACGCCCTCGCTGTCAGTCGCTTTCGCCTCTCCCCCCCTGCCCCCCCCCCCCCTTTACCTCGCCCCCTTTTCCCCTCACCAGCGGGCTGCCCCTTGTGAATGGTAGATTTGCCTACAGCCCCTTGTTCATGCCGCCAGCACGGAGCCCCACGCAGCTCAACCCCGGCCAGTGCGCGGTTTGTTTGCCCTAGAGCTTTGTTGTTTGTGTAGTTCATGTTACAGTGCTAAGAGCCCGTAGAAGCAAAAGTAGAACCTGCTGCGCTAGCCCCACCAAGCAGCCACAGTACGACAGGACGCGCGCAGGCACCGGGCCCCCTCTCCTTAAAAAAAAAAAAAAAAAATGTCCATACTGGCCCTTGGCACATTTCCTGAAAATTCCATCCCCTGCAGGCAAACCGGGTATGGATGACTGCCTGCAGGCATGCACACATTCATCCACTGCAGGCAGGGCTTCGGAGCTCCAGGCTGTGTGTGGATGCATCCACAAAACTTGTGGATGCATCCACACACATCTCAATGCCCCCCCAGGCTTCTAACACACTGTGTCATGCCCCCCCAGGCTTCCAGCACACTGTGTCATGCCCCCCCAGGCTTCTAACACAGTGTGTCATGCCCCCCCAGGCTTCTAGCACACTGTGTCATGCCCCCCCAGGCTACTAACACAGTGTGTCATGCCCCCCCAGGCTTCTAGCACACTGTGTCATGCCCCCCCAGGCTTCTAACACAGTGTGTCATGCCCCCCCAGGCTTCTAGCACACTGTGTCATGCCCCGCCAGGCTTCCAACATAGTGTGTCATGCCCCCCCAGGCTCCCAGTACACTGTGTCATGCCCCCCCAGGCTTCTAACACAGTGTGTCATGCCCCCCCAGGCTTCTAGCACACTGTTTCATGCCCCCCCAGGCTTCCAGCACACTGTGTCATGCCCCCCCAGGCTTCCAGCACAGTGTGTCATGCCCCCCCAGGCTTCTAGCACACTGTTTCATGCCCCCCCAGGCTTCCAGCACACTGTGTCATGCCCCCCCAGGCTTCCAGCACAGTGTGTCATGCCCCCCCCAGGCTTCTAGCACACTGTGTCATGCCCCCCCAGGCTTCCAGCACACTGTGTCATGCCCCCCCAGGCTTCCAGCACAGTGTGTCATGCCCCCCCAGGCTTCTAGCACACTGTGTCATGCCCCCCCAGGCTTCTAACACACTGTGTCATGCCCCCCCAGGCTTCTAGCACACTGTGTCATGCCCCCCCAGGCTTCTAACACACTGTGTCATGCCCCCCCCGGCTTCTAGCACACTGTGTCATGCCCCCCTAGGCTTCTAGCACACTATGTCATGCCCCCCCAGGCTTCTAACACACTGTGTCATGCCCCCCCAGGCTTCTAGCACACTGTGTCATGCCCCCCCAGGCTTCTAACACAGTGTGTCATGCCCCCCCAGGCTTCTAGCACACTGTGTCATGCCCCCCCAGGCTTCTAACACAGTGTGTCATGCCCCCCCAGGCTTCCAACACAGTGTGTCATGCCCCCCCAGGCTTCTAACACACTGTGTCATGCCCCCCCAGGCTTCCAGCACACTGTGTCATGCCCCCCCAGGCTTCCAGCACAGTGTGTCATGCCCCCCCCAGGCTTCTAACACACTGTGTCATGCCCCCCCAGGCTTCTAACACACTGTGTCATGCCCCCCCAGGCTTCCAGCACACTGTGTCATGCCCCCCCAGGCTTCCAGCACACTGTGTCATGCCCCCCCCAGGCTTCTAACACACTGTGTCATGCCCCCCCAGGCTTCCAGCACACTGTGTCATGCCCCCCCAGGCTTCCGGCACACTGTGTCATGCCCCCCCAGGCTTCTAACACACTGTGTCATGCCCCCCCAGGCTTCTAGCACACTGTGTCATGCCCCCCCAGGCTTCTAACACAGTGTGTCATGCCCCCCCAGGCTCCCAGTACACTGTGTCATGCCCCCCCAGGCTTCTAACACACTGTGTCATGCCCCCCCAGGCTTCAAACACACTGTGTCATGCTCCCCCAGGCTTCTAACACACTGTGTCATGCCCCCCCAGGCTTCTAGCACACTGTGTCATGCCCCCCCAGGCTTCTAACACACTGTGTCATGCCCCCCCAGGCTTCCAGCACACTGTGTCATGCCCCCCCAGGCTTCTAACACACTGTGTCATGCCCCCCCAGGCTTCTAGCACACTGTGTCATGCCCCCCCAGGCTTCCAGCACACTGTGTCATGCCCCCCCAGGCTTCCAGCACACTGTGTCATGCCCCCCCCAGGCTTCTAACACACTGTGTAATGCCCCCCCAGGCTTCCAGCACACTGTGTCATGCCCCCCCAGGCTTCCAGCACACTGTGTCATGCCCCCCCAGGCTTCCAGCACACTGTGTAATGCCCCCCCAGGCTTCCAGCACACTGTGTAATGCCCCCCCAGGCTTCCAGCACACTGTGTAATGCCCCCCCAGGCTTCCAGCACACTGTGTAATGCCCCCCCAGGCTTCTAACACACTGTGTCATGCCCCCCGAGGCTTCCAGCACACTGTGTCATGCCCCCCCAGGCTTCTAGCACACTGTGTCATGCCCCCCCAGGCTTCCAGCACAGTGTGTCATGCCCCCCCAGGCTTCCAGCACAGTGTGTCATGCCCCCCCCAGGCTTCTAACACACTGTGTCATGCCCCCCCAGGCTTCTAGCACACTGTGTCATGCCCCCCCAGGCTTCCAGCACAGTGTGTCATGCCCCCCCCAGGCTTCTAACACACTGTGTCATGCCCCCCCAGGCTTCTAACACACTGTGTCATGCCCCCCCAGGCTTCTAACACACTGTGTCATGCCCCCCCAGGCTTCCAGCACACTGTGTCATGCCCCCCCCAGGCTTCTAACACACTGTGTCATGCCCCCCCAGGCTTCCAGCACACTGTGTCATGCCCCCCCAGGCTTCCGGCACACTGTGTCATGCCCCCCCAGGCTTCCAGCACAGTGTGTCATGCTCCCCCAGGCTTCTAGCACACTGTGTCATGCCCCCCCAGGCTTCTAACACAGTGTGTCATGCCCCCCCAGGCTTCTAGCACACTGTGTCATGCCCCCCCAGGCTTCTAACACACTGTGTCATGCCCCCCCAGGCTTCTAGCACACTGTGTCATGCCCCCCCCGGCTTCTAGCACACTGTGTCATGCCCCCCTAGGCTTCTAGCACACTATGTCATGCCCCCCCAGGCTTCTAACACACTGTGTCATGCCCCCCCAGGCTTCTAGCACACTGTGTCATGGCCCCCCAGGCTTCTAACACAGTGTGTCATGCCCCCCCAGGCTTCTAGCACACTGTGTCATGCCCCCCCAGGCTTCTAACACAGTGTGTCATGCCCCCCCAGGCTTCCAACACAGTGTGTCATGCCCCCCCAGGCTTCTAACACACTGTGTCATGCCCCCCCAGGCTTCCAGCACACTGTGTCATGCCCCCCCAGGCTTCCAGCACAGTGTGTCATGCCCCCCCCAGGCTTCTAACACACTGTGTCATGCCCCCCCAGGCTTCTAACACACTGTGTCATGCCCCCCCAGGCTTCCAGCACACTGTGTCATGCCCCCCCAGGCTTCCAGCACACTGTGTCATGCCCCCCCCAGGCTTCTAACACACTGTGTCATGCCCCCCCAGGCTTCCAGCACACTGTGTCATGCCCCCCCAGGCTTCCGGCACACTGTGTCATGCCCCCCCAGGCTTCTAACACACTGTGTCATGCCCCCCCAGGCTTCTAGCACACTGTGTCATGCCCCCCCAGGCTTCTAACACAGTGTGTCATGCCCCCCCAGGCTCCCAGTACACTGTGTCATGCCCCCCCAGGCTTCTAACACACTGTGTCATGCCCCCCCAGGCTTCAAACACACTGTGTCATGCTCCCCCAGGCTTCTAACACACTGTGTCATGCCCCCCCAGGCTTCTAGCACACTGTGTCATGCCCCCCCAGGCTTCTAACACACTGTGTCATGCCCCCCCAGGCTTCCAGCACACTGTGTCATGCCCCCCCAGGCTTCTAACACACTGTGTCATGCCCCCCCAGGCTTCTAGCACACTGTGTCATGCCCCCCCAGGCTTCCAGCACACTGTGTCATGCCCCCCCAGGCTTCCAGCACACTGTGTCATGCCCCCCCCAGGCTTCTAACACACTGTGTAATGCCCCCCCAGGCTTCCAGCACACTGTGTCATGCCCCCCCAGGCTTCCAGCACACTGTGTCATGCCCCCCCAGGCTTCCAGCACACTGTGTAATGCCCCCCCAGGCTTCCAGCACACTGTGTAATGCCCCCCCAGGCTTCCAGCACACTGTGTAATGCCCCCCCAGGCTTCCAGCACACTGTGTAATGCCCCCCCAGGCTTCTAACACACTGTGTCATGCCCCCCGAGGCTTCCAGCACACTGTGTCATGCCCCCCCAGGCTTCCAGCACACTGTGTCATGCCCCCCCAGGCTTCTAGCACACTGTGTCATGCCCCCCCAGGCTTCCAGCACAGTGTGTCATGCCCCCCCCAGGCTTCTAACACACTGTGTCATGCCCCCCCAGGCTTCTAGCACACTGTGTCATGCCCCCCCAGGCTTCTAACACAGTGTGTCATGCCCCCCCAGGCTTCCAACACAGTGTGTCATGCCCCCCCAGGCTTCTAACACACTGTGTCATGCCCCCCCAGGCTTCCAGCACACTGTGTCATGCCCCCCCAGGCTTCAGGCACAGTGTGTCATGCCCCCCCCAGGCTTCTAACACACTGTGTCATGCCCCCCCAGGCTTCTAACACACTGTGTCATGCCCCCCCCGGCTTCTAGCACACTGTGTCATGCCCGCCTAGGCTTCTAGCACACTATGTCATGCCCCCCCAGGCTTCTAACACACTGTGTCATGCCCCCCCAGGCTTCTAGCACACTGTGTCATGCCCCCCCAGGCTTTTAACACAGTGTGTCATGCCCCCCCAGGCTTCTAGCACACTGTGTCATGCCCCCCCAGGCTTCTAACACAGTGTGTCATGCCCCCCCAGGCTTCCAACACAGTGTGTCATGCCCCCCCAGGCTCCCAGTACACTGTGTCAGGCCCCCCCAGGCTTCTAACACACTGTGTCATGCCCCCCCAGGCTTCCAGCACACTGTGTCATGCCCCCCCAGGCTTCCAGCACAGTGGGGGACTTCGCTCTGTGTCACTGCGTGTCAAACTGTGTCACTGTGTAGCCAGTGTTGTGAGGCGGTTCACCCTTCCTCACTTCTCTGCAGTTCTGAGCGAAGGCCCCCAGTGTGTCATGCCCCCCCCAGGCTTCTAACACACTGTGTCATGCCCCCCCAGGCTTCTAACACACTGTGTCATGCCCCCCCAGGCTTCCAGCACACTGTGTCATGCCCCCCCAGGCTTCCAGCACACTGTGTCATGCCCCCCCCAGGCTTCTAACACACTGTGTCATGCCCCCCCAGGCTTCCAGCACACTGTGTCATGCCCCCCCAGGCTTCCGGCACACTGTGTCATGCCCCCCCAGGCTTCTAACACACTGTGTCATGCCCCCCCAGGCTTCTAGCACACTGTGTCATGCCCCCCCAGGCTTCTAACACAGTGTGTCATGCCCCCCCAGGCTCCCAGTACACTGTGTCATGCCCCCCCAGGCTTCTAACACACTGTGTCATGCCCCCCCAGGCTTCAAACACACTGTGTCATGCTCCCCCAGGCTTCTAACACACTGTGTCATGCCCCCCCAGGCTTCTAGCACACTGTGTCATGCCCCCCCAGGCTTCTAACACACTGTGTCATGCCCCCCCAGGCTTCCAGCACACTGTGTCATGCCCCCCCAGGCTTCTAACACACTGTGTCATGCCCCCCCAGGCTTCTAGCACACTGTGTCATGCCCCCCCAGGCTTCCAGCACACTGTGTCATGCCCCCCCAGGCTTCCAGCACACTGTGTCATGCCCCCCCCAGGCTTCTAACACACTGTGTAATGCCCCCCCAGGCTTCCAGCACACTGTGTCATGCCCCCCCAGGCTTCCAGCACACTGTGTCATGCCCCCCCAGGCTTCCAGCACACTGTGTAATGCCCCCCCAGGCTTCCAGCACACTGTGTAATGCCCCCCCAGGCTTCCAGCACACTGTGTAATGCCCCCCCAGGCTTCCAGCACACTGTGTAATGCCCCCCCAGGCTTCTAACACACTGTGTCATGCCCCCCGAGGCTTCCAGCACACTGTGTCATGCCCCCCCAGGCTTCCAGCACACTGTGTCATGCCCCCCCAGGCTTCTAGCACACTGTGTCATGCCCCCCCAGGCTTCCAGCACAGTGTGTCATGCCCCCCCCAGGCTTCTAACACACTGTGTCATGCCCCCCCAGGCTTCTAGCACACTGTGTCATGCCCCCCCAGGCTTCTAACACAGTGTGTCATGCCCCCCCAGGCTTCCAACACAGTGTGTCATGCCCCCCCAGGCTTCTAACACACTGTGTCATGCCCCCCCAGGCTTCCAGCACACTGTGTCATGCCCCCCCAGGCTTCAGGCACAGTGTGTCATGCCCCCCCCAGGCTTCTAACACACTGTGTCATGCCCCCCCAGGCTTCTAACACACTGTGTCATGCCCCCCCAGGCTTCTAGCACACTGTGTCATGCCCCCCCCGGCTTCTAGCACACTGTGTCATGCCCGCCTAGGCTTCTAGCACACTATGTCATGCCCCCCCAGGCTTCTAACACACTGTGTCATGCCCCCCCAGGCTTCTAGCACACTGTGTCATGCCCCCCCAGGCTTTTAACACAGTGTGTCATGCCCCCCCAGGCTTCTAGCACACTGTGTCATGCCCCCCCAGGCTTCTAACACAGTGTGTCATGCCCCCCCAGGCTTCCAACACAGTGTGTCATGCCCCCCCAGGCTCCCAGTACACTGTGTCAGGCCCCCCCAGGCTTCTAACACACTGTGTCATGCCCCCCCAGGCTTCCAGCACACTGTGTCATGCCCCCCCAGGCTTCTAACACACTGTGTCATGCCCCCCCAGGCTTCCAGCACACTGTGTCATGCGCCCCCAGGCTTCTAACACACTGTGTCATGCCCCCCCAGGCTTCCAGCACACTGTGTCATGCCCCCCCAGGCTTCTAACACACTGTGTCATGCCCCCCCAGGCTTCTAGCACACTGTGTCATGCCCCCCCAGGCTTCCAGCACACTGTGTCATGCCCCCCCAGGCTTCCAGCACACTGTGTCATGCCCCCCCAGGCTTCTAACACACTGTGTCATGCCCCCCCAGGCTTCTAACACACTGTGTAATGCCCCCCCAGGCTTCCAGCACACTGTGTCATGCCCCCCCAGGCTTCCAGCACACTGTGTAATGCCCCCCCAGGCTTCCAGCACACTGTGTCATGCCCCCCCAGGCTTCCAGCACACTGTGTAATGCCCCCCCAGGCTTCCAGCACACTGTGTAATGCCCCCCCAGGCTTCCAGCACACTGTGTAATGCCCCCCCAGGCTTCTAACACACTGTGTCATGCCCCCCCAGGCTTCCAGCACACTGTGTCATGCCCCCCCAGGCTTCCAGCACACTGTGTAATGCCCCCCCAGGCTTCCAGCACACTGTGTAATGCCCCCCCAGGCTTCCAGCACACTGTGTAATGCCCCCCCAGGCCTCTAACACACTGTGTCATGCCCCCCCAGGCTTCTAACACACTGTGTCATGCCCCCCCAGGCTTCCAGCACACTGTGTCATGCACCCCCAGGCTTCCAGCACACTGTGTCATGCCCCCCCCAGGCTTCTAACACAGTGTGTCATGCCCCCCCAGGCTTCTAGCACACTGTGTCATGCCCCCCCAGGCTACTAACACAGTGTGTCATGCCCCCCCAGGCTTCCAGCACACTGTGTCATGCCCCCCCAGGCTTCTAACACACTGTGTCATGCCCCCCCAGGCTTCTAGCACACTGTTTCATGCCCCCCCAGGCTACTAACACAGTGTGTCATGCCCCCCCAGGCTTCCAGCACACTGTGTCATGCCCCCCCAGGCTTCTAACACAGTGTGTCATGCCCCCCCAGGCTTCTAGCACACTGTGTCATGCCCCCCCAGGCTACTAACACAGTGTGTCATGCCCCCCCAGGCTTCCAGCACACTGTGTCATGCCCCCCAGGCTTCTAACACACTGTGTCATGCCCCCCAGGCTTCCAGCACACTGTGTCATGCGCCCCCAGGCTTCCAGCACACTGTGTCATGCCCCCCCAGGCTTCTAACACACTGTGTCATGCCCCCCCAGGCTTCCAGCACACTGTGTCATGCCCCCCCAGGCTTCCAGCACACTGTGTCATGCCCCCCCAGGCTTCTCACACACTGTGTCATGCCCCCCCAGGCTTCCAGCACACTGTGTCATGCCCCCCCAGGCTTCCAGCACAGTGTGTCATGCCCCCCCGAGGCTTCTAACACACTGTGTCATGCCCCCCCAGGCTTCTCACACACTGTGTCATGCCCCCCCAGGCTTCCAGCACACTGTGTCATGCCCCCCCAGGCTTCCAGCACACTGTGTCATGCCCCCCCCAGGCTTCTAACACACTGTGTCATGCCCCCCCAGGCTTCCAGCACACTGTGTCATGCCCCCCCAGGCTTCTAGCACACTGTGTCATGCCCCCCCAGGCTTCTAACACAGTGTGTCATGCCCCCCCAGGCTTCTAACACACTGTGTCATGCCCCCCCAGGCTTGTAACACACTGTGTCATGCCCCCCCAGGCTTCCAGCACACTGTGTCATGCCCCCCCAGGCTTCTAACACACTGTGTCATGCCCCCCCAGGCTTCCAGCACAGTGTGTCATGCCCCCCCAGGCTTCTAGCACACTGTGTCATGCCCCCCCAGGCTTCTAACACAGTGTGTCATGCCCCCCCAAGCTTCCAACACAGTGTGTCATGCCCCCCCAGGCTCCCAGTACACTGTGTCATGCCCCCCCAGGCTTCTAACACACTGTGTCATGCCCCCCCAGGGTTCCAGCACACTGTGTCATGCCCCCCCAGGCTTCTAACACACTGTGTCATGCCCCCCCAGGCTTCCAGCACAGTGTGTCATGCCCCCCCAGGCTTCCAGCACACTGTGTCATGCCCCCCCAGGCTTCTAACACAGTGTGTCATGCCCCCCCAAGCTTCCAACACAGTGTGTCATGCCCCCCCAGGCTCCCAGTACACTGTGTCATGCCCCCCCAGGCTTCTAACACACTGTGTCATGCCCCCCCAGGCTTCTAACACACTGTGTCATGCCCCCCCAGGCTTCTAACACACTGTGTCATGCCCCCCCAGGCTTCCAGCACAGTGTGTCATGCCCCCCCAGGCTTCTAGCACACTGTGTCATGCCCCCCCAGGCTTCTAACACACTGTGTCATGCCCCCCCAGGGTTCCAGCACACTGTGTCATGCCCCCCCAGGCTTCCAGCACACTGTGTCATGCGCCCCCAGGCTTCCAGCACACTGTGTCATGCCCCCCCCAGGCTTCTAACACACTGTGTCATGCCCCCCCAGGCTTCTAGCACACTGTGTCATGCCCCCCCAGGCTACTAACACAGTGTGTCATGCCCCCCCAGGCTTCCAGCACACTGTGTCATGCCCCCCAGGCTTCTAACACACTGTGTCATGCCCCCCAGGCTTCCAGCACACTGTGTCATGCGCCCCCAGGCTTCCAGCACACTGTGTCATGCCCCCCCAGGCTTCTAACACACTGTGTCATGCCCCCCCAGGCTTCCAGCACACTGTGTCATGCCCCCCCAGGCTTCCAGCACACTGTGTCATGCCCCCCCAGGCTTCTCACACACTGTGTCATGCCCCCCCAGGCTTCCAGCACACTGTGTCATGCCCCCCCAGGCTTCCAGCACAGTGTGTCATGCCCCCCCGAGGCTTCTAACACACTGTGTCATGCCCCCCCAGGCTTCTAACACACTGTGTCATGCCCCCCCAGGCTTCTAACACACTGTGTCATGCCCCCCCAGGCTTCCAGCACACTGTGTCATGCCCCCCCCAGGCTTCTAACACACTGTGTCATGCCCCCCCAGGCTTCCAGCACACTGTGTCATGCCCCCCCAGGCTTCCGGCACACTGTGTCATGCCCCCCCAGGCTTCTAACACACTGTGTCATGCCCCCCCAGGCTTCTAGCACACTGTGTCATGCCCCCCCCAGGCTTCTAACACACTGTGTCATGTCCCCCCCGGCTTCTAGCACACTGTGTCATGCCCCCCTAGGCTTCTAGCACACTATGTCATGCCCCCCCAGGCTTCTAACACACTGTGTCATGCCCCCCCAGGCTTCTAGCACACTGTGTCATGCCCCCCCAGGCTTCTAACACAGTGTGTCATGCCCCCCCAGGCTTCCAACACAGTGTGTCATGCCCCCCCAGGCTCGCAGTACACTGTGTCAGGCCCCCCCAGGCTTCTAACACACTGTGTCATGCCCCCCCAGGCTTCCAGCACACTGTGTCATGCCCCCCCAGGCTTCCAGCACACTGTGTCATGCCCCCCCAGGCTTCCAGCACACTGTGTCATGCCCCCCCAGGCTTCTAACACACTGTGTCATGCCCCCCCAGGCTTCCAGCACACTGTGTCATGCCCCCCCAGGCTTCTAACACACTGTGTCATGCCCCCCCAGGCTTCCAGCACACTGTGTCATGCCCCCCCAGGCTTCCGGCACACTGTGTCATGCCCCCCCAGGCTTCTAGCACACTGTGTCATGCCCCCCCAGGCTTCTAACACAGTGTGTCATGCCCCCCCAGGCTCCCAGTACACTGTGTCATGCCCCCCCAGGCTTCAAACACACTGTGTCATGCTCCCCCAGGCTTCTAACACACTGTGTCATGCCCCCCCAGGCTTCTAACACACTGTGTCATGCCCCCCCAGGCTTCTAGCACACTGTGTCATGCCCCCCCAGGCTTCAAACACACTGTGTCATGCTCCCCCAGGCTTCTAACACACTGTGTCATGCCCCCCCAGGCTTCCAGCACACTGTGTCATGCCCCCCCAGGCTTCTAACACACTGTGTCATGCTCCCCCAGGCTTCTAACACACTGTGTCATGCCCCCCCAGGCTTCCAGCACACTGTGTCATGCCCCCCCAGGCTTCTAACACACTGTGTCATGCCCCCCAGGCTTCTAACACACTGTGTCATGCCCCCCCAGGCTTCCAGCACACTGTGTCATGCCCCGCCAGGCTTCTAACACACTGTGTCATGCCCCCCCAGGCTTCTAGCACACTGTGTCATGCCCCCCCAGGCTACTAACACAGTGTGTCATGCCCCCCCAGGCTTCTAGCACGCTGTGTCATGCCCCCCCAGGCTTCTAACACAGTGTGTCATGCCCCCCCAGGCTTCTAGCACACTGTGTCATGCCCCCCCAGGCTTCCAACACAGTGTGTCATGCCCCCCCAGGCTCCCAGTACACTGTGTCATGCCCCCCCAGGCTTCTAACACAGTGTGTCATGCCCCCCCAGGCTTCTAGCACACTGTGTCATGCCCCCCCCAGCCTTCCAGCACACTGTGTCATGCCCCCCCAGGCTTCCAGCACAGTGTGTCATGCCCCCCCAGGCTTCTAACACAGTGTGTCATGCCCCCCCCAGGCTTCCAGCACACTGTGTCATGCCCCCCCAGGCTTCCAACACAGTGTGTCATGCCCCCCCAGGCTTCCAACACAGTGTGTCATGCCCCCCCCAGGCTTCTAACACACTGTGTCATGCCCCCCCAGGCTTCTAACACACTGTGTCATGCCCCCCCAGGCTTCCAGCACACTGTGTCATGCGCCCCCAGGCTTCCAGCACACTGTGTCATGCCCCCCCAGGCTTCCAGCACACTGTGTCATGCCCCCCCAGGCTTCTAACACACTGTGTCATGCCCCCCCAGGCTTCTAACACACTGTGTAATGCCCCCCCAGGCTTCCAGCACACTGTGTCATGCCCCCCCAGGCTTCCAGCACACTGTGTAATGCCCCCCCAGGCTTCCAGCACACTGTGTCATGCCCCCCCAGGCTTCCAGCACACTGTGTAATGCCCCCCCAGGCTTCCAGCACACTGTGTAATGCCCCCCCAGGCTTCCAGCACACTGTGTAATGCCCCCCCAGGCTTCTAACACACTGTGTCATGCCCCCCCAGGCTTCTAACACACTGTGTCATGCCCCCCCAGGCTTCCAGCACACTGTGTAATGCCCCCCCAGGCTTCCAGCACACTGTGTAATGCCCCCCCAGGCTTCCAGCACACTGTGTAATGCCCCCCCAGGCCTCTAACACACTGTGTCATGCCCCCCCAGGCTTCTAACACACTGTGTCATGCCCCCCCAGGCTTCCAGCACACTGTGTCATGCCCCCCCAGGCTTCTAACACACTGTGTCATGCCCCCCCAGGCTTCCAGCACAGTGTGTCATGCCCCCCCAGGCTTCTAGCACACTGTGTCATGCCCCCCCCAGGCTTCTAACACAGTGTGTCATGCCCCCCCAAGCTTCCAACACAGTGTGTCATGCCCCCCCAGGCTCCCAGTACACTGTGTCATGCCCCCCCAGGCTTCTAACACACTGTGTCATGCCCCCCCAGGGTTCCAGCACACTGTGTCATGCCCCCCCAGGCTTCCAGCACACTGTGTCATGCCCCCCCAGGCTTCTAACACACTGTGTCATGCCCCCCCAGGCTTCCAGCACAGTGTGTCATGCCCCCCCAGGCTTCCAGCACACTGTGTCATGCCCCCCCAGGCTTCTAACACAGTGTGTCATGCCCCCCCAAGCTTCCAACACAGTGTGTCATGCCCCCCCAGGCTCCCAGTACACTGTGTCATGCCCCCCCAGGCTTCTAACACACTGTGTCATGCCCCCCCAGGCTTCTAGCACACTGTGTCATGCCCCCCCAGGCTACTAACACAGTGTGTCATGCCCCCCCAGGCTTCTAGCACGCTGTGTCATGCCCCCCCAGGCTTCTAACACAGTGTGTCATGCCCCCCCAGGCTTCTAGCACACTGTGTCATGCCCCCCCAGGCTTCCAACACAGTGTGTCATGCCCCCCCAGGCTCCCAGTACACTGTGTCATGCCCCCCCAGGCTTCTAACACAGTGTGTCATGCCCCCCCAGGCTTCTAGCACACTGTGTCATGCCCCCCCCAGCCTTCCAGCACACTGTGTCATGCCCCCCCAGGCTTCCAGCACAGTGTGTCATGCCCCCCCAGGCTTCTAGCACACTGTGTCATGCCCCCCCCAGCCTTCCAGCACACTGTGTCATGCCCCCCCAGGCTTCCAGCACAGTGTGTCATGCCCCCCCAGGCTTCTAACACAGTGTGTCATGCCCCCCCCAGGCTTCTAGCACACTGTGTCATGCCCCCCCAGGCTTCCAGCACACTGTGTCATGCCCCCCCAGGCTTCCAGCACAGTGTGTCATGCTCCCCCAGGCTTCTAGCACACTGTGTCATGCCCCCCCAGGCTTCTAACACAGTGTGTCATGCCCCCCCAGGCTTCTAGCACACTGTGTCATGCCCCCCCAGGCTTCTAGCACACTGTGTCATGCCCCCCCCGGCTTCTAGCACACTGTGTCATGCCCGCCTAGGCTTCTAGCACACTATGTCATGCCCCCCCAGGCTTCTAACACACTGTGTCATGCCCCCCCAGGCTTCTAGCACACTGTGTCATGCCCCCCCAGGCTTTTAACACAGTGTGTCATGCCCCCCCAGGCTTCTAGCACACTGTGTCATGCCCCCCCAGGCTTCTAACACAGTGTGTCATGCCCCCCCAGGCTTCCAACACAGTGTGTCATGCCCCCCCAGGCTCCCAGTACACTGTGTCAGGCCCCCCCAGGCTTCTAACACACTGTGTCATGCCCCCCCAGGCTTCCAGCACACTGTGTCATGCCCCCCCAGGCTTCCAGCACAGTGTGTCATGCCCCCCCCAGGCTTCTAACACACTGTGTCATGCCCCCCCAGGCTTCTAACACACTGTGTCATGCCCCCCCAGGCTTCCAGCACACTGTGTCATGCGCCCCCAGGCTTCTAACACACTGTGTCATGCCCCCCCAGGCTTCCAGCACACTGTGTCATGCCCCCCCAGGCTTCTAACACACTGTGTCATGCCCCCCCAGGCTTCTAGCACACTGTGTCATGCCCCCCCAGGCTTCCAGCACACTGTGTCATGCCCCCCCAGGCTTCCAGCACACTGTGTCATGCCCCCCCAGGCTTCTAACACACTGTGTCATGCCCCCCCAGGCTTCTAACACACTGTGTAATGCCCCCCCAGGCTTCCAGCACACTGTGTCATGCCCCCCCAGGCTTCCAGCACACTGTGTAATGCCCCCCCAGGCTTCCAGCACACTGTGTCATGCCCCCCCAGGCTTCCAGCACACTGTGTAATGCCCCCCCAGGCTTCCAGCACACTGTGTAATGCCCCCCCAGGCTTCCAGCACACTGTGTAATGCCCCCCCAGGCTTCTAACACACTGTGTCATGCCCCCCCAGGCTTCTAACACACTGTGTCATGCCCCCCCAGGCTTCCAGCACACTGTGTAATGCCCCCCCAGGCTTCCAGCACACTGTGTAATGCCCCCCCAGGCCTCTAACACACTGTGTCATGCCCCCCCAGGCTTCTAACACACTGTGTCATGCCCCCCCAGGCTTCCAGCACACTGTGTAATGCCCCCCCAGGCTTCCAGCACACTGTGTAATGCCCCCCCAGGCTTCTAACACACTGTGTCATGCCCCCCCAGGCTTCTAACACACTGTGTCATGCCCCCCCAGGCTTCCAGCACACTGTGTAATGCCCCCCCAGGCTTCCAGCACACTGTGTAATGCCCCCCCAGGCCTCTAACACACTGTGTCATGCCCCCCCAGGCTTCTAACACACTGTGTCATGCCCCCCCAGGCTTCCAGCACACTGTGTCATGCCCCCCCAGGCTTCTAACACACTGTGTCATGCCCCCCCAGGCTTCCAGCACAGTGTGTCATGCCCCCCCAGGCTTCTAGCACACTGTGTCATGCCCCCCCCAGGCTTCTAACACACTGTGTCATGCCCCCCCAGGCTTCTAACACAGTGTGTCATGCCCCCCCAAGCTTCCAACACAGTGTGTCATGCCCCCCCAGGCTCCCAGTACACTGTGTCATGCCCCCCCAGGCTTCTAACACACTGTGTCATGCCCCCCCAGGGTTCCAGCACACTGTGTCATGCCCCCCCAGGCTTCCAGCACACTGTGTCATGCCCCCCCAGGCTTCTAACACACTGTGTCATGCCCCCCCAGGCTTCCAGCACAGTGTGTCATGCCCCCCCAGGCTTCTAGCACACTGTGTCATGCCCCCCCCAGGCTTCTAACACAGTGTGTCATGCCCCCCCAAGCTTCCAACACAGTGTGTCATGCCCCCCCAGGCTCCCAGTACACTGTGTCATGCCCCCCCAGGCTTCTAACACACTGTGTCATGCCCCCCCAGGGTTCCAGCACACTGTGTCATGCCCCCCCAGGCTTCCAGCACACTGTGTCATGCCCCCCCAGGCTTCTAACACACTGTGTCATGCCCCCCCAGGCTTCCAGCACAGTGTGTCATGCCCCCCCAGGCTTCCAGCACACTGTGTCATGCCCCCCCAGGCTTCTAACACAGTGTGTCATGCCCCCCCAGGCTCCCAGTACACTGTGTCATGCCCCCCCAGGCTTCTAACACACTGTGTCATGCCCCCCCAGGCTTCTAGCACACTGTGTCATGCCCCCCCAGGCTACTAACACAGTGTGTCATGCCCCCCCAGGCTTCTAGCACGCTGTGTCATGCCCCCCCAGGCTTCTAACACAGTGTGTCATGCCCCCCCAGGCTTCTAGCACACTGTGTCATGCCCCCCCAGGCTTCCAACACAGTGTGTCATGCCCCCCCAGGCTCCCAGTACACTGTGTCATGCCCCCCCAGGCTTCTAACACAGTGTGTCATGCCCCCCCAGGCTTCTAGCACACTGTGTCATGCCCCCCCCAGCCTTCCAGCACACTGTGTCATGCCCCCCCAGGCTTCCAGCACAGTGTGTCATGCCCCCCCAGGCTTCTAGCACACTGTGTCATGCCCCCCCCAGCCTTCCAGCACACTGTGTCATGCCCCCCCAGGCTTCCAGCACAGTGTGTCATGCCCCCCCAGGCTTCTAACACAGTGTGTCATGCCCCCCCCAGGCTTCTAGCACACTGTGTCATGCCCCCCCAGGCTTCCAGCACACTGTGTCATGCCCCCCCAGGCTTCCAGCACAGTGTGTCATGCTCCCCCAGGCTTCTAGCACACTGTGTCATGCCCCCCCAGGCTTCTAACACAGTGTGTCATGCCCCCCCAGGCTTCTAGCACACTGTGTCATGCCCCCCCAGGCTTCTAGCACACTGTGTCATGCCCCCCCAGGCTTCTAGCACACTGTGTCATGCCCCCCCCGGCTTCTAGCACACTGTGTCATGCCCGCCTAGGCTTCTAGCACACTATGTCATGCCCCCCCAGGCTTCTAACACACTGTGTCATGCCCCCCCAGGCTTCTAGCACACTGTGTCATGCCCCCCCAGGCTTTTAACACAGTGTGTCATGCCCCCCCAGGCTTCTAGCACACTGTGTCATGCCCCCCCAGGCTTCTAACACAGTGTGTCATGCCCCCCCAGGCTTCCAACACAGTGTGTCATGCCCCCCCAGGCTTCCAACACAGTGTGTCATGCCCCCCCAGGCTCCCAGTACACTGTGTCAGGCCCCCCCAGGCTTCTAACACACTGTGTCATGCCCCCCCAGGCTTCCAGCACACTGTGTCATGCCCCCCCAGGCTTCCAGCACAGTGTGTCATGCCCCCCCCAGGCTTCTAACACACTGTGTCATGCCCCCCCAGGCTTCTAACACACTGTGTCATGCCCCCCCAGGCTTCCAGCACACTGTGTCATGCGCCCCCAGGCTTCTAACACACTGTGTCATGCCCCCCCAGGCTTCCAGCACACTGTGTCATGCCCCCCCAGGCTTCTAACACACTGTGTCATGCCCCCCCAGGCTTCTAGCACACTGTGTCATGCCCCCCCAGGCTTCCAGCACACTGTGTCATGCCCCCCCAGGCTTCCAGCACACTGTGTCATGCCCCCCCAGGCTTCTAACACACTGTGTCATGCCCCCCCAGGCTTCTAACACACTGTGTAATGCCCCCCCAGGCTTCCAGCACACTGTGTCATGCCCCCCCAGGCTTCCAGCACACTGTGTAATGCCCCCCCAGGCTTCCAGCACACTGTGTCATGCCCCCCCAGGCTTCCAGCACACTGTGTAATGCCCCCCCAGGCTTCCAGCACACTGTGTAATGCCCCCCCAGGCTTCCAGCACACTGTGTAATGCCCCCCCAGGCTTCTAACACACTGTGTCATGCCCCCCCAGGCTTCTAACACACTGTGTCATGCCCCCCCAGGCTTCCAGCACACTGTGTAATGCCCCCCCAGGCTTCCAGCACACTGTGTAATGCCCCCCCAGGCTTCCAGCACACTGTGTAATGCCCCCCCAGGCCTCTAACACACTGTGTCATGCCCCCCCAGGCTTCTAACACACTGTGTCATGCCCCCCCAGGCTTCCAGCACACTGTGTCATGCCCCCCCAGGCTTCTAACACACTGTGTCATGCCCCCCCAGGCTTCCAGCACAGTGTGTCATGCCCCCCCAGGCTTCTAGCACACTGTGTCATGCCCCCCCCAGGCTTCTAACACACTGTGTCATGCCCCCCCAGGCTTCTAACACAGTGTGTCATGCCCCCCCAAGCTTCCAACACAGTGTGTCATGCCCCCCCAGGCTCCCAGTACACTGTGTCATGCCCCCCCAGGCTTCTAACACACTGTGTCATGCCCCCCCAGGGTTCTAGCACACTGTGTCATGCCCCCCCAGGCTTCCAGCACACTGTGTCATGCCCCCCCAGGCTTCTAACACACTGTGTCATGCCCCCCCAGGCTTCCAGCACAGTGTGTCATGCCCCCCCAGGCTTCCAGCACACTGTGTCATGCCCCCCCAGGCTTCTAACACAGTGTGTCATGCCCCCCCAAGCTTCCAACACAGTGTGTCATGCCCCCCCAGGCTCCCAGTACACTGTGTCATGCCCCCCCAGGCTTCTAACACACTGTGTCATGCCCCCCCAGGCTTCTAACACACTGTGTCATGCCCCCCCAGGCTTCCAGCACAGTGTGTCATGCCCCCCCAGGCTTCCAGCACACTGTGTCATGCCCCCCCAGGCTTCCAGCACACTGTGTCATGCCCCCCCAGGCTTCTAACACACTGTGTCATGCCCCCCCAGGCTTCCAGCACAGTGTGTCATGCCCCCCCAGGCTTCTAGCACACTGTGTCATGCCCCCCCAGGCTTCTAACACACTGTGTCATGCCCCCCCAGGGTTCCAGCACACTGTGTCATGCCCCCCCAGGCTTCCAGCACACTGTGTCATGCGCCCCCAGGCTTCCAGCACACTGTGTCATGCCCCCCCCAGGCTTCTAACACACTGTGTCATGCCCCCCCAGGCTTCTAGCACACTGTGTCATGCCCCCCCAGGCTACTAACACAGTGTGTCATGCCCCCCCAGGCTTCCAGCACACTGTGTCATGCCCCCCAGGCTTCTAACACACTGTGTCATGCCCCCCAGGCTTCCAGCACACTGTGTCATGCGCCCCCAGGCTTCCAGCACACTGTGTCATGCCCCCCCAGGCTTCTAACACACTGTGTCATGCCCCCCCAGGCTTCCAGCACACTGTGTCATGCCCCCCCAGGCTTCCAGCACACTGTGTCATGCCCCCCCAGGCTTCTCACACACTGTGTCATGCCCCCCCAGGCTTCCAGCACACTGTGTCATGCCCCCCCAGGCTTCCAGCACAGTGTGTCATGCCCCCCCGAGGCTTCTAACACACTGTGTCATGCCCCCCCAGGCTTCTAACACACTGTGTCATGCCCCCCCAGGCTTCTAACACACTGTGTCATGCCCCCCCAGGCTTCCAGCACACTGTGTCATGCCCCCCCCAGGCTTCTAACACACTGTGTCATGCCCCCCCAGGCTTCCAGCACACTGTGTCATGCCCCCCCAGGCTTCTAGCACACTGTGTCATGCCCCCCCAGGCTTCTAACACAGTGTGTCATGCCCCCCCAGGCTTCTAACACACTGTGTCATGCTCCCCCAGGCTTCCAGCACACTGTGTCATGCCCCCCCAGGCTTCTAACACACTGTGTCATGCCCCCCCAGGCTTCCAGCACAGTGTGTCATGCCCCCCCAGGCTTCTAGCACACTGTGTCATGCCCCCCCAGGCTTCTAACACAGTGTGTCATGCCCCCCCAAGCTTCCAACACAGTGTGTCATGCCCCCCCAGGCTCCCAGTACACTGTGTCATGCCCCCCCAGGGTTCCAGCACACTGTGTCATGCCCCCCCAGGCTTCCAGCACACTGTGTCATGCCCCCCCAGGCTTCTAACACACTGTGTCATGCCCCCCCAGGCTTCCAGCACACTGTGTCATGCCCCCCCAGGCTTCTAACACAGTGTGTCATGCCCCCCCAAGCTTCCAACACAGTGTGTCATGCCCCCCCAGGCTCCCAGTACACTGTGTCATGCCCCCCCAGGCTTCTAACACACTGTGTCATGCCCCCCCAGGCTTCTAACACACTGTGTCATGCCCCCCCAGGCTTCCAGCACAGTGTGTCATGCCCCCCCAGGCTTCTAGCACACTGTGTCATGCCCCCCCAGGCTTCTAACACACTGTGTCATGCCCCCCCAGGGTTCCAGCACACTGTGTCATGCCCCCCCAGGCTTCCAGCACACTGTGTCATGCGCCCCCAGGCTTCCAGCACACTGTGTCATGCCCCCCCCAGGCTTCTAACACACTGTGTCATGCCCCCCCAGGCTTCCAGCACACTGTGTCATGCCCCCCCAGGCTTCCAGCACACTGTGTCATGCCCCCCCAGGCTTCTAACACACTGTGTCATGCCCCCCCAGGGTTCCAGCACACTGTGTCATGCCCCCCCAGGCTTCTAGCACACTGTGTCATGCCCCCCCAGGCTTGTAACACACTGTGTCATGCCCCCCCAGGCTTCTAACACACTGTGTCATGCTCCCCCAGGCTTCCAGCACACTGTGTCATGCCCCCCCAGGCTTCGAACACACTGTGTCATGCCCCCCCAGGCTTCCAGCACAGTGTGTCATGCCCCCCCAGGCTTCTAACACACTGTGTCATGCCCCCCCAGGGTTCCAGCACACTGTGTCATGCCCCCCCAGGCTTCCAGCACACTGTGTCATGCCCCCCCAGGC
This sequence comes from Rhynchopus euleeides, assembly GCA_963210315.1. Taxonomy (NCBI): domain Eukaryota; phylum Euglenozoa; class Diplonemea; order Diplonemida; family Diplonemidae; genus Rhynchopus; species Rhynchopus euleeides. Next base: position 776,576 of record OY723269.1, read on the forward strand.
TTCTAACACACTGTGTCATGCTCCCCCAGGCTTCCAGCACACTGTGTCATGCCCCCCCAGGCTTCTAACACACTGTGTCATGCCCCCCCAGGCTTCCAGCACAGTGTGTCATGCCCCCCCAGGCTTCTAACACACTGTGTCATGCCCCCCCAGGCTTCCAGCACACTGTGTCATGCCCCCCCAGGCTTCTAACACAGTGTGTCATGCCCCCCCAAGCTTCCAACACAGTGTGTCATGCCCCCCCAGGCTCCCAGTACACTGTGTCATGCCCCCCCAGGCTTCTAACACACTGTGTCATGCCCCCCCAGGCTTCTAACACACTGTGTCATGCCCCCCCAGGCTTCTAGCACACTGTGTCATGCCCCCCCAGGCTACTAACACAGTGTGTCATGCCCCCCCAGGCTTCCAGCACACTGTGTCATGCCCCCCAGGCTTCCAGCACACTGTGTCATGCGCCCCCAGGCTTCCAGCACACTGTGTCATGCCCCCCCAGGCTTCCAGCACACTGTGTCATGCCCCCCCAGGCTTCTCACACACTGTGTCATGCCCCCCCAGGCTTCCAGCACACTGTGTCATGCCCCCCCAGGCTTCCAGCACAGTGTGTCATGCCCCCCCGAGGCTTCTAACACACTGTGTCATGCCCCCCCAGGCTTCTAACACACTGTGTCATGCCCCCCCAGGCTTCTAACACACTGTGTCATGCCCCCCCAGGCTTCCAGCACACTGTGTCATGCCCCCCCAGGCTTCCAGCACACTGTGTCATGCCCCCCCCAGGCTTCTAACACACTGTGTCATGCCCCCCCAGGCTTCCAGCACACTGTGTCATGCCCCCCCAGGCTTCTAGCACACTGTGTCATGCCCCCCCAGGCTTCTAACACAGTGTGTCATGCCCCCCCAGGCTTCTAACACACTGTGTCATGCCCCTCCAGGCTTCTAACACACTGTGTCATGCCCCCCCAGGCTTCTAACACACTGTGTCATGCTCCCCCAGGCTTCCAGCACACTGTGTCATGCCCCCCCAGGCTTCTAACACACTGTGTCATGCCCCCCCAGGCTTCCAGCACAGTGTGTCATGCCCCCCCAGGCTTCTAGCACACTGTGTCATGCCCCCCCAGGCTTCTAACACACTGTGTCATGCCCCCCCAGGGTTCCAGCACACTGTGTCATGCCCCCCCAGGCTTCCAGCACACTGTGTCATGCCCCCCCAGGCTTCTAACACACTGTGTCATGCCCCCCCAGGCTTCTAACACAGTGTGTCATGCCCCCCCAAGCTTCCAACACAGTGTGTCATGCCCCCCCAGGCTCCCAGTACACTGTGTCATGCCCCCCCAGGCTTCTAACACACTGTGTCATGCCCCCCCAGGCTTCCAGCACACTGTGTCATGCCCCCCCAGGCTTCCAGCACACTGTGTCATGCCCCCCCCAGGCTTCTAACACACTGTGTCATGCCCCCCCAGGCTTCCAGCACACTGTGTCATGCCCCCCCAGGCTTCTAGCACACTGTGTCATGCCCCCCCAGGCTTCTAACACAGTGTGTCATGCCCCCCCAGGCTTCCAACACAGTGTGTCATGCCCCCCCAGGCTTCTAACACACTGTGTCATGCCCCCCCAGGCTTGTAACACACTGTGTCATGCCCCCCCAGGCTTCTAACACACTGTGTCATGCTCCCCCAGGCTTCCAGCACACTGTGTCATGCCCCCCCAGGCTTCTAACACACTGTGTCATGCCCCCCCAGGCTTCCAGCACAGTGTGTCATGCCCCCCCAGGCTTCTAGCACACTGTGTCATGCCCCCCCAGGCTTCTAACACACTGTGTCATGCCCCCCCAGGCTTCCAGCACAGTGTGTCATGCCCCCCCAGGCTTCCAGCACACTGTGTCATGCCCCCCCAGGCTTCCAGCACACTGTGTCATGCCCCCCCCAGGCTTCTAACACACTGTGTCATGCCCCCCCAGGCTTCCAGCACACTGTGTCATGCCCCCCCAGGCTTCCAGCACACTGTGTCATGCCCCCCCAGGCTTCTAACACACTGTGTCATGCCCCCCAGGCTTCTAACACACTGTGTCATGCCCCCCCAGGCTTCCAGCACACTGTGTCATGCTCCCCCAGGCTTCTAACACACTGTGTCATGCCCCCCCAGGCTTCTAGCACACTGTGTCATGCCCCCCCAGGCTTCTCACACACTGTGTCATGCCCCCCCAGGCTTCCAGCACACTGTGTCATGCCCCCCCAGGCTTCTAACACACTGTGTCATGCCCCCCCAGGCTTCTAGCACACTGTGTCATGCCCCCCCAGGCTTCCAGCACAGTGTGTCATGCCCCCCCAGGCTTCCAGCACACTGTGTCATGCCCCCCCAGGCTTCCAACACACTGTGTCATGCCCCCCCAGGCTTCTAGCACACTGTGTCATGCCCCCCCAGGCTTCCAACACAGTGTGTCATGCCCCCCCAGGCTCCCAGTACACTGTGTCAGGCCCCGCCAGTCTTCTAACACAGTGTGTCATGCCCCCCCAGGTTTCTAACACACTGTGTCATGCCACCCCAGGCTTCCAGCACAGTGTGTCATGCCCCCCCCAGGCTTCTAACACACTGTGTCATGCCCCCCCAGGCTTCTAACACACTGTGTCATGCCCCCCCAGGCTTATAACACACTGTGTCATGCCCCCCCAGGCTTCTAACACACTGTGTCATGCTCCCCCAGGCTTCTAACACACTGTGTCATGCCCCCCCAGGCTTCTAGCACACTGTGTCATGCCCCCCCAGGCTTCTCACACACTGTGTCATGCCCCCCCAGGCTTCTAACACACTGTGTCATGCCCCCCCAGGCTTATAACACACTGTGTCATGCCCCCCCAGGCTTCTAACACACTGTGTCATGCCCCCCCAGGCTTCTAGCACACTGTGTCATGCCCCCCCAGGCTTCTAACACACTGTGTCATGCCCCCCCAGGGTTCCAGCACACTGTGTCATGCCCCCCCAGGCTTCCAGCACACTGTGTCATGCCCCCCCAGGCTTCTAACACACTGTGTCATGCCCCCCCAGGCTTCTAACACACTGTGTCATGCTCCCCCAGGCTTCCAGCACACTGTGTCATGCCCCCCCAGGCTTCGAACACACTGTGTCATGCCCCCCCAGGCTTCCAGCACAGTGTGTCATTCCCCCCAGGCTTCTAGCACACTGTGTCATGCCCCCCCAGGCTTCTAACACACTGTGTCATGCCCCCCCAGGGTTCCAGCACACTGTGTCATGCCCCCCCAGGCTTCCAGCACACTGTGTCATGCCCCCCCAGGCTTCTAACACACTGTGTCATGCCCCCCCAGGCTTCTAACACAGTGTGTCATGCCCCCCCAAGCTTCCAACACAGTGTGTCATGCCCCCCCAGGCTCCCAGTACACTGTGTCATGCCCCCCCAGGCTTCTAACACACTGTGTCATGCCCCCCCAGGCTTCCAGCACACTGTGTCATGCCCCCCCAGGCTTCTAACACACTGTGTCATGCCCCCCCAGGCTTCCAGCACAGTGTGTCATGCCCCCCCAGGCTTCTAGCACACTGTGTCATGCCCCCCCAGGCTTCTAACACACTGTGTCATGCCCCCCCAGGGTTCCAGCACACTGTGTCATGCCCCCCCAGGCTTCCAGCACACTGTGTCATGCCCCCCCCCAGGCTTCTAACACACTGTGTCATGCCCCCCCAGGCTTCCAGCACACTGTGTCATGCCCCCCCAGGCTTCCAGCACACTGTGTCATGCCCCCCCAGGCTTCTAACACACTGTGTCATGCCCCCCCAGGCTTCTAACACACTGTGTCATGCCCCCCCAGGCTTCCAGCACACTGTGTCATGCCCCCCCAGGCTTCCAGCACACTGTGTCATGCCCCCCCCAGGCTTCTAACACACTGTGTCATGCCCCCCCAGGCTTCCAGCACACTGTGTCATGCCCCCCCAGGCTTCTAGCACACTGTGTCATGCCCCCCCAGGCTTCTAACACAGTGTGTCATGCCCCCCCAGGCTTCCAACACAGTGTGTCATGCCCCCCCAGGCTTCTAACACACTGTGTCATGCCCCCCCAGGCTTGTAACACACTGTGTCATGCCCCCCCAGGCTTCTAACACACTGTGTCATGCTCCCCCAGGCTTCCAGCACACTGTGTCATGCCCCCCCAGGCTTCTAACACACTGTGTCATGCCCCCCCAGGCTTCCAGCACAGTGTGTCATGCCCCCCCAGGCTTCTAGCACACTGTGTCATGCCCCCCCAGGCTTCTAACACACTGTGTCATGCCCCCCCAGGCTTCCAGCACAGTGTGTCATGCCCCCCCAGGCTTCCAGCACACTGTGTCATGCCCCCCCAGGCTTCCAGCACACTGTGTCATGCCCCCCCCAGGCTTCTAACACACTGTGTCATGCCCCCCCAGGCTTCCAGCACACTGTGTCATGCCCCCCCAGGCTTCTAACACACTGTGTCATGCCCCCCAGGCTTCTAACACACTGTGTCATGCCCCCCCAGGCTTCCAACACAGTGTGTCATGCCCCCCCAGGCTTCTAACACACTGTGTCATGCCCCCCCAGGCTTGTAACACACTGTGTCATGCCCCCCCAGGCTTCTAACACACTGTGTCATGCTCCCCCAGGCTTCCAGCACACTGTGTCATGCCCCCCCAGGCTTCTAACACACTGTGTCATGCCCCCCAGGCTTCTAACACACTGTGTCATGCCCCCCCAGGCTTCCAGCACACTGTGTCATGCTCCCCCAGGCTTCTAACACACTGTGTCATGCCCCCCCAGGCTTCTAGCACACTGTGTCATGCCCCCCCAGGCTTCTCACACACTGTGTCATGCCCCCCCAGGCTTCCAGCACACTGTGTCATGCCCCCCCAGGCTTCTAACACACTGTGTCATGCCCCCCCAGGCTTCTAGCACACTGTGTCATGCCCCCCCAGGCTTCTAACACAGTGTGTCATGCCCCCCCAGGCTTCTAACACACTGTGTCATGCCCCCCCAGGCTTCTAACACAGTGTGTCATGCCCCCCCAGGCTTCTAGCACACTGTGTCATGCCCCCCCAGGCTTCTAACACAGTGTGTCATGCCCCCCCAGGCTTCCAACACAGTGTGTCATGCCCCCCCAGGCTTCGAACACACTGTGTCATGCCCCCCCAGGCTTCTCACACACTGTGTCATGCCCCCCCAGGCTTCCAGCACAGTGTGTCATGCCCCCCCAGGCTTCCAGCACAGTGTGTCATGCCCCCCCAGGCTTCCAGCACAGTGTGTCATGCCCCCCCAGGCTTCCAGCACACTGTGTCATGCCCCCCCAGGCTTCCAGCACAGTGTGTCATGCCCCCCCAGGCTTCTAGCACACTGTGTCATGCCCCCCCAGGCTTCTAACACACTGTGTCATGCCCCCCCAGGCTTCCAGCACAGTGTGTCATGCCCCCCCAGGCTTCCAGCACACTGTGTCATGCCCCCCCAGGCTTCCAGCACACTGTGTCATGCCCCCCCCAGGCTTCTAACACACTGTGTCATGCCCCCCCAGGCTTCCAGCACACTGTGTCATGCCCCCCCAGGCTTCCAGCACACTGTGTCATGCCCCCCCAGGCTTCTAACACACTGTGTCATGCCCCCCAGGCTTCTAACACACTGTGTCATGCCCCCCCAGGCTTCCAGCACACTGTGTCATGCTCCCCCAGGCTTCTAACACACTGTGTCATGCCCCCCCAGGCTTCTAGCACACTGTGTCATGCCCCCCCAGGCTTCTCACACACTGTGTCATGCCCCCCCAGGCTTCCAGCACACTGTGTCATGCCCCCCCAGGCTTCTAACACACTGTGTCATGCCCCCCCAGGCTTCTAGCACACTGTGTCATGCCCCCCCAGGCTTCTAACACAGTGTGTCATGCCCCCCCAGGCTTCTAACACACTGTGTCATGCCCCCCCAGGCTTCTAACACAGTGTGTCATGCCCCCCCAGGCTTCTAGCACACTGTGTCATGCCCCCCCAGGCTTCTAACACAGTGTGTCATGCCCCCCCAGGCTTCCAACACAGTGTGTCATGCCCCCCCAGGCTTCTAACACACTGTGTCATGCCCCCCCAGGCTTCTCACACACTGTGTCATGCCCCCCCAGGCTTCCAGCACAGTGTGTCATGCCCCCCCAGGCTTCCAGCACAGTGTGTCATGCCCCCCCAGGCTTCCAGCACAGTGTGTCATGCCCCCCCAGGCTTCCAGCACACTGTGTCATGCCCCCCCAGGCTTCTAACACACTGTGTCATGCCCCCCCAGGCTTCCAGCACACTGTGTCATGCCACCCCAGGCTTCTAGGACACTGTGTCATGCCCCCCCAGGCTTCTAACAGACTGTGTCATGCCCCCCCCGGCTTCTAGCACACTGTGTCATGCCCCCCCAGGCTTCCAACACACTGTGTCATGCCCCCCCAGGCTTCTAGCACACTGTGTCATGCCCCCCCAGGCTTCCAACACAGTGTGTCATGCCCCCCCAGGCTTCTAACACACTGTGTCATGCCCCCCCAGGGTTCCAGCACACTGTGTCATGCCCCCCCAGGCTTCCAGCACACTGTGTCATGCCCCCCCCCAGGCTTCTAACACACTGTGTCATGCCCCCCCAGGCTTCCAGCACACTGTGTCATGCCCCCCCAGGCTTCCAGCACACTGTGTCATGCCCCCCCAGGCTTCTAACACACTGTGTCATGCCCCCCCAGGCTTCTAACACACTGTGTCATGCCCCCCCAGGCTTCCAGCACACTGTGTCATGCCCCCCCAGGCTTCCAGCACACTGTGTCATGCCCCCCCCAGGCTTCTAACACACTGTGTCATGCCCCCCCAGGCTTCCAGCACACTGTGTCATGCCCCCCCAGGCTTCTAGCACACTGTGTCATGCCCCCCCAGGCTTCTAACACAGTGTGTCATGCCCCCCCAGGCTTCCAACACAGTGTGTCATGCCCCCCCAGGCTTCTAACACACTGTGTCATGCCCCCCCAGGCTTGTAACACACTGTGTCATGCCCCCCCAGGCTTCTAACACACTGTGTCATGCTCCCCCAGGCTTCCAGCACACTGTGTCATGCCCCCCCAGGCTTCTAACACACTGTGTCATGCCCCCCCAGGCTTCCAGCACAGTGTGTCATGCCCCCCCAGGCTCTTACACACTGTGTCATGCCCCCCCAGGCTTCTAACACACTGTGTCATGCCCCCCCAGGCTTCCAGCACAGTGTGTCATGCCCCCCCAGGCTTCCAGCACACTGTGTCATGCCCCCCCAGGCTTCCAGCACACTGTGTCATGCCCCCCCCAGGCTTCTAACACACTGTGTCATGCCCCCCCAGGCTTCCAGCACACTGTGTCATGCCCCCCCAGGCTTCCAGCACACTGTGTCATGCCCCCCCAGGCTTCTAACACACTGTGTCATGCCCCCCAGGCTTCTAACACACTGTGTCATGCCCCCCCAGGCTTCTAGCACACTGTGTCATGCCCCCCCAGGCTTCTCACACACTGTGTCATGCCCCCCCAGGCTTCCAGCACACTGTGTCATGCCCCCCCAGGCTTCTAACACACTGTGTCATGCCCCCCCAGGCTTCTAGCACACTGTGTCATGCCCCCCCAGGCTTCTAACACAGTGTGTCATGCCCCCCCAGGCTTCTAACACACTGTGTCATGCCCCCCCAGGCTTCTAACACAGTGTGTCATGCCCCCCCAGGCTTCTAGCACACTGTGTCATGCCCCCCCAGGCTTCTAACACAGTGTGTCATGCCCCCCCAGGCTTCCAACACAGTGTGTCATGCCCCCCCAGGCTTCTAACACACTGTGTCATGCCCCCCCAGGCTTCTCACACACTGTGTCATGCCCCCCCAGGCTTCCAGCACAGTGTGTCATGCCCCCCCAGGCTTCCAGCACAGTGTGTCATGCCCCCCCAGGCTTCCAGCACAGTGTGTCATGCCCCCCCAGGCTTCCAGCACACTGTGTCATGCCCCCCCAGGCTTCCAGCACAGTGTGTCATGCCCCCCCAGGCTTCTAGCACACTGTGTCATGCCCCCCCAGGCTTCTAACACACTGTGTCATGCCCCCCCAGGCTTCCAGCACAGTGTGTCATGCCCCCCCAGGCTTCCAGCACACTGTGTCATGCCCCCCCAGGCTTCCAGCACACTGTGTCATGCCCCCCCCAGGCTTCTAACACACTGTGTCATGCCCCCCCAGGCTTCCAGCACACTGTGTCATGCCCCCCCAGGCTTCCAGCACACTGTGTCATGCCCCCCCAGGCTTCTAACACACTGTGTCATGCCCCCCAGGCTTCTAACACACTGTGTCATGCCCCCCCAGGCTTCCAGCACACTGTGTCATGCTCCCCCAGGCTTCTAACACACTGTGTCATGCCCCCCCAGGCTTCTAGCACACTGTGTCATGCCCCCCCAGGCTTCTCACACACTGTGTCATGCCCCCCCAGGCTTCCAGCACACTGTGTCATGCCCCCCCAGGCTTCTAACACACTGTGTCATGCCCCCCCAGGCTTCTAGCACACTGTGTCATGCCCCCCCAGGCTTCTAACACAGTGTGTCATGCCCCCCCAGGCTTCTAACACACTGTGTCATGCCCCCCCAGGCTTCTAACACAGTGTGTCATGCCCCCCCAGGCTTCTAGCACACTGTGTCATGCCCCCCCAGGCTTCTAACACAGTGTGTCATGCCCCCCCAGGCTTCCAACACAGTGTGTCATGCCCCCCCAGGCTTCTAACACACTGTGTCATGCCCCCCCAGGCTTCTCACACACTGTGTCATGCCCCCCCAGGCTTCCAGCACAGTGTGTCATGCCCCCCCAGGCTTCCAGCACAGTGTGTCATGCCCCCCCAGGCTTCCAGCACAGTGTGTCATGCCCCCCCAGGCTTCCAGCACACTGTGTCATGCCCCCCCAGGCTTCTAACACACTGTGTCATGCCCCCCCAGGCTTCCAGCACACTGTGTCATGCCACCCCAGGCTTCTAGGACACTGTGTCATGCCCCCCCAGGCTTCTAACAGACTGTGTCATGCCCCCCCCGGCTTCTAGCACACTGTGTCATGCCCCCCCAGGCTTCCAACACACTGTGTCATGCCCCCCCAGGCTTCTAGCACACTGTGTCATGCCCCCCCAGGCTTCCAACACAGTGTGTCATGCCCCCCCAGGCTCCCAGTACACTGTGTCAGGCCCCGCCAGTCTTCTAACACAGTGTGTCATGCCCCCCCAGGTTTCTAACACACTGTGTCATGCCACCCCAGGCTTCCAGCACAGTGTGTCATGCCCCCCCCAGGCTTCTAACACACTGTGTCATGCCCCCCCAGGCTTCTAACACACTGTGTCATGCCCCCCCAGGCTTATAACACACTGTGTCATGCCCCCCCAGGCTTCTAACACACTGTGTCATGCTCCCCCAGGCTTTTAACACACTGTGTCATGCCCCCCCAGGCTTCTAGCACACTGTGTCATGCCCCCCCAGGCTTCTCACACACTGTGTCATGCCCCCCCAGGCTTCTAACACACTGTGTCATGCCCCCCCAGGCTTATAACACACTGTGTCATGCCCCCCCAGGCTTCTAACACACTGTGTCATGCCCCCCCAGGCTTCTAGCACACTGTGTCATGCCCCCCCAGGCTTCCAGCACACTGTGTCATGCCCCCCCAGGCTTCCAGCACAGTGTCTCATGCCCCCCCGAGGCTTCTAACACACTGTGTCATGCCCCCCCAGGCTTCTAACACACTGTGTCATGCCCCCCCAGGCTTCTAGCACACTGTGTCATGCCCCCCCAGGCTTCTAACACACTGTGTCATGCCCCCCCAGGCTTCTAGCACACTGTGTCATGCCCCCCCAGGCTTCCAGCACACTGTGTCATGCCCCCCCAGGCTTCCAGCACACTGTGTCATGCCCCCCCCAGGCTTCTCACACACTGTGTCATGCCCCCCCAGGCTTCCAGCACAGTGTGTCATGCCCCCCCGAGGCTTCTAACACACTGTGTCATGCCCCCCCAGGCTTCTAACACACTGTGTCATGCCCCCCCAGGCTTCTAACACACTGTGTCATGCCCCCCCAGGCTTCCAGCACACTGTGTCATGCCCCCCCCAGGCTTCTAACACACTGTGTCATGCCCCCCCAGGCTTCCAGCACACTGTGTCATGCCCCCCCAGGCTTCTAACACACTGTGTCATGCCCCCCCCAGGCTTCTAACACACTGTGTCATGCCCCCCCAGGCTTCCAGCACACTGTGTCATGCCCCCCCAGGCTTCTAACACAGTGTGTCATGCCCCCCCAGGCTTCTAGCACACTGTGTCATGCCCCCCCAGGCTTCTAACACAGTGTGTCATGCCCCCCCAGGCTTCCAACACAGTGTGTCATGCCCCCCCAGGCTTCTAACACACTGTGTCATGCCCCCCCAGGCTTCTAACACACTGTGTCATGCCCCCCCAGGCTTCTAACACACTGTGTCATGCCCCCCCAGGGTTCCAGCACACTGTGTCATGCCCCCCCAGGCTTCTAACACACTGTGTCATGCCCCCCCAGGCTTCTAACACAGTGTGTCATGCCCCCCCGGGCTTCCAACACAGTGTGTCATGCCCCCCCAGGCTTCTAACACACTGTGTCATGCCCCCCCAGGCTTCTAACACACTGTGTCATGCCCCCCCAGGCTTCCAGCACACTGTGTCATGCCCCCCCAGGCTTCTAACACACTGTGTCATGCCCCCCCAGGCTTCCAGCACAGTGTGTCATGCCCCCCCAGGCTTCTAGCACACTGTGTCATGCCCCCCCAGGCTTCTAACACACTGTGTCATGCCCCCCCAGGGTTCCAGCACACTGTGTCATGCCCCCCCAGGCTTCCAGCACAGTGTGTCATGCCCCCCCAGGCTTCTAGCACACTGTGTCATGCCCCCCCAGGCTTCTAACACACTGTGTCATGCCCCCCCAGGGTTCCAGCACACTGTGTCATGCCCCCCCAGGCTTCCAACACAGTGTGTCATGCCCCCCCAGGCTTCTAGCACACTGTGTCATGCCCCCCCAGGCTTCTAACACACTGTGTCATGCCCCCCCAGGGTTCCAGCACACTGTGTCATGCCCCCCCAGGCTCCCAGTACACTGTGTCATGCCCCCCCAGGCTTCCAGCACAGTGTGTCATGCCCCCCCAGGCTTCTAGCACACTGTGTCATGCCCCCCCAGGCTTCTAACACACTGTGTCATGCCCCCCCAGGGTTCCAGCACACTGTGTCATGCCCCCCCAGGCTCCCAGTACACTGTGTCATGCCCCCCCAGGCTTCTAACACACTGTGTCATGCCCCCCCAGGCTTCCAGCACACTGTGTCATGCCCCCCCAGGCTTCTAACACACTGTGTCATGCTCCCCCAGGCTTCCAGCACACTGTGTCATGCCCCCCCAGGCTTCTAACACACTGTGTCATGCCCCCCCAGGCTTCCAGCACAGTGTGTCATGCCCCCCCAGGCTTCTAGCACACTGTGTCATGCCCCCCCAGGCTTCTAACACACTGTGTCATGCCCCCCCAGGGTTCCAGCACACTGTGTCATGCCCCCCCAGGCTTCTAGCACACTGTGTCATGCCCCCCCAGGCTTCTAACACACTGTGTCATGCCCCCCCAGGCTTCTAACACAGTGTGTCATGCCCCCCCGGGCTTCCAACACAGTGTGTCATGCCCCCCCAGGCTTCTAACACACTGTGTCATGCCCCCCCAGGCTTCTAACACACTGTGTCATGCCCCCCCAGGCTTCCAGCACACTGTGTCATGCCCCCCCAGGCTTCTAACACACTGTGTCATGCCCCCCCAGGCTTCCAGCACAGTGTGTCATGCCCCCCCAGGCTTCTAGCACACTGTGTCATGCCCCCCCAGGCTTCTAACACACTGTGTCATGCCCCCCCAGGGTTCCAGCACACTGTGTCATGCCCCCCCAGGCTTCCAGCACAGTGTGTCATGCCCCCCCAGGCTTCTAGCACACTGTGTCATGCCCCCCCAGGCTTCTAACACACTGTGTCATGCCCCCCCAGGGTTCCAGCACACTGTGTCATGCCCCCCCAGGCTTCCAACACAGTGTGTCATGCCCCCCCAGGCTTCTAGCACACTGTGTCATGCCCCCCCAGGCTTCTAACACACTGTGTCATGCCCCCCCAGGGTTCCAGCACACTGTGTCATGCCCCCCCAGGCTCCCAGTACACTGTGTCATGCCCCCCCAGGCTTCCAGCACAGTGTGTCATGCCCCCCCAGGCTTCTAGCACACTGTGTCATGCCCCCCCAGGCTTCTAACACACTGTGTCATGCCCCCCCAGGGTTCCAGCACACTGTGTCATGCCCCCCCAGGCTCCCAGTACACTGTGTCATGCCCCCCCAGGCTTCTAACACACTGTGTCATGCCCCCCCAGGCTTCCAGCACACTGTGTCATGCCCCCCCAGGCTTCTAACACACTGTGTCATGCCCCCCCAGGCTTCCAGCACACTGTGTCATGCCCCCCCAGGCTTCCAGCACAGTGTGTCATGCCCCCCCGAGGCTTCTAACACACTGTGTCATGCCCCCCCAGGCTTCTAACACACTGTGTCATGCCCCCCCAGGGTTCCAGCACACTGTGTCATGCCCCCCCAGGCTTCCAGCACAGTGTGTCATGCCCCCCCAGGCTTCCAGCACACTGTGTCATGCCCCCCCAGGCTTCTAACACACTGTGTCATGCCCCCCCAGGCTTCCAGCACACTGTGTCATGCCCCCCCAGGCTTCCAGCACAGTGTGTCATGCCCCCCCGAGGCTTCTAACACACTGTGTCATGCCCCCCCAGGCTTCCAACACAGTGTGTCATGCCCCCCCAGGCTTCTAGCACACTGTGTCATGCCCCCCCAGGCTTCTAACACACTGTGTCATGCCCCCCCAGGGTTCCAGCACACTGTGTCATGCCCCCCCAGGCTCCCAGTACACTGTGTCATGCCCCCCCAGGCTTCCAGCACAGTGTGTCATGCCCCCCCAGGCTTCTAGCACACTGTGTCATGCCCCCCCAGGCTTCTAACACACTGTGTCATGCCCCCCCAGGGTTCCAGCACACTGTGTCATGCCCCCCCAGGCTTCCAGCACAGTGTGTCATGCCCCCCCAGGCTTCTAGCACACTGTGTCATGCCCCCCCAGGCTTCTAACACACTGTGTCATGCCCCCCCAGGGTTCCAGCACACTGTGTCATGCCCCCCCAGGCTTCCAACACAGTGTGTCATGCCCCCCCAGGCTTCTAGCACACTGTGTCATGCCCCCCCAGGCTTCTAACACACTGTGTCATGCCCCCCCAGGGTTCCAGCACACTGTGTCATGCCCCCCCAGGCTCCCAGTACACTGTGTCATGCCCCCCCAGGCTTCCAGCACAGTGTGTCATGCCCCCCCAGGCTTCTAGCACACTGTGTCATGCCCCCCCAGGCTTCTAACACACTGTGTCATGCCCCCCCAGGGTTCCAGCACACTGTGTCATGCCCCCCCAGGCTCCCAGTACACTGTGTCATGCCCCCCCAGGCTTCTAACACACTGTGTCATGCCCCCCCAGGCTTCCAGCACACTGTGTCATGCCCCCCCAGGCTTCTAACACACTGTGTCATGCCCCCCCAGGCTTCCAGCACACTGTGTCATGCCCCCCCAGGCTTCCAGCACAGTGTGTCATGCCCCCCCGAGGCTTCTAACACACTGTGTCATGCCCCCCCAGGCTTCTAACACACTGTGTCATGCCCCCCCAGGGTTCCAGCACACTGTGTCATGCCCCCCCAGGCTTCCAGCACAGTGTGTCATGCCCCCCCAGGCTTCCAGCACACTGTGTCATGCCCCCCCAGGCTTCTAACACACTGTGTCATGCCCCCCCAGGCTTCCAGCACACTGTGTCATGCCCCCCCAGGCTTCCAGCACAGTGTGTCATGCCCCCCCGAGGCTTCTAACACACTGTGTCATGCCCCCCCAGGCTTCCAACACAGTGTGTCATGCCCCCCCAGGCTTCTAGCACACTGTGTCATGCCCCCCCAGGCTTCTAACACACTGTGTCATGCCCCCCCAGGGTTCCAGCACACTATGTCATGCCCCCCCAGGCTCCCAGTACACTGTGTCATGCCCCCCCAGGCTTCCAGCACAGTGTGTCATGCCCCCCCAGGCTTCTAGCACACTGTGTCATGCCCCCCCAGGCTTCTAACACACTGTGTCATGCCCCCCCAGGGTTCCAGCACACTGTGTCATGCCCCCCCAGGCTCCCAGTACACTGTGTCATGCCCCCCCAGGCTTCTAACACACTGTGTCATGCCCCCCCAGGCTTCCAGCACACTGTGTCATGCCCCCCCAGGCTTCTAACACACTGTGTCATGCTCCCCCAGGCTTCCAGCACACTGTGTCATGCCCCCCCAGGCTTCTAACACACTGTGTCATGCCCCCCCAGGCTTCCAGCACAGTGTGTCATGCCCCCCCAGGCTTCTAGCACACTGTGTCATGCCCCCCCAGGCTTCTAACACACTGTGTCATGCCCCCCCAGGGTTCCAGCACACTGTGTCATGCCCCCCCAGGCTTCTAGCACACTGTGTCATGCCCCCCCAGGCTTCTAACACACTGTGTCATGCCCCCCCAGGCTTCTAACACAGTGTGTCATGCCCCCCCGGGCTTCCAACACAGTGTGTCATGCCCCCCCAGGCTTCTAACACACTGTGTCATGCCCCCCCAGGCTTCTAACACACTGTGTCATGCCCCCCCAGGCTTCCAGCACACTGTGTCATGCCCCCCCAGGCTTCTAACACACTGTGTCATGCCCCCCCAGGCTTCCAGCACAGTGTGTCATGCCCCCCCAGGCTTCTAGCACACTGTGTCATGCCCCCCCAGGCTTCTAACACACTGTGTCATGCCCCCCCAGGGTTCCAGCACACTGTGTCATGCCCCCCCAGGCTTCCAGCACAGTGTGTCATGCCCCCCCAGGCTTCTAGCACACTGTGTCATGCCCCCCCAGGCTTCTAACACACTGTGTCATGCCCCCCCAGGGTTCCAGCACACTGTGTCATGCCCCCCCAGGCTTCCAACACAGTGTGTCATGCCCCCCCAGGCTTCTAGCACACTGTGTCATGCCCCCCCAGGCTTCTAACACACTGTGTCATGCCCCCCCAGGGTTCCAGCACACTGTGTCATGCCCCCCCAGGCTCCCAGTACACTGTGTCATGCCCCCCCAGGCTTCCAGCACAGTGTGTCATGCCCCCCCAGGCTTCTAGCACACTGTGTCATGCCCCCCCAGGCTTCTAACACACTGTGTCATGCCCCCCCAGGGTTCCAGCACACTGTGTCATGCCCCCCCAGGCTCCCAGTACACTGTGTCATGCCCCCCCAGGCTTCCAGCACAGTGTGTCATGCCCCCCCAGGCTTCTAGCACACTGTGTCATGCCCCCCCAGGCTTCTAACACACTGTGTCATGCCCCCCCAGGGTTCCAGCACACTGTGTCATGCCCCCCCAGGCTCCCAGTACACTGTGTCATGCCCCCCCAGGCTTCTAACACACTGTGTCATGCCCCCCCAGGCTTCTAACACACTGTGTCATGCCCCCCCAGGCTTCCAGCACACTGTGTCATGCCCCCCCAGGCTTCCAGCACAGTGTGTCATGCCCCCCCGAGGCTTCCAACACACTGTGTCATGCCCCCCCAGGCTTCTAACACACTGTGTCATGCCCCCCCAGGGTTCCAGCACACTGTGTCATGCCCCCCCAGGCTTCCAGCACAGTGTGTCATGCCCCCCCAGGCTTCCAGCACACTGTGTCATGCCCCCCCAGGCTTCTAACACACTGTGTCATGCCCCCCCAGGCTTCCAGCACACTGTGTCATGCCCCCCCAGGCTTCCAGCACAGTGTGTCATGCCCCCCCGAGGCTTCTAACACACTGTGTCATGCCCCCCCAGGCTTCTAACACACTGTGTCATGCCCCCCCAGGGTTCCAGCACACTGTGTCATGCCCCCCCAGGCTTCCAGCACAGTGTGTCATGCCCCCCCAGGCTTCCAGCACACTGTGTCATGCCCCCCCAGGCTTCTAACACACTGTGTCATGCCCCCCCAGGCTTCCAGCACACTGTGTCATGCCCCCCCAGGCTCCCAGTACACTGTGTCATGCCCCCCCAGGCTTCCAGCACACTGTGTCATGCCCCCCCAGGCTTCTAGCACACTGTGTCATGCCCCCCCAGGCTTCCAGCACACTGTGTCATGCCCCCCCAGGCTTCCAGCACAGTGTGTCATGCCCCCCCGAGGCTTCTAACACACTGTGTCATGCCCCCCCAGGCTTCTAACACACTGTGTCATGCCCCCCCAGGCTTCCAGCACAGTGTGTCATGCCCCCCCGAGGCTTCTAACACACTGTGTCATGCCCCCCCAGGCTTCTAACACACTGTGTCATGCCCCCCCAGGCTTCTAACACACTGTGTCATGCCCCCCCAGGCTTCTAACACACTGTGTCATGCCCCCCCAGGCTTCTAACACACTGTGTCATGCCCCCCCAGGCTTCTAACACACTGTGTCATGCCCCCCCAGGCTTCCAGCACAGTGTGTCATGCCCCCCCAGGCTTCTAGCACACTGTGTCATGCCCCCCCAGGCTTCTAACACACTGTGTCATGCCCCCCCAGGGTTCCAGCACACTGTGTCATGCCCCCCCAGGCTTCTAGCACACTGTGTCATGCCCCCCCAGGCTTCTAACACACTGTGTCATGCCCCCCCAGGCTTCTAACACAGTGTGTCATGCCCCCCCGGGCTTCCAACACAGTGTGTCATGCCCCCCCAGGCTTCTAACACACTGTGTCATGCCCCCCCAGGCTTCTAACACACTGTGTCATGCCCCCCCAGGCTTCCAGCACACTGTGTCATGCCCCCCCAGGCTTCTAACACACTGTGTCATGCCCCCCCAGGCTTCCAGCACAGTGTGTCATGCCCCCCCAGGCTTCTAGCACACTGTGTCATGCCCCCCCAGGCTTCTAACACACTGTGTCATGCCCCCCCAGGGTTCCAGCACACTGTGTCATGCCCCCCCAGGCTTCCAGCACAGTGTGTCATGCCCCCCCAGGCTTCTAGCACACTGTGTCATGCCCCCCCAGGCTTCTAACACACTGTGTCATGCCCCCCCAGGGTTCCAGCACACTGTGTCATGCCCCCCCAGGCTTCCAACACAGTGTGTCATGCCCCCCCAGGCTTCTAGCACACTGTGTCATGCCCCCCCAGGCTTCTAACACACTGTGTCATGCCCCCCCAGGGTTCCAGCACACTGTGTCATGCCCCCCCAGGCTCCCAGTACACTGTGTCATGCCCCCCCAGGCTTCCAGCACAGTGTGTCATGCCCCCCCAGGCTTCTAGCACACTGTGTCATGCCCCCCCAGGCTTCTAACACACTGTGTCATGCCCCCCCAGGGTTCCAGCACACTGTGTCATGCCCCCCCAGGCTCCCAGTACACTGTGTCATGCCCCCCCAGGCTTCTAACACACTGTGTCATGCCCCCCCAGGCTTCCAGCACACTGTGTCATGCCCCCCCAGGCTTCTAGCACACTGTGTCATGCCCCCCCAGGCTTCCAGCACACTGTGTCATGCCCCCCCAGGCTTCCAGCACAGTGTGTCATGCCCCCCCGAGGCTTCTAACACACTGTGTCATGCCCCCCCAGGCTTCTAACACACTGTGTCATGCCCCCCCAGGCTTCCAGCACAGTGTGTCATGCCCCCCCGAGGCTTCTAACACACTGTGTCATGCCCCCCCAGGCTTCTAACACACTGTGTCATGCCCCCCCAGGCTTCTAACACACTGTGTCATGCCCCCCCAGGCTTCTAACACACTGTGTCATGCCCCCCCAGGCTTCTAACACACTGTGTCATGCCCCCCCAGGCTTCCAGCACACTGTGTCATGCCCCCCCAGGCTTCTAACACACTGTGTCATGCCCCCCCAGGCTTCCAGCACACTGTGTCATGCCCCCCCAGGCTCCCAGTACACTGTGTCATGCCCCCCCAGGCTTCCAGCACACTGTGTCATGCCCCCCCAGGCTTCTAGCACACTGTGTCATGCCCCCCCAGGCTTCCAGCACACTGTGTCATGCCCCCCCAGGCTTCCAGCACAGTGTGTCATGCCCCCCCGAGGCTTCTAACACACTGTGTCATGCCCCCCCAGGCTTCTAACACACTGTGTCATGCCCCCCCAGGCTTCCAGCACAGTGTGTCATGCCCCCCCGAGGCTTCTAACACACTGTGTCATGCCCCCCCAGGCTTCTAACACACTGTGTCATGCCCCCCCAGGCTTCTAACACACTGTGTCATGCCCCCCCAGGCTTCTAACACACTGTGTCATGCCCCCCCAGGCTTCTAACACACTGTGTCATGCCCCCCCAGGCTTCTAACACACTGTGTCATGCCCCCCCAGGCTTCCAGCACAGTGTGTCATGCCCCCCCAGGCTTCTAGCACACTGTGTCATGCCCCCCCAGGCTTCTAACACACTGTGTCATGCCCCCCCAGGGTTCCAGCACACTGTGTCATGCCCCCCCAGGCTTCTAGCACACTGTGTCATGCCCCCCCAGGCTTCTAACACACTGTGTCATGCCCCCCCAGGCTTCTAACACAGTGTGTCATGCCCCCCCGGGCTTCCAACACAGTGTGTCATGCCCCCCCAGGCTTCTAACACACTGTGTCATGCCCCCCCAGGCTTCTAACACACTGTGTCATGCCCCCCCAGGCTTCCAGCACACTGTGTCATGCCCCCCCAGGCTTCTAACACACTGTGTCATGCCCCCCCAGGCTTCCAGCACAGTGTGTCATGCCCCCCCAGGCTTCTAGCACACTGTGTCATGCCCCCCCAGGCTTCTAACACACTGTGTCATGCCCCCCCAGGGTTCCAGCACACTGTGTCATGCCCCCCCAGGCTTCCAGCACAGTGTGTCATGCCCCCCCAGGCTTCTAGCACACTGTGTCATGCCCCCCCAGGCTTCTAACACACTGTGTCATGCCCCCCCAGGGTTCCAGCACACTGTGTCATGCCCCCCCAGGCTTCCAACACAGTGTGTCATGCCCCCCCAGGCTTCTAGCACACTGTGTCATGCCCCCCCAGGCTTCTAACACACTGTGTCATGCCCCCCCAGGGTTCCAGCACACTGTGTCATGCCCCCCCAGGCTCCCAGTACACTGTGTCATGCCCCCCCAGGCTTCCAGCACAGTGTGTCATGCCCCCCCAGGCTTCTAGCACACTGTGTCATGCCCCCCCAGGCTTCTAACACACTGTGTCATGCCCCCCCAGGGTTCCAGCACACTGTGTCATGCCCCCCCAGGCTCCCAGTACACTGTGTCATGCCCCCCCAGGCTTCTAACACACTGTGTCATGCCCCCCCAGGCTTCCAGCACACTGTGTCATGCCCCCCCAGGCTTCTAGCACACTGTGTCATGCCCCCCCAGGCTTCCAGCACACTGTGTCATGCCCCCCCAGGCTTCCAGCACAGTGTGTCATGCCCCCCCGAGGCTTCTAACACACTGTGTCATGCCCCCCCAGGCTTCTAACACACTGTGTCATGCCCCCCCAGGCTTCCAGCACAGTGTGTCATGCCCCCCCGAGGCTTCTAACACACTGTGTCATGCCCCCCCAGGCTTCTAACACACTGTGTCATGCCCCCCCAGGCTTCTAACACACTGTGTCATGCCCCCCCAGGCTTCTAACACACTGTGTCATGCCCCCCCAGGCTTCTAACACACTGTGTCATGCCCCCCCAGGCTTCTAACACACTGTGTCATGCCCCCCCAGGCTTCCAGCACAGTGTGTCATGCCCCCCCAGGCTTCTAGCACACTGTGTCATGCCCCCCCAGGCTTCTAACACACTGTGTCATGCCCCCCCAGGGTTCCAGCACACTGTGTCATGCCCCCCCAGGCTTCTAGCACACTGTGTCATGCCCCCCCAGGCTTCTAACACACTGTGTCATGCCCCCCCAGGCTTCTAACACAGTGTGTCATGCCCCCCCGGGCTTCCAACACAGTGTGTCATGCCCCCCCAGGCTTCTAACACACTGTGTCATGCCCCCCCAGGCTTCTAACACACTGTGTCATGCCCCCCCAGGCTTCCAGCACACTGTGTCATGCCCCCCCAGGCTTCTAACACACTGTGTCATGCCCCCCCAGGCTTCCAGCACAGTGTGTCATGCCCCCCCAGGCTTCTAGCACACTGTGTCATGCCCCCCCAGGCTTCTAACACACTGTGTCATGCCCCCCCAGGGTTCCAGCACACTGTGTCATGCCCCCCCAGGCTTCCAGCACAGTGTGTCATGCCCCCCCAGGCTTCTAGCACACTGTGTCATGCCCCCCCAGGCTTCTAACACACTGTGTCATGCCCCCCCAGGGTTCCAGCACACTGTGTCATGCCCCCCCAGGCTTCCAACACAGTGTGTCATGCCCCCCCAGGCTTCTAGCACACTGTGTCATGCCCCCCCAGGCTTCTAACACACTGTGTCATGCCCCCCCAGGCTCCCAGTACACTGTGTCATGCCCCCCCAGGCTTCCAGCACAGTGTGTCATGCCCCCCCAGGCTTCTAGCACACTGTGTCATGCCCCCCCAGGCTTCTAACACACTGTGTCATGCCCCCCCAGGGTTCCAGCACACTGTGTCATGCCCCCCCAGGCTCCCAGTACACTGTGTCATGCCCCCCCAGGCTTCCAGCACAGTGTGTCATGCCCCCCCAGGCTTCTAGCACACTGTGTCATGCCCCCCCAGGCTTCTAACACACTGTGTCATGCCCCCCCAGGGTTCCAGCACACTGTGTCATGCCCCCCCAGGCTTCCAACACAGTGTGTCATGCCCCCCCAGGCTTCTAGCACACTGTGTCATGCCCCCCCAGGCTTCTAACACACTGTGTCATGCCCCCCCAGGGTTCCAGCACACTGTGTCATGCCCCCCCAGGCTCCCAGTACACTGTGTCATGCCCCCCCAGGCTTCCAGCACAGTGTGTCATGCCCCCCCAGGCTTCTAGCACACTGTGTCATGCCCCCCCAGGCTTCTAACACACTGTGTCATGCCCCCCCAGGGTTCCAGCACACTGTGTCATGCCCCCCCAGGCTCCCAGTACACTGTGTCATGCCCCCCCAGGCTTCCAGCACAGTGTGTCATGCCCCCCCAGGCTTCTAGCACACTGTGTCATGCCCCCCCAGGCTTCTAACACACTGTGTCATGCCCCCCCAGGGTTCCAGCACACTGTGTCATGCCCCCCCAGGCTCCCAGTACACTGTGTCATGCCCCCCCAGGCTTCTAACACACTGTGTCATGCCCCCCCAGGCTTCCAGCACACTGTGTCATGCCCCCCCAGGCTTCTAACACACTGTGTCATGCCCCCCCAGGCTTCCAGCACACTGTGTCATGCCCCCCCAGGCTTCCAGCACAGTGTGTCATGCCCCCCCGAGGCTTCTAACACACTGTGTCATGCCCCCCCAGGCTTCTAACACACTGTGTCATGCCCCCCCAGGGTTCCAGCACACTGTGTCATGCCCCCCCAGGCTTCCAGCACAGTGTGTCATGCCCCCCCAGGCTTCCAGCACACTGTGTCATGCCCCCCCAGGCTTCTAACACACTGTGTCATGCCCCCCCAGGCTTCCAGCACACTGTGTCATGCCCCCCCAGGCTTCCAGCACAGTGTGTCATGCCCCCCCGAGGCTTCTAACACACTGTGTCATGCCCCCCCAGGCTTCTAACACACTGTGTCATGCCCCCCCAGGGTTCCAGCACACTGTGTCATGCCCCCCCAGGCTTCCAGCACAGTGTGTCATGCCCCCCCAGGCTTCCAGCACACTGTGTCATGCCCCCCCAGGCTTCTAACACACTGTGTCATGCCCCCCCAGGCTTCCAGCACACTGTGTCATGCCCCCCCAGGCTCCCAGTACACTGTGTCATGCCCCCCCAGGCTTCCAGCACACTGTGTCATGCCCCCCCAGGCTTCTAGCACACTGTGTCATGCCCCCCCAGGCTTCCAGCACACTGTGTCATGCCCCCCCAGGCTTCCAGCACAGTGTGTCATGCCCCCCCGAGGCTTCTAACACACTGTGTCATGCCCCCCCAGGCTTCTAACACACTGTGTCATGCCCCCCCAGGCTTCCAGCACAGTGTGTCATGCCCCCCCGAGGCTTCTAACACACTGTGTCATGCCCCCCCAGGCTTCTAACACACTGTGTCATGCCCCCCCAGGCTTCTAACACACTGTGTCATGCCCCCCCAGGCTTCTAACACACTGTGTCATGCCCCCCCAGGCTTCTAACACACTGTGTCATGCCCCCCCAGGCTTCTAACACACTGTGTCATGCCCCCCCAGGCTTCCAGCACACTGTGTCATGCCCCCCCCAGGCTTCTAACACACTGTGTCATGCCCCCCCAGGCTTCCAGCACACTGTGTCATGCCCCCCCAGGCTTCTAACACACTGTGTCATGCCCCCCCAGGCTTCTAACACAGTGTGTCATGCCCCCCCAGGCTTCTAGCACACTGTGTCATGCCCCCCCAGGCTTCTAACACAGTGTGTCATGCCCCCCCAGGCTTCCAGCACACTGTGTCATGCCCCCCCAGGCTTCCAGCACACTGTGTCATGCCCCCCCAGGCTTCCAGCACACTGTGTCATGCCCCCCCCAGGCTTCTAACACACTGTGTCATGCCCCCCCAGGCTTCCAGCACACTGTGTCATGCCCCCCCAGGCTTCTAACACACTGTGTCATGCCCCCCCAGGCTTCCAGCACACTGTGTCATGCCCCCCCCAGGCTTCTAACACACTGTGTCATGCCCCCCCAGGCTTCCAGCACACTGTGTCATGCCCCCCCAGGCTTCTAACACACTGTGTCATGCCCCCCCAGGCTTCTAACACAGTGTGTCATGCCCCCCCAGGCTTCTAGCACACTGTGTCATGCCCCCCCAGGCTTCTAACACACTGTGTCATGCCCCCCCAGGCTTCCAGCACAGTGTGTCATGCCCCCCCGAGGCTTCTAACACACTGTGTCATGCCCCCCCAGGCTTCTAACACACTGTGTCATGCCCCCCCAGGCTTCCAACACAGTGTGTCATGCCCCCCCAGGCTTCTAACACACTGTGTCATGCCCCCCCAGGCTTCTAACACACTGTGTCATGCCCCCCAGGCTTCTAACACACTGTGTCATGCTCCCCCAGGCTTCCAGCACACTGTGTCATGCCCCCCCAGGCTTCTAACACACTGTGTCATGCCCCCCCAGGCTTCCAGCACAGTGTGTCATGCCCCCCCAGCCTTCTAACACACTGTGTCATGCCCCCCCAGCCTTCTAACACACTGTGTCATGCCCCCCCAGGCTTCTAACACACTGTGTCATGCCCCCCCAGGGTTCCAGCACACTGTGTCATGCCCCCGCAGGCTTCTAGCACACTGTGTCATGCCCCCCCAGGCTTCTAACACACTGTGTCATGCCCCCCCAGGCTTCTAACACAGTGTGTCATGCCCCCCCGGGCTTCCAACACAGTGTGTCATGCCCCCCCAGGCTTCTAACACACTGTGTCATGCCCCCCCAGGCTTCTAACACACTGTGTCATGCCCCCCCAGGCTTCCAGCACAGTGTGTCATGCCCCCCCAGGCTTCTAGCACACTGTGTCATGCCCCCCCAGGCTTCTAACACACTGTGTCATGCCCCCCCAGGGTTCCAGCACACTGTGTCATGCCCCCCCAGGCTTCCAGCACAGTGTGTCATGCCCCCCCAGGCTTCTAGCACACTGTGTCATGCCCCCCCAGGCTTCTAACACACTGTGTCATGCCCCCCCAGGCTTCTAACACAGTGTGTCATGCCCCCCCAGGCTTCCAACACAGTGTGTCATGCCCCCCCAGGCTTCTAACACACTGTGTCATGCCCCCCCAGGCTTCTAACACACTGTGTCATGCCCCCCCAGGCTTCTAACACACTGTGTCATGCTCCCCCAGGCTTCCAGCACACTGTGTCATGCCCCCCCAGGCTTCTAACACACTGTGTCATGCCCCCCCAGGCTTCCAGCACAGTGTGTCATGCCCCCCCAGGCTTCTAGCACACTGTGTCATGCCCCCCCAGGCTTCTAACACACTGTGTCATGCCCCCCCAGGGTTCCAGCACACTGTGTCATGCCCCCCCAGGCTTCTAGCACACTGTGTCATGCCCCCCCAGGCTTCTAACACACTGTGTCATGCCCCCCCAGGCTTCTAACACAGTGTGTCATGCCCCCCCGGGCTTCCAACACAGTGTGTCATGCCCCCCCAGGCTTCTAACACACTGTGTCATGCCCCCCCAGGCTTCTAACACACTGTGTCATGCCCCCCCAGGCTTCCAGCACAGTGTGTCATGCCCCCCCAGGCTTCTAGCACACTGTGTCATGCCCCCCCAGGCTTCTAACACACTGTGTCATGCCCCCCCAGGGTTCCAGCACACTGTGTCATGCCCCCCCAGGCTCCCAGTACACTGTGTCATGCCCCCCCAGGCTTCCAGCACAGTGTGTCATGCCCCCCCAGGCTTCTAGCACACTGTGTCATGCCCCCCCAGGCTTCTAACACACTGTGTCATGCCCCCCCAGGGTTCCAGCACACTGTGTCATGCCCCCCCAGGCTCCCAGTACACTGTGTCATGCCCCCCCAGGCTTCTAACACACTGTGTCATGCCCCCCCAGGCTTCCAGCACACTGTGTCATGCCCCCCCAGGCTTCTAACACACTGTGTCATGCTCCCCCAGGCTTCCAGCACACTGTGTCATGCCCCCCCAGGCTTCTAACACACTGTGTCATGCCCCCCCAGGCTTCCAGCACAGTGTGTCATGCCCCCCCAGGCTTCTAGCACACTGTGTCATGCCCCCCCAGGCTTCTAACACACTGTGTCATGCCCCCCCAGGGTTCCAGCACACTGTGTCATGCCCCCCCAGGCTTCTAGCACACTGTGTCATGCCCCCCCAGGCTTCTAACACACTGTGTCATGCCCCCCCAGGCTTCTAACACAGTGTGTCATGCCCCCCCGGGCTTCCAACACAGTGTGTCATGCCCCCCCAGGCTTCTAACACACTGTGTCATGCCCCCCCAGGCTTCTAACACACTGTGTCATGCCCCCCCAGGCTTCCAGCACACTGTGTCATGCCCCCCCAGGCTTCTAACACACTGTGTCATGCCCCCCCAGGCTTCCAGCACAGTGTGTCATGCCCCCCCAGGCTTCTAGCACACTGTGTCATGCCCCCCCAGGCTTCTAACACACTGTGTCATGCCCCCCCAGGGTTCCAGCACACTGTGTCATGCCCCCCCAGGCTTCCAGCACAGTGTGTCATGCCCCCCCAGGCTTCTAGCACACTGTGTCATGCCCCCCCAGGCTTCTAACACACTGTGTCATGCCCCCCCAGGGTTCCAGCACACTGTGTCATGCCCCCCCAGGCTTCCAACACAGTGTGTCATGCCCCCCCAGGCTTCTAGCACACTGTGTCATGCCCCCCCAGGCTTCTAACACACTGTGTCATGCCCCCCCAGGGTTCCAGCACACTGTGTCATGCCCCCCCAGGCTCCCAGTACACTGTGTCATGCCCCCCCAGGCTTCCAGCACAGTGTGTCATGCCCCCCCAGGCTTCTAGCACACTGTGTCATGCCCCCCCAGGCTTCTAACACACTGTGTCATGCCCCCCCAGGGTTGCAGCACACTGTGTCATGCCCCCCCAGGCTCCCAGTACACTGTGTCATGCCCCCCCAGGCTTCCAGCACAGTGTGTCATGCCCCCCCAGGCTTCTAGCACACTGTGTCATGCCCCCCCAGGCTTCTAACACACTGTGTCATGCCCCCCCAGGGTTCCAGCACACTGTGTCATGCCCCCCCAGGCTCCCAGTACACTGTGTCATGCCCCCCCAGGCTTCTAACACACTGTGTCATGCCCCCCCAGGCTTCCAGCACACTGTGTCATGCCCCCCCAGGCTTCTAACACACTGTGTCATGCCCCCCCAGGCTTCTAGCACACTGTGTCATGCCCCCCCAGGCTTCCAGCACACTGTGTCATGCCCCCCCAGGCTTCCAGCACAGTGTGTCATGCCCCCCCGAGGCTTCTAACACACTGTGTCATGCCCCCCCAGGCTTCTAACACACTGTGTCATGCCCCCCCAGGCTTCCAGCACAGTGTGTCATGCCCCCCCGAGGCTTCTAACACACTGTGTCATGCCCCCCCAGGCTTCTAACACACTGTGTCATGCCCCCCCAGGCTTCTAACACACTGTGTCATGCCCCCCCAGGCTTCTAACACACTGTGTCATGCCCCCCCAGGCTTCTAACACACTGTGTCATGCCCCCCCAGGCTTCTAACACACTGTGTCATGCCCCCCCAGGCTTCCAGCACACTGTGTCATGCCCCCCCCAGGCTTCTAACACACTGTGTCATGCCCCCCCAGGCTTCCAGCACACTGTGTCATGCCCCCCCAGGCTTCTAACACACTGTGTCATGCCCCCCCAGGCTTCTAACACAGTGTGTCATGCCCCCCCAGGCTTCTAGCACACTGTGTCATGCCCCCCCAGGCTTCTAACACAGTGTGTCATGCCCCCCCAGGCTTCCAACACAGTGTGTCATGCCCCCCCAGGCTTCTAACACACTGTGTCATGCCCCCCCAGGCTTCTAACACACTGTGTCATGCCCCCCCAGGCTTCTAACACACTGTGTCATGCTCCCCCAGGCTTCCAGCACACTGTGTCATGCCCCCCCAGGCTTCTAACACACTGTGTCATGCCCCCCCAGGCTTCCAGCACAGTGTGTCATGCCCCCCCAGGCTTCTAGCACACTGTGTCATGCCCCCCCAGGCTTCTAACACACTGTGTCATGCCCCCCCAGGCTTCTAACACACTGTGTCATGCCCCCCCAGGCTTCTAACACAGTGTGTCATGCCCCCCCGGGCTTCCAACACAGTGTGTCATGCCCCCCCAGGCTTCTAACACACTGTGTCATGCCCCCCCAGGCTTCTAACACACTGTGTCATGCCCCCCCAGGC
The DNA here is from genome assembly GCA_963210315.1 of Rhynchopus euleeides. Taxonomy (NCBI): domain Eukaryota; phylum Euglenozoa; class Diplonemea; order Diplonemida; family Diplonemidae; genus Rhynchopus; species Rhynchopus euleeides. Next base: position 803,520 of record OY723269.1, read on the forward strand.
TTCTAACACACTGCGTCATGCTCCCCCAGGCTTCCAGCACACTGTGTCATGCCCCCCCAGGCTTCTAACACACTGTGTCATGCCCCCCCAGGCTTCCAGCACAGTGTGTCATGCCCCCCCAGGCTTCTAGCACACTGTGTCATGCCCCCCCAGGCTTCTAACACACTGTGTCATGCCCCCCCAGGGTTCCAGCACACTGTGTCATGCCCCCCCAGGCTTCCAGCACAGTGTGTCATGCCCCCCCAGGCTTCTAGCACACTGTGTCATGCCCCCCCAGGCTTCTAACACAGTGTGTCATGCCCCCCCAGGCTTCTAGCACACTGTGTCATGCCCCCCCAGGCTTCTAACACACTGTGTCATGCCCCCCCAGGGTTCCAGCACACTGTGTCATGCCCCCCCAGGCTCCCAGTACACTGTGTCATGCCCCCCCAGGCTTCCAGCACAGTGTGTCATGCCCCCCCAGGCTTCTAGCACACTGTGTCATGCCCCCCCAGGCTTCTAACACACTGTGTCATGCCCCCCCAGGGTTGCAGCACACTGTGTCATGCCCCCCCAGGCTCCCAGTACACTGTGTCATGCCCCCCCAGGCTTCCAGCACAGTGTGTCATGCCCCCCCAGGCTTCTAGCACACTGTGTCATGCCCCCCCAGGCTTCTAACACACTGTGTCATGCCCCCCCAGGGTTCCAGCACACTGTGTCATGCCCCCCCAGGCTCCCAGTACACTGTGTCATGCCCCCCCAGGCTTCTAACACACTGTGTCATGCCCCCCCAGGCTTCCAGCACACTGTGTCATGCCCCCCCAGGCTTCTAACACACTGTGTCATGCCCCCCCAGGCTTCTAGCACACTGTGTCATGCCCCCCCAGGCTTCCAGCACACTGTGTCATGCCCCCCCAGGCTTCCAGCACAGTGTGTCATGCCCCCCCGAGGCTTCTAACACACTGTGTCATGCCCCCCCAGGCTTCTAACACACTGTGTCATGCCCCCCCAGGCTTCCAGCACAGTGTGTCATGCCCCCCCGAGGCTTCTAACACACTGTGTCATGCCCCCCCAGGCTTCTAACACACTGTGTCATGCCCCCCCAGGCTTCTAACACACTGTGTCATGCCCCCCCAGGCTTCTAACACACTGTGTCATGCCCCCCCAGGCTTCTAACACACTGTGTCATGCCCCCCCAGGCTTCTAACACACTGTGTCATGCCCCCCCAGGCTTCCAGCACACTGTGTCATGCCCCCCCCAGGCTTCTAACACACTGTGTCATGCCCCCCCAGGCTTCCAGCACACTGTGTCATGCCCCCCCAGGCTTCTAACACACTGTGTCATGCCCCCCCAGGCTTCTAACACAGTGTGTCATGCCCCCCCAGGCTTCTAGCACACTGTGTCATGCCCCCCCAGGCTTCTAACACAGTGTGTCATGCCCCCCCAGGCTTCCAACACAGTGTGTCATGCCCCCCCAGGCTTCTAACACACTGTGTCATGCCCCCCCAGGCTTCTAACACACTGTGTCATGCCCCCCCAGGCTTCTAACACACTGTGTCATGCTCCCCCAGGCTTCCAGCACACTGTGTCATGCCCCCCCAGGCTTCTAACACACTGTGTCATGCCCCCCCAGGCTTCCAGCACAGTGTGTCATGCCCCCCCAGGCTTCTAGCACACTGTGTCATGCCCCCCCAGGCTTCTAACACACTGTGTCATGCCCCCCCAGGCTTCTAACACACTGTGTCATGCCCCCCCAGGCTTCTAACACAGTGTGTCATGCCCCCCCGGGCTTCCAACACAGTGTGTCATGCCCCCCCAGGCTTCTAACACACTGTGTCATGCCCCCCCAGGCTTCTAACACACTGTGTCATGCCCCCCCAGGCTTCTAACACACTGCGTCATGCTCCCCCAGGCTTCCAGCACACTGTGTCATGCCCCCCCAGGCTTCTAACACACTGTGTCATGCCCCCCCAGGCTTCCAGCACAGTGTGTCATGCCCCCCCAGGCTTCTAGCACACTGTGTCATGCCCCCCCAGGCTTCTAACACACTGTGTCATGCCCCCCCAGGGTTCCAGCACACTGTGTCATGCCCCCCCAGGCTTCCAGCACAGTGTGTCATGCCCCCCCAGGCTTCTAGCACACTGTGTCATGCCCCCCCAGGCTTCTAACACAGTGTGTCATGCCCCCCCAGGCTTCTAGCACACTGTGTCATGCCCCCCCAGGCTTCTAACACAGTGTGTCATGCCCCCCCAGGCTTCCAACACAGTGTGTCATGCCCCCCCAGGCTTCTAACACACTGTGTCATGCCCCCCCAGGCTTCTAACACACTGTGTCATGCCCCCCCAGGCTTCTAACACACTGTGTCATGCTCCCCCAGGCTTCCAGCACACTGTGTCATGCCCCCCCAGGCTTCTAACACACTGTGTCATGCCCCCCCAGGCTTCCAGCACAGTGTGTCATGCCCCCCCAGGCTTCTAACACACTGTGTCATGCCCCCCCAGGGTTCCAGCACACTGTGTCATGCCCCCCCAGGCTTCTAGCACACTGTGTCATGCCCCCCCAGGCTTCTAACACACTGTGTCATGCCCCCCCGGGCTTCCAACACAGTGTGTCATGCCCCCCCAGGCTTCTAACACACTGTGTCATGCCCCCCCAGGCTTCTAACACACTGTGTCATGCCCCCCCAGGCTTCCAGCACACTGTGTCATGCCCCCCCAGGCTTCTAACACACTGTGTCATGCCCCCCCAGGCTTCCAGCACAGTGTGTCATGCCCCCCCAGGCTTCTAGCACACTGTGTCATGCCCCCCCAGGCTTCCAGCACAGTGTGTCATGCCCCCCCAGGCTTCTAGCACACTGTGTCATGCCCCCCCAGGCTTCTAACACACTGTGTCATGCCCCCCCAGGGTTCCAGCACACTGTGTCATGCCCCCCCAGGCTTCCAACACAGTGTGTCATGCCCCCCCAGGCTTCTAGCACACTGTGTCATGCCCCCCCAGGCTTCTAACACACTGTGTCATGCCCCCCCAGGGTTCCAGCACACTGTGTCATGCCCCCCCAGGCTCCCAGTACACTGTGTCATGCCCCCCCAGGCTTCCAGCACAGTGTGTCATGCCCCCCCAGGCTTCTAGCACACTGTGTCATGCCCCCCCAGGCTTCTAACACACTGTGTCATGCCCCCCCAGGGTTCCAGCACACTGTGTCATGCCCCCCCAGGCTCCCAGTACACTGTGTCATGCCCCCCCAGGCTTCCAGCACAGTGTGTCATGCCCCCCCAGGCTTCTAGCACACTGTGTCATGCCCCCCCAGGCTTCTAACACACTGTGTCATGCCCCCCCAGGGTTCCAGCACACTGTGTCATGCCCCCCCAGGCTCCCAGCACAGTGTGTCATGCCCCCCCAGGCTTCTAGCACACTGTGTCATGCCCCCCCAGGCTTCTAACACACTGTGTCATGCCCCCCCAGGCTTCTAGCACACTGTGTCATGCCCCCCCAGGCTTCCAGCACACTGTGTCATGCCCCCCCAGGCTTCCAGCACAGTGTGTCATGCCCCCCCGAGGCTTCTAACACACTGTGTCATGCCCCCCCAGGCTTCTAACACACTGTGTCATGCCCCCCCAGGCTTCCAGCACAGTGTGTCATGCCCCCCCAGGCTTCTAGCACACTGTGTCATGCCCCCCCAGGCTTCTAACACACTGTGTCATGCCCCCCCAGGGTTCCAGCACACTGTGTCATGCCCCCGCAGGCTTCTAGCACACTGTGTCATGCCCCCCCAGGCTTCTAACACACTGTGTCATGCCCCCCCAGGCTTCTAACACAGTGTGTCATGCCCCCCCGGGCTTCCAACACAGTGTGTCATGCCCCCCCAGGCTTCTAACACACTGTGTCATGCCCCCCCAGGCTTCTAACACACTGTGTCATGCCCCCCCAGGCTTCTAACACACTGCGTCATGCTCCCCCAGGCTTCCAGCACACTGTGTCATGCCCCCCCAGGCTTCTAACACACTGTGTCATGCCCCCCCAGGCTTCCAGCACAGTGTGTCATGCCCCCCCAGGCTTCTAGCACACTGTGTCATGCCCCCCCAGGCTTCTAACACACTGTGTCATGCCCCCCCAGGGTTCCAGCACACTGTGTCATGCCCCCCCAGGCTTCCAGCACAGTGTGTCATGCCCCCCCAGGCTTCTAACACACTGTGTCATGCCCCCCCAGGGTTCCAGCACACTGTGTCATGCCCCCCCAGGCTTCCAACACAGTGTGTCATGCCCCCCCAGGCTCCCAGTACACTGTGTCATGCCCCCCCAGGCTTCTAACACACTGTGTCATGCCCCCCCAGGCTTCTAACACACTGTGTCATGCCCCCCCAGGCTTCCAGCACACTGTGTCATGCCCCCCCAGGCTTCTAACACACTGTGTCATGCCCCCCCAGGCTTCTAGCACACTGTGTCATGCCCCCCCAGGCTTCCAGCACACTGTGTCATGCCCCCCCAGGCTTCCAGCACACTGTGTCATGCCCCCCCAGGCTTCTCACACACTGTGTCATGCCCCCCCAGGCTTCCAGCACACTGTGTCATGCCCCCCCAGGCTTCCAGCACAGTGTGTCATGCCCCCCCGAGGCTTCTAACACACTGTGTCATGCCCCCCCAGGCTTCTAACACACTGTGTCATGCCCCCCCAGGCTTCTAACACACTGTGTCATGCCCCCCCAGGCTTCCAGCACACTGTGTCATGCCCCCCCAGGCTTCTAACACACTGTGTCATGCCCCCCCAGGCTTCTAGCACACTGTGTCATGCCCCCCTAGGCTGCTAGCACACTGTGTCATGCCCCCCCAGGCTTCTAGCACACTGTGTCATGCCCCCCCAGGCTTCTAACACACTGTGTCATGCCCCCCCAGGCTTCCAGCACACTGTGTCATGCCCCCCCAGGCTTCCAGCACACTGTGTCATGCCCCCCTAGGCTTCTAGGACACTGTGTCATGCCCCCCCAGGCTTCTAACACACTGTGTCATGCCCCCCCAGGCTTCTAACACACTGTGTCATGCCCCCCCAGGCTTCCAGCACACTGTGTCATGCCCCCCTAGGCTTCTAGGACACTGTGTCATGCCCCCCCAGGCTTCTAACACACTGTGTCATGCCCCCCCCGGCTTCTAGCACACTGTGTCATGCCCCCCTAGGCTTCTAACACACTGTGTCATGCCCCCCTAGGCTTCTAGGACACTGTGTCATGCCCCCCCAGGCTTCTAACACACTGTGTCATGCCCCCCCAGGCTTCCAGCACAGTGTGTCATGCCCCCCCAGGCTTCCAGCACACTGTGTCATGCCCCCCCAGGCTTCTAACAAACTGTGTCATGCCCCCCCAGGCTTCCAGCACAGTGTGTCATGCCCCCCCAGGCTTCTAACACACTGTGTCATGTCCCCCCAGGCTTCCAGCACACTGTGTCATGCCACCCCAGGCTTCCAGCACACTGTGTCATGCCCCCCCAGGCTTCTAACAAACTGTGTCATGCCCCCCCAGGCTTCCAGCACAGTGTGTCATGCCCCCCCAGGCTTCTAACACACTGTGTCATGCCCCCCCAGGCTTCCAGCACACTGTGTCATGCCCCCCCAGGCTTCTAACACACTGTGTCATGTCCCCCCAGGCTTCCAGCACACTGTGTCATGCCACCCCAGGCTTCTAGCACACTGTGTCATGCCCCCCCAGGCTTCTAACACACTGTGTCATGCCCCCCCCGGCTTCTAGCACACTGTGTCATGCCCCCCCAGGCTTCCAACACACTGTGTCATGCCCCCCCAGGCTTCTAGCACACTGTGTCATGCCCCCCCAGGCTTCTAACACAGTGTGTCATGCCCCCCCAGGCTTCCAACACAGTGTGTCATGCCCCCCCAGGCTCCCAGTACACTGTGTCAGGCCCCCCCAGGCTTCTAACACACTGTGTCATGCCCCCCCAGGCTTCTCACACACTGTGTCATGCCCCCCCAGGCTTCCAGCACAGTGTGTCATGCCCCCCCCAGGCTTCTAACACACTGTGTCATGCCCCCCCAGGCTTCTAACACACTGTGTCAGGCCCCCCCAGGCTTCCAGCACACTGTGTCATGCCCCCCCAGGCTTCTAACACACTGTGTCATGCCCCCCCAGGCTTCTAGCACACTGTGTCATGCCCCCCCAGGCTTCCAGCACACTGTGTCATGCCCCCCCAGGCTTCCAGCACACTGTGTCATGCCCCCCCCAGGCTTCTAACACACTGTGTCATGCCCCCCCAGGCTTCTAACACACTGTGTCATGCCCCCCCAGGCTTCCAGCACACTGTGTCATGCCCCCCCAGGCTTCCAGCACACTGTGTCATGCCCCCCCCAGGCTTCTAACACACCAACCAAAAAAAATCGAAAGAAAATCCGAAAAAAATCCGAAACCAGACAAATGAATCGCCCAGCTGAATCGTGCTAGCTAAACTCCGGAAAGAAGTGTCTTTTTTCGTTGAACGCAGCCAAATATAAGGCCTAACCTGTTTTGGCGCACGGGTGTGATGACAAAAGGGAAAAGTGCTAGCACGAACATGATGTTGGTCTTCTGGTTATGTCTGGTTTCTTAGAACACTTAACGTGTATGCAAAAAAATATCGGTGTGGCACCCCAGAGGGCCCGATTTTCGGTTTAGTGGGCAGTGGATATCCCCCGTGGCGAAAAAAAATTTTTTCTCCCAAAAAAAATATTTCTGGAAATCAGCTTGGCGAAAAAAAATATTTTCGCCACGGGATTTTTGGCTGGGGGGGAAAAATGTCCGAGTTTCCCTGGAGGTCAGATTTCTTTTCAACTATTTCTCAAAGCCCCGAACGCACAGCAGGCCAAGCTGGTCGATACATCGAAATTTGTGTCCTCTCAAAGGCAGGCACAGGAGGACGCTCTGGTTGCGCAGTGGACGACAGTGAAGACTATGCTTCGCCAGTTCCGTCGAGAAGTTGCTAACAGTCACGTACAGTTTGGTTGTTTATGGTTTACACTTCCCCGCAAGACTTGCTCGATGATGTCCTCAAGTATGCGAGGTTATTTGGAGTCCGGCCTCTCAGTTTCCGCTCTGCGGGCTTCATTTGATGACATTCAGGTCATCCAGACGGACAAAATAATGCAGAGGAAGACCTCGTTCGGGCAATTTGGCAACGGCAAGTACGCGTGTTGGGGCAGAGGTTCCAGAAGGGCGGGCAGGGCATGACTGACCGAGCGTGTTGAGGTTTCGGCGCCCGAAGGGCGCCGAAAAAAATTGAGGGGTAAAAAAAAATTCTGGCAAAATCGAGGGCAGGCCTGGGCGGGGAACGAGCCCTTTTTCCAGGTTTTTTGGGTCGGGGAACCAGGTTTTTTCTAAGAATTTTTACAAGGGATTTTTTGCTCGCCCCCCCACAGTTTCCAGGCGCGTGCCCGTCAGGCGGGACTTTTTCTCTGATTTCTCTCCGCGTCATCATTGACAGCTCTCGAGTGATGCCCAGAGATGCTTGCGGCAGAGAGTGCCCCTCATGCGCGTTACAGCTGAAAATGAATGAGGATCATCTGGCACTCGTTCTCATCGGGGGTTGTGCTCCGCAGGGACTCAATACACCTTGGCACTCTCGCAGGGCTGGACATGCCAGCAGCTGGAGGACAGTTACAAAGCTGCCACTCCCCGACGCTGGCCCTGCTGGCCCCTTCAGGTCTGAAAGCCCAAAAGCTCCCGGGGATTTTTGCAGTGGTGCGCACCATATTCAGCGCAGTAGGGTGATCTCTCCGATTTTCCAAAACTGCTGGTTTACTGGTTTGGGGAACGGTCGTCGGCAGACCGTTGAAATGCCCGTGTTAGCAAGGCACACTCACGTTTCAGGTAGCGTGTCGCGTGTCACGCATGTCGCGAACGCGGCAAGTGTACCTCCCAGGTGGGGAAGCCCGACCTCCTGTCCGATGTCAGTCAGGCTTCGAAGAAGCGCTTCATGGATGCGGCGCTGACCTCCTACGCTGCACTGTACCCAGGGAAGTGAGATAGATGGACGGGCACACGCTACATGGGGGGTCTGGGGGGCGGAGCCCCCCAGCCGCCGGAGGCCACGGTAGCGAACATCTGTTCGTGTGGGCGTACAGATTCTGTGCGAGTTGGCTGCGTCCTCAGAGGCGACTGGAGTGGTTGGACCCCGACCTGATGGGATTCGAAGGACTTGAGTACGAGACGTACGCCACAGGGGGGTCTGGGGGGCGGAGCCCCCCAGCCGCCGGAGGCCACGGTAGTGAACGTCTGGCTCTCCAGTTGGCCAGCAAGGCGAACGGTACGTGGGACAGACTTCCCTTCCATCCTTGTGCGCGCCCTGTCGACTGGGGAAAACTTAGAAAAGGTTTTTTCCTCTGCGAAACAACCTTAGAAAAAAATCCCCTAACAAAATTCTTAGAAAAAAACTTTTTTTCCCCTTACAAAAATTCTTAGAAAAAAAGTTCAGAATCCTGAAAGTGGGGAACAAGCCCCCCAGTTAGGAACAGCCCTGATCGAGGGTCGAGAAAATTTTTTCGCCACCGGAAAAACCAGATTTTGGTGTCAGGATACAGCCTGTTAGTCAGGGGATAAGATAGGTCTGGTTTTCCGGTTTTCAAAACCAGGGTTTCCCGGTTCCCGGTTTTCTGGAAAAAAAAAAAGGTCGGTCTCATTTTTGGCGGTTTTTTTGTGACTTTGGGACAGTAAAACAGTCAGAAAAAACGCCATAAAAAACTAGAAAGTGACCCCATCGTGATCGGCACAGAGCTCAAATAGTCCAAAGAAGGCAGAGAAGCGGAGAAGAAAAAATGGACCTAGCGGGTGGCCCGGTGGGTGGTGATGCCCTCGTCATGCAGGTCTCTTCTGTTTTGAAGGTGCGCACATGGTGGACTCCAGCCACCATGTCTAAGAGGGAGTCTAAGACTGCAGTCTGTACTGGAGACGGGAGTCTATTGTCCAGCTAATGTACGCTAAGACTCCCGCTAGTTGAGACTCATGGGAGACACACGGTCACGTGACGGTGTACTCCAGCGGAGGTAGGGTAACTTCCGCTGGAGTTCACCGTGTCGTCTGCCTCTGTGCAGCGTCACTCAGTGCCATCGAATACATGGCGACAGCCCACCAAATCGAGACAGATCTGCTTGTCTGGAGGGCTGAGACGAGAACACGAACGACTTTCAAGCAGTCTTGAAGGTCGCCAAGCCTATTGGGGGCAACTAACAGATGAGATTTGTTTGTTGCCTGTCGTCACAGCTAGGTGCCCATCTCCTCGATAACGGAATGTGTGCAGAGATCTCGTGGACCCTTTGGCCATTCTGTCGTGCACCCACTTCACCCACAACGCACACCTGTCGCGAGTGGTCGCTCCCCCGTCCTCCTCCACCCTGAAGGTTGAACCCTCAAGGACCAGTGATCTCCTGCTGGCCGGGCTGCGATACAGCGAAGCCTTCCTACTTACAAGCGAATCCAGACAGTAGGGAACAGATGTTCACTACCGTGGCCGCCGGCGGCTGGGGCTCCGCCCCCCTGCGTAAGAAAATTGCACCAGACCGGTTTTTTGACCGAGAGTCCAAACTTTCAAAGCAGCTGCTGCGCCTGCCCCACCAAGCAGCCTCAGTACGACAGGACGCGCGCAGGCACCGGGCCCTCTCAGATTCTGGGAGGGTTTGCGCGGGTCGCGCGCGCCGAAGGCGCGCGCGAAAAATTTTCAAAACCAGAAAAACCGGAAAACGGCGCCAGAAAAAAAGTCTATCTTATACCCTGCTGTTAGTCGGCCGGAAAAAAAAATTTTTTTTTCGGCCAAAAAAATCGTACTCCTTTCGCTTTATTATAGACACCCTGTCCAGCAACTGTGGGAGAACAGTTCCGGACTACTTTTTGTTGAGCGCACACTTGCTGTCTCAAGGCTGTGTTGAGGCCCTGTGAAGTGGCATGAGGTGCTAATCCAAAGCTTCAGTCGTACGATTTCCTTCGTTACTTCGCGACTTCGCTACGCTTCGTCGCTCGTAACTAGTAAATTTTTTTTTTTCGACATGTCGAAAATCCGGCCACCCTGGGGCAGCAGCCTGGACTGGTGGCCACCCCAACCAAAAAAAATCGAAAAAAAATCCGAAAAAAATCCGAAAAATATCGGTGTGGCACCCCAGAGGGCCCGATTTTCGGTTTAGTCGGCCGAAAAAAAAAATTTTTTTTTCGGCCAAATTTTTTTTTTCGACATGTCGAAAAATCGGTAATTCAGTACCCCGGGGGGGTATGGAATCTGGTAACCTCGACCTGGCGACTACGGGTGACTACGCGCGACTACGACACAATGCGATTTTTTGCGAAAAAATCGATTTTTTTCGAAAATCTTACTCTCTCTTCCCCAGCCGAAAAACCGCGCGTAAATCGCCTAAAAGTGACTAAGAATGACTAAATTTCCATACCCCCTTTTTCAGCGATTTTTCTGGTCAGAACGCACACAGAAGCCCTTAGAAAATGGCTGGTGGCAGTTTTGGGTCGAATTGAACAGAAGGACGAATTGCTCGCCAACTCTTTCGATACATGAAAATTTGGGCATTTTCCGTTACTCTCAACACATTCGCACACCATGGGGGCCCTCGCTACCAGTCACGGGTCGTCACGGCTCGTCAGTGAGTCAGGGGGCTTTTTTGGCTGGCCTGGGGAGAAGGGTGAATTTTCAGGTTTTTGGCTGACTACGAGTCACTACGAGTCACTTGACTGGTAGCGAGGCCGGTCTGGAACTCCGGGTGGGGACTTGGCACAATATGAGAAAATTCCACCCAGAGGTCCAGACCGGCCTCGCTACCAGTCACGTGACTCGTAGTGACTCACAGTGGTCCCCACCTCCTGTAGGGGCACTCCCCGATTCCCCCCAGCAAATTAGTGCACTTGGTTGATTCCCCCCGATTCCCCCCAGTACATTGTCGTACTTGGACGATTCCCCCCGATTCCCCCCAGTACACTGTCGTACTTGGACGATTCCCCCCGATTCCCCCCAGTACATTGTCGTACTGGGACGATTCCCCCCGATTCCCCCCAGTACACTGTCGTACTTGGACGATTCCCCCCGATTCCCCCCAGTACATTGTCATACTTGGACGATTCCCCCCGATTTCCCCCAGTACACTGTCGTACTGGGACGATTCCCCCCGATTCCCCCCAGTACACTGTCGTACTTGGACGATTCCCCCCGATTCCCCCCAGTACACTGTCGTACTTGGACGATTCCCCCCGATTCCCCCCAGTACATTGTCATACTTGGACGATTCCCCCCAGTACACTGTCGTACTTGGAAGATTCCCCCCGATTCCCCCCAGTACATTGTCATACTTGGACGATTCCCCCCGATTCCCCCCAGTACACTGTCGTACTTGGACGATTCCCCCCGATTCCCCCCAGTACATTGTCGTACTGGGACGATTCCCCCCGATTCCCCCCAGTACACTGTCGTACTTGGACGATTCCCCCCGATTCCCCCCAGTACATTGTCATACTTGGACGATTCCCCCCGATTCCCCCCAGTACACTGTCGTACTCGGAAGATTCCCCCCGATTCCCCCCAGTACATTGTCATACTTGGACGATTCCCCCCGATTCCCCCCAGTACACTGTCGTACTTGGACGATTCCCCCCGATTCCCCCCAGTACATTGTCGTACTGGGACGATTCCCCCCGATTCCCCCCAGTACACTGTCGTACTTGGACGATTCCCCCCGATTCCCCCCAGTACACTGTCGCACTTGGACGATTCCCCCCGATTCCCCCCAGTACACTGTCGTACATGGACGATTCCCCCCGATTCCCCCCAGTACGAAGTCATACTTGGACGATTCCCCCCGATTCCCCCCAGTACACTGTCGTACTTGGACGATTCCCCCCGATTCCCCCCAGTACATTGTCGTACTGGGACGATTCCCCCCGATTCCCCCCAGTACACTGTCGTACTTGGACGATTCCCCCCGATTCCCCCCAGTACATTGTCATACTTGGACGATTCCCCCCGATTCCCCCCAGTACACTGTCGTACTTGGAAGATTCCCCCCGATTCCCCCCAGTACATTGTCATACTTGGACGATTCCCCCCGATTCCCCCCAGTACACTGTCGTACTTGGACGATTCCCCCCGATTCCCCCCAGTACATTGTCGTACTGGGACGATTCCCCCCGATTCCCCCCAGTACACTGTCGTACTTGGACGATTCCCCCCGATTCCCCCCAGTACACTGTCGCACTTGGACGATTCCCCCCGATTCCCCCCAGTACACTGTCGTACATGGACGATTCCCCCCGATTCCCCCCAGTACGAAGTCATACTTGGACGATTCCCCCCGATTCCCCCCAGTACACTGTCGTACTTGGACGATTCCCCCTACGAACGACTTTAGTCGAGTGGCTTCGCCACGGTAAGGGAGATTTAGAATAGGGAGGAGCGGCGCGCGCGAGGTTTCTGTTGCTGTTTGCTTGCTGTTTTTGCTGTGTTGTTTCTCATCACTGTTGCTGCATAGTGCAGTTTCCGCCACGTGCGTTGCACGGTTGGACGGGGGCGCGACCACCACCACCCTTCATCAGGAAATCGGGTTGTGTGTGCGTTGGTGCTCGGCCCCTCTCGCCTTTTAAACACCCGCACACACACACAACAATGACAGAGTGCAAGACTCTGGCCGAGCTGGAGGCGCACCTGGAGGGGGGGAAAGGGCAGTCGTACGACTGGTCCCCCCCGACCGCGCAGCTCGCGGCGGTGAACGTCGACGTGGTGCAGGCGGGCCTCGTCCGGCAGAAGGTGCCGTACCCCGCCCTCCTCGGCACCCTGAGGAGCTTGCTCGCGGAGGCTGCGACGAAGAACATCGCGCAGGACCGCATCCTCCCGTCGGCCCTGGACGCGCTCGTCCAGGGGGTCGGCGACTGGTCGGGGATCGCGCTGGTGAGGCTGCTGGCGACGGTGCAGCTGTGCACGGGGCGGCTGGGGCAGGCGGAGTCGGTGGCGCGCCTCCGCGGGGAGTCCACGGCCCCGGTGGCCTCCTCCTCGGTGGCCCCCCAGCAGCCGGCGGCGGGTGGGGGCATGGGCGAGGTGATCGCCCTGATGCACCAGCAGCAACGCCAGAGCATGAAGTTGCTCGAGGCGATGGTGCGCAAGGTGGGCCGCCGCCAGGGGGACAGCGACAGCGAGGGGGAGGCGGAGGAGCCGCAGCGCGCGGTGGGGGCGGAGGGGGTGGTGCGGTGCCCGGGGGAGTGGCGACGCTTCGTCGACGCCCGGAGCTCGCACGCGGACGAGCTCGTCCGGTCGCTGCGCGACAGGCTGCCGAGGCGTGAGGGGGTGGCGCGCGACGGGGCGGAGCTGGCGGTGGAGGCCATCGCGCTGGTCCTCCGGGGGAGCCCGGAGGAGTCGGTCCTCACGAAGCTCGAGGACGCCCTCAGCTATTTCGCGTGGCTGGGGGAGGGGGGTGAGGCGGCCGCCAGGGCGCACCGGCAGCGGCTGGTCCTCCAGGACCACATCCCCCCCGAGCGGCGAGCGGCGGAGGCGGCGGCGCGGTCGGCGGCCCGGCAGGGGCCAAAAAACGGCGGGGCCGGGGGCGGTGGCGGTGGGGGTTGGCGCCCGGGGGGGGGCGGCCAGCAAGCCGACCGGGTCGTACGGCGGGGGGGGCGGCCCGCCAACCACGCGCCGCCTGTTCGGCCGCCGCTGACCGGAGGAGGAGCAGGCGCGGGGGGCCCAACCGCGTCTGCGAGCCGATGGGGGTGTGTCCCGACCGCCCTCCCCGCCAAGGCAAGGGTACATGTGGCGGGGCCCTGGCCAGCGAAGGCGCGCGTCCTCGCCCAGACCGCGGCCGGCGGAGCCAGCGAGCGAGGTTGGGGGCGTGCCGGGGGAATTGGGTGCGCCGGTGCGGGGGGTGCCGGAGCGTGCGGATGCGGGGCCGGATGCGGCGGGGCCCGGGTTGACGCGCGCGCGACGTGTGGAGTTGGAGGACGAGCTGTTCCGGGAGCGGGACGGAAAGCAGCTGGGGCGGGCCCTGGCCGAGAGCGTGCAGTGGGACCAGCTGCACACCTTCGCGGTGGGGGTCCGCGGTGCGACGGAACGCGACTGGCTGCGGCGGGCGTACGCGGCGGTGGAGGCGGAGCACCCGGGCGCGCCAGCGGACGAGCTGGTGCTGCGTTTCGCGTGGGGAAAGCTGCGGGGGGGCGCGGCGCCGGGGACGGTCCGCGACTACGTGGGTCGTCTGCTGCGGGCGCTGCAAGCGGATGGGGTGCGGGGTTTGCGGACGGCGCGGGTGTTGGGTGTGCAGAAGGCGCTGACGCGCTTTACGATCATGCTGAGGCCGAGGCAGGCCCCCCCGGTGGACACGCCCGTCGTGCTGCGGACGGTGCGCTCGCTGCAGGAGGCGGGGCACGAGGGCGAGGCGGCGTGCGTGGCGCTGACGTGGGTGACGCGTGCCAGGCTGGCGGACGTCCGCTACACCGTGGTGGCGGACGTGGCGGAGGTGCTGACGGACGACGGAACGGGCCTGGAGGTGTCCATGCGGGAGAAGCAGGCTTTGGCGTGGCGGCCGGTGGTCTGGGTGCCGCCGGGGCCGCTGACAGAAGTGGTGCGGGGTTGGTTGCGGACGAGGCGCCAGGCGGGGGCGCGGGAGTTGTTCTGCGCGACGGAGGGCGAGTACGCCGGGCTGCGCAGGAGGGTGCGTGCGGCGTTGCCGGAGGGGTCGTGGACGCACAGTCTGCGGCGGGGGTCGGCGCAGGTGTGCGAGGAGGACGGCGCATCGTTGGAGGAGCTGCGCGACCTGCTGCGCCACGCGTCGTCGAAGACAACCCGCCGCTACCTGCAGTCGACGTCGACGGCGCAGCGGAAGCGGGAGGCCCGTCTGACGGACGGGCTGCAGCACGCTTATTACTGAGCGTGGTCTTCGGTTCGGGTGCTGCGGCGTACGAGCCGGAGGTGTCCGGTGGCGGGGGCTCCGCGGAGCCGGATGTGTCGCGGGTGCTGGAGGAGATGGCGGGTGTGCGGGAGCCCGGTAGGGGCGAGGGGGTCGAGCTGGACAGGTTCCCGGTGGGGATCCTCGACTTCGACGTTTTGGAACGGTACGCGCCGGAGCGCCGGGGCCTGTTCGCGGTGTGTCGGAGCGTGGGCGCTTTCCGGGCGGAGCTGTTTGCCGACCCGGTGTTGCCGGGGAAGCCGTCCCGTGTCGGGGATGAGGTGGTGCGGGCGGCGGTGGACGCCGGGGTGCTGCGGAGGAAGCGGCGAGCGGAGGGTCTGCGGGGTGTGGTGCCCATCTGGACGCTGCCGAAGCCGTCGGGGAAGGCGAGGCTGATCGCCGACTGCCGGCCGGTGAACTGCTGTATGACCCGGCCGCCGCCGTTCACGCTGCCGTCGCCGCGTGAGTTGGACGCCTTGCTGCTGGGGGGTGACGCGACGCGTGCGGTCGTGGTGGACTTCCGGGGGTTCTTCTGGCAGTTCCCCCTTGACCCGGGGGTTGGCGAGTTCTTCTCGGTGCGGCAGGGCGGCGGGGCTTTCGCGTTCACGCGGATGCCTATGGGGTGGTCGTGGGCGCCGGCGGTGGCGCAGGCGGCGGCGGAGGCGGTGTTGGGGGATCTGCGCGGCGTGTCGGGTGCCGCGTGGATCGACGACGTGGTCGTGCTGGGGCGGGGTGTCGGCGAGACGTTGCGGCGGCGCGACTGGTTCGTGCAGCGGGCGGAGGGCGCGGGGGCGGAGCTCCACCCGGATAAGGGGGAGTGGGAGCCGACTTCGCGGTTCCTGTACGCAGGCCGTGAGTGGGACCTGCGTGCGCGGGGGCGCCGCCTCCCGTTGGAGTGGCGTTTGCGGGTGCGCGCCGAGATTGCGGCGGTGTGTGGCGCGTCGAGCGTTGGGCTGCGGAGGATGTGGCGCGTAGTGGGTGCGCTGGTGTGGGCGTTTTTCGCGTTGGGAGATCGGCTGTGCGACGTGCCAGACCTGATGGATTGGGTGCGGACGCAGGGTAGCCGGGTGGCTGAGGGTTTGTGCGATTGGGAGTCGGCGGTGGCCGTGCCGGGCGCGGTGCGGTTGGCGACGGATGTGTTTCGAGCACCACGGCCGGTTGTCGGGGCGGAGTCGCTGTTCGACGCGGTGGTGTACACTGATGCGAGCGACGGAGGATGGGGTTGGGTGGTCCAGCTGCGGGCGCAGTGGGGTGCGCATCGGCGCTGGGGCGTATGGGGGCGGCCTGAGGGCATTTTCCTGTTGGAGATGCGCGCGATGGCTTGGGGCGTGGCGGCCGCGGTATCACGCGGCGCCCGGCGTATTCTGGTTGTTGGGGACAACGCCGCCGTCACGGCGGTGTTGGGCAAAGGGCACTGCGCTCTTCGGGTTGGGAATGGGGTCCTGCGGCGGTTGTTCGACCGCTTGGACGGGGTTGGTGCATGTGTGTTCAGTGTGTGGATGTCGACGGATCGGATGCCCGCGGACGAGCTGTCTCGCCGTCTGTGCCGCGGGTCCGACAGAACTCCGTATGTGACGGAGGGGGTCGACGTGCGGCCTGGTGGGTTTGCGTGGGTGGGCTGAGCGGCGCGGAAACTGCGACCCTTGGGTTGTGTGTGCGTTGGTGCTCGGCCCCTCTCGCAGATCTTGACTAGGCAGGCTGTCCCCCCTCCTCTCTCCGGCCCTCTGGGCAAATTATTGCTTTGTTGTGTTTCTCGCGTCGCGCGAAGATACTTGCTCCGCACTATTCACTAAATCTCCTACGAACGACTTTAGTCGAGTGGCTTCGCCACGGTAAGGGAGATTTAGAATAGGGAGGAGCGGCGCGCGCGAGGTTTCTGTTGCTGTTTGCTTGCTGTTTTTGCTGTGTTGTTTCTCATCACTGTTGCTGCATAGTGCAGTTTCCGCCACGTGCGTTGCACGGTTGGACGGGGGCGCGACCACCACCACCCTTCATCAGGAAATCGGGTTGTGTGTGCGTTGGTGCTCGGCCCCTCTCGCAGATCTTGACTAGGCAGGCTGTCCCCCCTCCTCTCTCCGGCCCTCTGGGCAAATTATTGCTTTGTTGTGTTTCTCGCGTCGCGCGAAGATACTTGCTCCGCACTATTCACTAAATCTCCCGATTCCCCCCAGTACATTGTCGTACTGGGACGATTCCCCCCGATTCCCCCCAGTACATTGTCATACTTGGACGATTCCCCCCGATTCCCCCCAGTACACTGTCGTACTTGGACGATTCCCCCCGATTCCCCCCAGTACATTGTCGTACTGGGACGATTCCCCCCGATTCCCCCCAGTACACTGTCGTACTTGGACGATTCCCCCCGATTCCCCCCAGTACATTGTCGTACTTGGACGATTCCCCCCGATTCCCCCCAGTACACTGTCGTACTTGGAAGATTCCCCCCGATTCCCCCCAGTACATTGTCATACTTGGACGATTCCCCCCGATTCCCCCCAGTACACTGTCGTACTTGGACGATTCCCCCCGATTCCCCCCAGTACATTGTCGTACTGGGACGATTCCCCCCGATTCCCCCCAGTACATTGTCATACTTGGACGATTCCCCCCAGTACACTGTCGTACTTGGAAGATTCCCCCCGATTCCCCCCAGTACACTGTCGTACTTGGACGATTCCCCCCGATTCCCCCCAGTACATTGTCGTACTGGGACGATTCCCCCCGATTCCCCCCAGTACACTGTCGTACTTGGACGATTCCCCCCGATTCCCCCCAGTACATTGTCGTACTTGGACGATTCCCCCCGATTCCCCCCAGTACACTGTCGTACTTGGAAGATTCCCCCCGATTCCCCCCAGTACATTGTCATACTTGGACGATTCCTCCCGATTCCCCCCAGTACACTGTCGTACTTGGACGATTCCCCCCGATTCCCCCCAGTACATTGTCGTACTGGGACGATTCCCCCCGATTCCCCCCAGTACACTGTCGTACTTGGACGATTCCCCCCGATTCCCCCCAGTACACTGTCGTACTTGGACGATTCCCCCCGATTCCCCCCAGTACACTGTCGCACTTGGACGATTCCCCCCGATTCCCCCCAGTACACTGTCGTACATGGACGATTCCCCCCGATTCCCCCCAGTACGAAGTCATACTTGGACGATTCCCCCCGATTCCCCCCAGTACACTGTCGTACTTGGACGATTCCCCCCGATTCCCCCTACGAACGACTTTAGTCGAGTGGCTTCGCCACGGTAAGGGAGATTTAGAATAGGGAGGAGCGGCGCGCGCGAGGTTTCTGTTGCTGTTTGCTTGCTGTTTTTGCTGTGTTGTTTCTCATCACTGTTGCTGCATAGTGCAGTTTCCGCCACGTGCGTTGCACGGTTGGACGGGGGCGCGACCACCACCACCCTTCATCAGGAAATCGGGTTGTGTGTGCGTTGGTGCTCGGCCCCTCTCGCAGATCTTGACTAGGCAGGCTGTCCCCCCTCCCCTCTCCGGCCCTCTGGGCAAATTATTGCTTTGTTGTGTTTCTCGCGTCGCGCGAAGATACTTGCTCCGCACTATTCACTAAATCTCCCAGTACGAAGTCATACTTGGACGATTCCCCCCGATTCCCCCCAGTACATTGTCGTACTTGGACGATTCCCCCCGATTCCCCCCAGTACATTGTCATACTTGGACGATTCCCCCCGATTCCCCCCAGTACATTGTCGTACTTGGACGATTCCCCCCGATTTCCCCCAGTACATTGTCATACTTGGACGATTCCCCCCGATTCCCCCCAGTACATTGTCGTACTTGGACGATTCCCCCCGATTTCCCCCAGTACATTGTCACACTTGGACGATTCCCCCCGATTTCCCCCACTACATTGTCATACTTGGACGATTCCCCCCGATTTCCCCCAGTACACTGTCATACTTGGACGATTCCCCCCGATTTCCCCCAGTACATTGTCATACTTGGACGATTCCCCCCAGTACACAGTCATACTTGGCGGATTTCCGCCAATTCCCCCCAGCACGGGGGAATCCGCTAAGTACGACTATGTACTGGGGGAAATCGGGGGGAATCGTCCAAGTACGACAATGTACTGGGGGGAATCGGGGGGAATCGTCCAAGTATGACAATGTACTGGGGGAAATCGGGGGGAAGCGTCCAAGTACGACAATGTACTGGGGGGAATCGTCCAAGTATGACTGTGTACTGGGGGGAATCGGGGGAAATCCGCCAAGCCTGACTATTTTCTGGGGGGAGTCGCGGGGAATCCGCCAAGCATGACTATGTGCTGGGGGCAATCGGGGGAAATCCGCCAAGTATGACTATGTCCTGGGGGGAATCGGGGGGAATCCGCCAAGTACACGAATGTGCTGGGGGGAATCGGGAGATTTAGTGAATAGTGTGGAGCAAGTATCTTCGCGCGACGCGAGAAGCACAACTCAGCAATAGTTTGCCCAGAGGGCCGGAGAGGGGAGGGGGGCCAGCCTGACTAGTCAAGATCTGCGAGAGGGGCCGATCAGCAACGCACACACAACCCGATTTCCTGATGAAGGGTGGTGGTGGTCGCGCCCCCGTCCAACCGTGCAACGCACGTGGCGGAAACTGCACTATGCAGCAACAGTGATGAGAAACAACACAGCAAACAACAGCAACCAAGCAGCAACAAAAACCTCGCGCGCGCTCCTCCCTATTCTAAGTCTCCCTGACCGTGGCGAAGCCACTCGACTAAAGTCGTTCGTAGGGGGAATCCACCAAGTACACCAATGTCCCGGGGGGGATTGACAGGACATCCCCTGCCGGTCGGTTGTCCTGGTAAGCGTGGGCCATAGCAACCCGGAACCACAGTGCGTCGTGGGACGTTGGGGGTCCTCGCGCCGAGTCACTGTGAGTCACGAGTCGTCAGTTTTCAGCCAAACATGGCTGACTTCTCACTTTTTCTCACTCGGCGAGGGCCCCCGTTGTGGGCCTCCCTGTTGAGGCGGCGCAGCTTCTCCCGTAGACGACGGATACCATCCTGCTTCGCGGCCTGCTGTACTCGCGTCGTAGCCGTCCCCCGTGCCTCCTTCCTGCCTCCGTGAGCGCGGGGTGGGCCTACCACGCCGCTCAGCTCGCTTCTGACCAGGCGCACCATCGCCTCGGGGATCAGCCCCTCCGACGTCGTCCCTTAATACACTTCGCCTCCCCGTGCAGCGGGAACCGTCTCCTGCACCGATGTCCCACATTGGCCTTGGTGTCCGCACCCCCGCCATCGCCTTCACCAGCTTCTCCATGAAGCCGACCGCGAGGGGGGTGAAGGTAGCGCGTCGATGACCTCCGGGCCGTCCTCCAGCGCCCCTCTACGGGCGGATTTGGAGGGTGGCCCGGAGTCGGCGGTGTTGGACATCGGTGCGGGTGGATCGGCTCTGTACTCCGAGTCGCGGACCCACTCTAGACGAAGAGGGTGTCGCGGCCGTGTGGGGAACCAAAAACCTGGTGAAGGTTAGTGCCGAACGCCATGACAGCCTCGCCCGCCTGGAACACGTTGCGCCGTGACTGATTGCCTTGACCCACCCACCAAGGGGCCCCTGCACGTGCCTCCGGTACTGCGCCCCTGCTGGCCTCCTGTGTCCGACCGCCACGAGCTGCACTTGTGGTGTCGGCCAGCCGTACCACTGGCTCTTCGGACCACACACCTGCATGCGTGGGACCAGGGGGTTCCCTCCCCAGCCCCACTACGGGACGTCCGAGTCTCGTCGTTCGCAGTAGCACGTGGGATTTTCTCTGAAATTTGCACCAAATCGCCATGTTGTGAGTCAACCCTTCGATCTGAGCCACACCGAGATCGTCTTTTTCGAGAATCGGGGTCCAAATTAGAGGAGGCATAGCAAACGGAAATCCCTAACAAAATTTTGTCTCCGAAATTATTTTGGCCAATTTTCTCCCGAAAAACCTAGAAACCAGACCCACCGCACATCGAGAATGTCATTTTTCGGTGATTTCTGGGGTCTGGGGGCCTTTTGCCACCCTCCCGTGCCTCATCATGTGTTGATCCCTCCTTTATTAATTGTCAGGTAGGTAACCCTGCACGGGTGTTGTCACCGTTGATCACTCTTTATTAACTGTTAGGCGGGTAAACCCTGCACGGGTGTTGTCACTGTTGATCGCTCTTTACTAATTGTTAGGCGGGTTAACCCTGCACGGGTGTTGAGCCCTCTTTGTTAATTGTCAAGTGGGTAACCCTGCACGGGTGTTGTCACTGGTGATCACTCTTTACTAATTGTTAGGCGGGTTAACCCTGCACGGGTCCTGGCCCGTGCCTGTGTGTGTTGGGGGGGGGGGGGGTAGTGAAATAGAAGTAGAAGGGAGCGGAGCACAAGAATGGTGTGTTGGGGGGTGGGGGAGCTCTTTCCAACATGTCCGCATCTGCATTAAAACCTATTGTCTCTTTGTGCCCCTCACCACTCAACCATAAAGGTTGCCCTGCCTTGGGAACAGGGAATGGGGTTTAACACGTGTGGCGGTCCTGTTGGATGGAGTGCACATGGAACAGTATGGTGTGGGAATGTATCGTGACTTGTGAAAGGGAGAGTGGGTGGGGGTGGGGGCGGGGGGGGGGGGGGGGCGGGGGGCTTCCTTCAGCGATTCCAGTGAGCTGCAATCCCAAGGCTGTCCTTTCAAACGCTTGCCAAGGCGTACGCCGTTTAGGTGTGGACTATTGAAATAAAAGGAAAACGAGGCTTTGGAAAAAGCCAAACTGATCGAATGGAAGATTGAAGGATGGGCAAAGTTTGTTGAAAGTAACATGGGGGGGGGGGCAGTCAAGAAGTGGGGGCTTGATTGTCGAGAGTGAATGGAAAAGTGAAGTGGGGGGGGGGGGGTTTGATCGTCGAGAGTGAATGGAAAAGCAAGCCTCCCAGCACCTTCTTGCAATGTTAGTCCTTTTTGTAGTCACTACCACTACACCAGGAGTGGGGGGGGGGGGGGGGGGCAACCCCTTGATTGGCCTGTGTCAGGTCCCAGCTCTTGTTGAAACAGAACGCAAACCCTTGCGATGTGTGGCTTCCAAGTTGGCCTGTGTCCCTTTGATCCACATGAAATGATCCCCAACCCCAGCCTGACCCAGGTTAGCCAGGGTCACACGTCTGTCTGGAGGAAAATCCCGGAGGGTGGTGTCAATGGAGGTGAAGTTGTAAGAAAGGGGGACATAACTGTTAAATCCTGAAGCAAAGTCATCATGATTACCAGGATAAATCATGTTCGTGACGACTGTGATCAAGACATTCTTCATTGTGGAAAGAACAGAAATTTCGTCATCCTCTGCATACCTTCTCGTTCTTAAACGGGTAAGCACGTATGGCTCACTACCGTCGTCAAGGGGTTGGCAGGGATGGTACGGGAGATTTCCCCACATTCTCACCGCCTCCACTTCCGGTTGCACCTCTCTGCATGAAAGAGAAGCCGCCATTGCAGTCACAAAATTGACGGCTTCTTCGCGAAGGGAAGCGCCCCCACGTGGGTTGCCTGTGAGACATTCATGAAAAGCATGAAACAGGCAATTCCCATCACCAGGCACATTGACTGTGCTCAGGGAAAACAAGAGAAGACGTTGCGTGAGGGTATCATGACGAGACGCGGGATTGTCGATGCCCTTGTCAGGTACGTGGGGCCTCCGTGGACCGGGACAGGGGAGTGCCATGGGGACCGCCTTCCTCCGCATATCCTCTTGCTCCATTTGTTCTTGTGCGTTTTCCACGTTTGGACCCATGTTCTGAATTCTATAAAAAACACTTGAAGCACGGGAAAAGTCACGCTCAGTGGGGAGGTGGAGGGAGTAAAAATTCGTTTGGGTATCCTGCCGGTACTGGTAAAGGAAGATAGTAGGGAGAGAAGCCGTACTTCCTGCTTCCCAGTTCTTTGCCTTCTCACACCATGTGCGAGGCCGTAACTCCCTGACCCTGGGTTTACCTTCCTTGTTCTGAGTAATAATTCTCAAGCGAATCTGGTGCACATTCACAAAAAAATGCAGGGCAAAAGAACCACCACGTTGGGTCACCTTTTCATCTTCCGCCGCTTTGCACATACTCTTGCGCCAGTGAACGAGAGACTGGTGCCTTTCATGTACGGGCAGGTTCTTCTCCCCCTTCTCTTCAAAAACAGAAGCAAGGGTATCCTTGTGTATTTTCATGAGGTACACCTCCAGGTCGTGTTTCATGTTTGTTGCGTCACCAAAGGCACTCTCACGCAGAGCGCGGACTGACTGGTACGCAGAAAAACGGTTGAAACGGAGGAGGGAAAGAAAAAAGCCGTCACCTTCCTGCACAGTATCTGTGACGGGGAGATGGTGGTATTTCGAAAAATACAGCAGGGTCTCTGGGATGAGGTGGCGTTGGGAAGTTGCTGGAATGTATGACTCGTCACTCAGTTGAGCCGTATCATACCTCCCATGTCCAAGGCGCCCCTTCTTGTCTCTTGGGGTCTCTGGCACCTGGGAGAGGTCAATGACTTCAGTCCCCCCAAACCGTTTTCTCTTCCGGACTGTGGGCCCGCTCCGAACAACAGAACGCGACTTCACTGCCACAGGGAATGTGCGCCTGGGTCGGGTGCCAAAAAATTGTGCCTTGGTGGTGGGGAGGACACCTTTCGGCACAAGTTTAAAAACTTCATATGCATGGCTTTCCCGATCCAGATCCCCTGCGGCAATGGCGCGCTTGGCAGTGTCCGTGTCGTGAACCACCCAATAAAGCGTTTCGCGCGGATAGGCGTGCAGTTGGGCTGGAGTCAACTTCTGCAATGTGGCAACGGTGTCTTTGAGGGGGAAGGCAACCATCCAATGCAGAGTTTGACGGTTAAAAAAAAAGAGGGCTGGGGAAGAAATAGACTGAGGATCATCAACAAAGGTATTTTTTTTACTTACCGGCAGAAGCCGATAGCCATTGTTCCGGAGTCCACTTGTGTGCTGTTCGATGGCCCGTTGCATCGTTGCCAGCGTGAACTTACCGGTCCAGTGAAAGCTCTCTGGATTGACCTCGTGTTGCAAAACCTGCATCTCCCGGAAGGTGAGAAACTGGATGCCACACTCACCCAAAAACCAGTTGAGGGAAGCCCAACCCCCCTCGTGCGTGGACTCCGACGCATGCAACACACCATCCTTCTGCCGCCCACAACCTGGAGAGGCGTGGAGGCCGAGAGGAAAACAATGCTCATTCAGGAGAGCGATCCTAGCCGCCCCAACATCATTTGCCTCAGGATCAGCCTCATCACCCACCTCCACCTCCTCTTCCTCCTCCTCCTCCTCCTCCACAGCATCCACAGCATCCACAGCCTCCTCACCATCCTCACAACCCTTGCCATCCTCACCCTGTCCCTTCTCCTCTTTCAACGCAGCAGGTGCAGTCTTCACTCTCCGGTAGAGCTCCGTGATTGTATCTACCACGGAGGGCGAGATGGTGTCGGGGAAGGTGCGGGCCTTCAAGCCAAGGGTCTCCTCCACGGCCTCGACATGGCCACTCAACTGCTCCGTCCAGTTGCGCAGGAGGAGGGCGGAGAGGTCGCGCTTCGTCTCCCCAGCCTCCACCTTCAGGCCCGCCTTGGCCAACAACGCGAACAGGGTGGGGGCGTCGAGGCGGCCCAGCCGCTCCCTCGGCTGCAGCTGCTGCCCCTTCTCCCGCAGAATGGGGAGGATTCGCCCCCACTGCGTCAGGGCAAAGCGCACACGGACGTCGTGCGACGCAGACGAGACAGCGTCGGACCCCCACGGCTTCAGCCCCGCCTTCCGCAAAAATCTGGACAGCGGTTTCGAACGAACCGGAAGGATGCCAACTGCCTCCTTCACGGACTTCAGCCGCTCCACCCAGACACGGGCATCCGCAGAGCCAGGGCCACACAGCTTCTCAGCAAAGCTGCGTGTCAGCGCCTCCTTCTGCCGCGCCACCTCCTTTCCCTTGCTCATCGCCGTGACAGGGATGGCGTGGAGGGCGCAGAGGCGGACGAGGTCAGGGTGGGCCACCCCGCTGACGGCCTTCAGCGCAGCCGCAGAAGCCCCCGTGGCGGTGTTCGCCGCGGCCTCGGTGTACATCCCGCCACGGGTCTTCTTCCGCGCCCGCTTCGCCTGGCGCAGCAAACGGCCGTACCTGTAAGGCGATGGAAAGGAATGGTTGTACGACGAATCACACTGAAAACAGGAAATGGTGATAATGAAGTAGTCTTCTTCGTGACTTGGAAAAGTCATGAAGAAGAGAGGAAGAGAGAATGACAATGAATGAGATAAAAAAAATCTATCGGTTCTGACTCTGCCAGCATATGTTGTTGCGATGTAAAAAAAAAGAACGAAGGGAGGGGAGAAAAAAGGAGGCTGAAGAGCCTGCATACCTTGCGTTGTTGCAGTTGCCATAACCCAACAGGAAGCGGTTCACCTTGCTCTGGGTAATCCCAGACAAGGCAGCAGAAGAGAGGTTGGGGGCCCTCTGCGCCAAGAACGATGCATTCCCAGCCACACACTCTGCGAGGTCTTGTGTGGAGGGTAGCGAAGGGAGGTCTTCGGGTGATGCCGACGCCATTGCAGCTTCATCGTAGCCGATGAACCTTGCCAATGTGCTCGCAAACCCCTGGATGCAGGGAACCCAGACCTCCGCAAATACATCGTGGTGATCCTTCACCACCTCCAACGCCTCAGCCCGCCCCACCTCCTCCTCACCGTGGCGGGGTTGTCCCCAATGCTTCCGCAGGGCAGGGAAGTCGTTGTCGGCGGAGTCGGCGCTCAGGTCGCGGGCGAGGAGGTGCAGCGGCCTCAGCACACCCCATCCCGCCTCGAAGTTGACCTCGAGGCGGCCCGTCTCCTCGTTCAACCGCCTGGGCTTGAGGTCGTTGAGGAACCTCAAGTACAGGCTGCCAATGAAATGGCAGGCTGCACAGTAGGCGGCGACGGTGGGGGTCCCCAGAAGAGTGAGGATCTCTGTCGCAGTCGGGGTGAACCGCTCCTCTCTCACCATCTCCAGGATGGAGGCGGAGAACTTGAGGAGGCGGGAGCACTGCTGAGGACGGGCATGCCACTTCGACCCCCGCTCACGGGCAAACCCCAGGCCCCGGGGGTAGCGCATGTCAAGTGCTTTCCCAAGCTCAGCATCCACGAAAATGACCCCGGCGGTTGACCGGCCGTTTGTCGGGTCGAGGACTGCAAGTACGCTGGCAACGTTGGCTGCCGGGTCGACCCGATGAGACATCATCAAGGCCTTCCCCGCCGTCTGCACTGCGTACTTCAGTGCGCCTCCAACCTTATGGTGCATGCACCGTAGGTGGACGATGGCGCCCCCCGCGTCCCTGGTCGCCTTCGCCTCCGTGCTAGCATGGTCGCTCAGGGTGGCGTTGCTAATACGGAGCTTGTGGGCGGAGACTATGCGGCGGACCGCCTGCAGGTTGGAGGTCTTCCCTGCAGCCTTCCCGTTCTTCAGGGGGAGGGCGGAGGCGCAGGCCCCGCGTACGCGATTCTCGTCTGCAGCGACGTGGGCGGTGACAACGTGCAGCGAGACACTACTCCGGCCCAAGGAGGAGGTGGCATCGTGGGCGAGGGAGAGGGTGGCCTTCTGCCGGTCTTTGCCTAGGCCCCCTCCGCCGGTCTGCGTCCTCGCGACATCCTCCAAGAAGACGGCGAAGGAAGCCGCTCCGCTCGGGATCTCGAATTCGCGGAGCGTCCAGCGAGAGGGGATCGGCATCTCCACCCCATCGCTCAGGAGCTTGATGATGTCGCGCAGCACCCTGCGCGACGACTCCTGACCGATGCCAGCCATCCGCAACTCCAACAGCGCCCGCAGCACCTTCATGGGGTAGGGCTCGGTGCAGGACTTCCGGCCCGTCACCCCACGAAGAACAATGTCCCCCTTGCGCCCGAGAACCTCGTGCGCAGCAGCCAACTCCTCCGTCAGCTGCGCAATGCGGTCCTTCGCCCTCAGCAAGGCCTTCTGCAAAGCCTTGACCTGCAAGACCCGCTCGGGGAGGGTCTTGGAGGGGCGCCCCACGGGGGCCGGCGGAGGCGTGCCCTGTCCGACGAAGTGGAGGCTGCACGGCCGTCCCGGCACTGCATTTCCGATGCAGTACTTCTTCTTCATCCCCCGGGTATCACTACCCTTCTCGTGAGGATGCAGAGCAGAAGACATGCAGTCGGCGTTCTCCTTCACCAGGGAGAAGAGGGCGGTGTCCGACACCTTCGCACCTGCGGGCAAGAGGGAGCGCAGGAGAGTCAGGTACTCGGCGCTGCTGATGCAGCACCACCCCTCACCAGCAGCCACAGCGTCACGCAACGCGTCCATCGCAGTCGCAACGGGGGAGTCGGTGTTGGCGTGGGAGGCGGAGTCAACGGGGCAGGCGGAGTCGGCGAGGTCGGCGAGGTCATCGAGGCTGGCGAGGTCGGCAGGGTCACTGCACACAGAAGAACCAATGTCGACATCGTCGGCGGGACTCGTCGGAGACGTCGGTGGGAGCGCGGCAGGCAGAGGTTTCGGCGGCACGGGAGTCGGTGACGGAGGCGCCTCAGGCTCATCAGGCTCGTCGTTGCCAGCAGCAGCAGGACCCCGCGTGACCGCCGAGATCACGCTCTGCGAGACGGGATCCGCATCCTCGGGGTGGGGGAGGAGCGCCGCCTGATCAGCGAGATCATCGGGCTCACCCAGAGGAGCGATCAGGACATCGTCGGGGAAGCAGCGGCCCGGGGACGAAGCAGTCAACTGCCGGATTGCCTCTTCGGAGGAGAGGGGATTGGGCCGACGGATATCTGCCAAGCAATACATCTTCTGCACGCCGTTTGAGGTCCGGCTCGTTACGGGTTTCGGCCATCCTGCGTTGCGGAGAAGCGCACCCGCGACCTTCCCCGTAGTCTCGTCTGGGATACCCTGCAGCTTGCACGCTTCCGCGAAGGTAACCAAGCCGGACATTATCAGAAGCTGTGGAACGTGCCAGTGCCTGCAGTGGGTTAGTGCTGTGTGAGCAACGTAGGTGCAGCAAAGTTAAAGTTAAGCAGTCTGCTGAGGGGTCCGCACACAACATCTGGGAGGCACGCAGAGTGACCGAGAGTGGAGGGGGCAAGGGGAGACACCGTTCTGTTTCGGTTACAATCGGTTACATGCCAAGAACAATCGGTTACAATCGGTTACATGCCAAGAACGATCGGTTACAATCGGTTACATGCCAAGAACAATCGGTTACAATCGGTTACAATCGGTTACATGACGAGGGCAATCGGTTACAATCGGTTACATGCCAAGAACAATCAGTTACAATCGGTTACATGCCAAGAACGATCGGTTACAATCGGTTACATGACGAGGACAATCGGTGACAATCGGTTACATGCCAAGAACGATCGGTTACAATCGGTTACATGACGAGGACAATCGGTTACAATCGGTTACATGCCAAGAACGATCGGTTACAATCGGTTACATGACGAGGACAATCGGTGACAATCGGTTACATGCCAAGAACAATCGGTTACAATCGGTTACAGGCCAAGAACGATCGGTTACAATCGGTTACATGACGAGGACAATCGGTTACAATCGGTTACATGCCAAGAACGATCGGTTACAATCGGTTACATGACGAGGACAATCGGTGACAATCGGTTACATGCCAAGAACAATCGGTTACAATCGGTTACATGACGAGGACAATCGGTGACAATCGGTTACATGCCAAGAACGATCGGTTACAATCGGTTACATGACGAGGACAATCGGTTACAATCGGATACATGCCAAGAACAATCGGTTACAATCGGTTACATGCCGAGAACAATCGGTTACAGTCGGTGACCTACCGAGAACAATCTCGCATCCTGGAGCAACCTATTGGCAGACCGTCCACAACCGTCTACAGACGAAAAAGAGACGTACCGTCCCCATCGTGACCAACTGGGGGTGTTTTTTGGGTGTGGACGGTCCGCCCGCAGCCTAGCAACCTCCAGTAACCTCTTGGCAGACCGTCCACAGCCGTCCACAACCATCCACAGCCATCCACAGCCGTCCACAACCGTCCACAGGTGAAAAAGTGCCAGAACACCCCAATATTGACCACCTGGGGGTGATTTTTGGGTGTGGACGGTCTGCCTGAGGCCGTAGAATGCGAAAAAACCGATTTTGGTACTCTATTGGCCTGTGGTGGCCCGTAGAAATGGAGTGTTTGCGATTTTGAGCCATTTTCCTAAGGAAACTGGCCCAGTTGGCTGGAAAATGTGAATTTTTGAATTTAAAATGCAACATCGAGCATTTAGAGAGTGTGGACGGTTGTGGACGGTCGTCCCGGACCGATTTGGGACCACTTTTGGTATAGGGTCGAAAAGACAATGCGATTTTAAAAAAAATAATTTTTTAGACAGCCAGGTCAGCAGGCTATGCCTCCTCTAAGGGTCGGGCTCTGCCACTCTGTCCGCTCAGGGGCACCCAATGCAAGCCCCTCAAGGGCTGGGTGCTGTCCCTCATGCGGCCCCCCAGGGGATCGTCCAGCCCACGTATGCCCCTCAAGGGTTGGGTTCGGTGTCACAGACAGGACACTCCCTGTACCCCCCTCAGGGGCAGGGCTCCGCAACACTCCCGT
This sequence comes from Rhynchopus euleeides, assembly GCA_963210315.1. Classification (NCBI taxonomy): domain Eukaryota; phylum Euglenozoa; class Diplonemea; order Diplonemida; family Diplonemidae; genus Rhynchopus; species Rhynchopus euleeides. The sequence continues at coordinate 832,949 of OY723269.1, forward strand.
ACCCGCATGCTCCTCAGGGAGTGGGTCCCGCCATGCCTGCTGTCCCTCAAGGACAGGGGCCATTCGTGTACGCCCCTCAAGGGTACGGCACGGCGTACGCCGCTCAGAACCCCTACGCAGCCATGCCGAGTTATGGAGGGCAGTGGCCAGCGGAAGAGCTTCCCGATTTGGCGCGGGTTGTCACATGGCTCCCCTTCCTGAACGACCCGAACAAGCTGGAAAGCTTGTGGACGCACCTGATCATGCGCCATGACGCTCCGGCTGCCGCCACCCAGAGCTCCCAGTTTCACGAGCGTCGTGTCCTCCTGAAGAGCCTGCGGAGGATGATGTACATGCAGGGGGCGGCATCTATGGGGGTCCTGATGAACGACATGGTGGTTCGCCTCGAGGCCATCCTAGTCAAGGAGGTGCTGATCGAGGCTGGCCTGCGCCGCGAGCAGGCGGCTGTGGGCGCAGGGGAGTTCGAGGAGCGACTGGCGGCCCTCCCCTTCATGTCGGTGACGCGCGAGAAGATGACAACCCTGCAGTCTGAGGCCCGCCTGGCGGCCCAACGCCACAAGCCCAGTGCGGAGCCGAGCCCTCGCAACCCGCAGAGGCCGAAGGAGGGAGACCGGGTTACCGGATACAAGCACAAGGGGGGTTTTCAGCAGGGCGGAAAAGGGAAGCACCCTCGCCAATGACTGGGCCCCTGGGCTCCCCTCCTCGAGCGGCACCAGGTGCGCAGACCTGCACCGCCCGTCTCAGAGGAGGGCTACAACGACTTGCGGCACGAGACGTCGTCCTTCCTGACGGGGTGCTACCGGGAGAGTTCTCTCCGGGCGATGATCTCCGTGGAAGCTCGTGCCGCGCAGTTTTACGCAAATCTTTCTCCCCACGACCCCAACTTAGATCCCGAGATGGCCTTCTTGATGTGGCTCAGGTCGCTCATGCAGCAGTCGAGGATCTCCCCCGCGAGTGCCAGGCAGTACCTGACGTACCACGCCATGGCGAAGATCTCCTCCGGCGAGGCGTTCCGGAGGGCAACCCTCCAAATACCCAGGGAGGAAAGACGGCAGCCGGAGATAGTGAACCCGAACAGGGTGTTCAACGTTGTTTTTCGCAAGCCGGTAAGCCTCCCGGCTGTGGCCCTCGCTCTGCAGTGGAGCACGGGGTGCCGGTGGAGCGACATGGAGAGGCTGCGGTGCCGGGATGTCAGCTTCCTGGACTCGGGCTACATCATGGTGGTGTTTGTGGGAGGAAAGACAGATCTCTCCCAGAAAGGACAGGCCCTCCTGCTACCCCCTACAGGCCGATACATCGGCCTCCTGCGCCACTGGATCACTCATCGGCAGCAAGTGTCCCCTCAAGGGACCTTGTTCCAGGGCCTGCAATATGCCCACTACAACACCTACCTGCGGGACTCTCTATGCATCCTGTCCCACGGTATCCGGCGGAGTGCCCTGCAGGTTACCGCGGAGGCGGCGGGACAGCGTGCCGCCCAACACCTAGCTCGGCATCGGAACGCAGCTTCAACGGAACAGTATCTCCCGCCTCAACTATGGCAAGCGACTCTGGAGACGAAGGAAGCGACGCGGATCTTGCAGAGTCAGTAAGTGATTCTGGTGATTCCCTGGCATCAGTGCACAGCCTGTATCGGAGTTCTCCTTTTCGCATGTACCTGAAGTACTACGACTACGCCTCTGCCTGGGTGGACTCGCGCTTCTCCGCTGCCCCCCGGGCTTCCTACGAAGGAATTATCTCAGAGGCTACCCCAGGCACCATCTACATTGTGCAGCTGCTGAGGGACTTCCCAGCCCTGGGGGAGAACTTTCGATGGTTTACTGATGCAGACTTCCTCTACAGGCTCATCGATCAGGGTTTGAAGCCGCGGCCGGGCCCCCTGAACACGAAGATCTTACCACATGTGGGGCGCCTCGACAGCCTCGGGATCACAGAGTCCTCCCCCAAGGCGGCTTCCAGTGTGACCTGGTACCAGGGCGTCTTCTGCGTGCCGAAGAAGGCGGCGGGTTCCCTCAGGTTCATCATGTCCTGCCGAGCCATCAACAGTGCTCTTGACATGACTTCCCTTCCACGCTGCCATCTGCCGTCGTACGGCGAGATCATCGCCACCGTCTTCGGGGCTTCCCTGGTGATGCAGTTTGACTTTAAGAGTTTCTTCTTTCAGTTCGGCTTGCCGATGGATGTGCGCCCATACTTTGCCTTCAGGGCATGCCGCCTTCACCGACGCATGACTCGACTCCCTATGGGCTACGCACCAGCTCCCCAGGCCGCACAAGCGCTGACAAGTGCACTGATACAGAAGAGCTGCACAGGGACGAATGCGCAGGGCCTGGCGTGGATAGACAACGCCATTTTTTGCGGCGACAGTGTGAGCCTGGCGAGGGTGCATCAAGCGTTCAAGCAGCTGTGCGAGAAGTACAACGTGGTGATCGGCGACTACGAGGCCCCTGCTGCTTACACCACTCTCCTCGGGATTGAGGTTGACTTGCGTCAACGGCGGTGGCGCATGGACCCTACGTGGGTGATGAAGACCCTTCCCGCTGCTCAGAGCCTGCTGTCCAGCGGTCAGGGTACCCTGCGCACCTGGTGGCGTATCTGCGGGGCATTCTTGTGGAGATACCACGCGCTCCGTCTCCCGCTGCATGGCGCCTTGACGATACTCACCTGGATGTCTCAGACCTCTCGGCTTCATCTGCCATGGGATGCTCCTTACGTGATGGGGGACAGAGTCTGTCGGGCTCTTCAGTTACAGGCTGACGCACTGGCGCGAAACGACTGGCAGTCGTGGGTGGTGCGGGAGCGTCTGGTGGTCCAGGTGGTCTGTGATGCGAGCCTATCAGGCTGGGCCGTGGTCCAGGAGGACCTCCGCCCTCTCTATGGCGCCTTCTGGGGCGAGCTTGCAGCTGCGACAATATTCCTGAAGGAGTTGTTTGCGGCCTACAAGGCTGTCTCTACGATGTGTAGCAGGCCCCGCTGGAGGGGTTATCACATCATACTCTTCAGCGACAACCAAGCGGTGATTGGGGCTATTCGCAAGGGTGTGTCCCATGTTGAGGGTGCGCAACGCTGGCTGAACGACATTCAGTACTGCCTAGAGCGCCATGACTGCAGCCTCGAGCCGGAGTACGTAAGAACGTGCGAGAACATCGCTGACCAGTACACAAGGCTCTAAGGGCGTGAATGAAAAAGGGGGGGGGGGGGGCGCGGAAGTTGTGAAATAAAGACCGTTCGTACAAACAAAGAACGCAACTCCAAGTCTTTTTGCCTCCGGAGCCCCTCCGGAGGGGCTCCGGGCGCACTCCGGAGGACTGATAGCCTTGCCCCATGCCTTAGAACCTATCTGCGAGGTTGCCCCATGCCTTGGAACCTATGTTAGAGGTTGCCCCATGCCTGGGAACCTATCTGCGAGGGTGCCCCATGTCTGGGAACCCACCGCAGAGGTTGCCCCGTGTCCGGGAACCCACCGCTGAGGTTGCCCCGTGTCCGGGAACCCACCGCAGAGGTTGCCCCATGTCTGGGAACCCACCACAGAGGTTGCCCCGTGTCCGGGAACCCACCGCTGAGGTTGCCCCATGTCTGGGAACCCACCGCTGAGGTTGCCCCGTGTCTGGGAACCCACCACAGAGGTTGCCCCCTGTCTGGAAACCCACCACAGAGGTTGCCCCGTGTCTGGGAACCCACCTCAGAGGTTGCCCCATGTCTGGGAACCCACCACAGAGGTAGAGGAGGCCTACCTCCAGCCATCCCTCACAAAAAAAGTGTGACGGAAATTATTTTGGCCAATTCTGCTCAAAAAAACACGCTCCTGGACCCCCCACACACATCGACATTGCCAAAAAACACATTTTTGGACATGTTCGGGTGCGTGCCACTTCACCTTGGGGCCAGACTGCCGCCAGAGAGTACTCCCAGGGCAGAACAACGCAGAAACAAAGGACACTTGGTCAGAAACACACCAAGAACAGCGGGGTGTTGGTCACTTTCGGCCACGGGTGACCTACAGCGGGTCGGAACAACCAGCTGTTGACCAAAAATGCCCCAGAACAACCAGCTGTGGGTCGGAACAACCAGCTGTTGGCCAGAAATGCCCCAGAACAACCAGCTGTTGGTCGGAACAACCAGCTGTTGGCCAGAAATGCCCCGGAACAACCAGCTGTTGGTCGGAACAACCAGCTGTTGACCAAAAATGTCCCGGAACAACCAGCTGTTGGTCAAAAGTGCCCCAGAACAACCAGCTGTTGGTCGGAACAACCAGCTGTTGGCAACAGCTGGTTGTTCCGGGGCATTTTTGGCCAACAGCTGGTTGTTCTGGGGCACTTTTGACCAACAGCTGGTTGTTCCGGGGCATTTTTGACCAACAGCTGGTTGTTCTGGGGCATTTCTGGCCAACAGCTGGTTGTTCTGGGGCACTTTTGATAGGGGGGGGACACCTCAGCAAAAACTGCAGAGATGAAAATGAAGCTTTAATTCAAAGTAGTTGTCAGATTTTGGACATGAGGAGGGGTGGTGGTCCCTGCACTCCGTTCTGACGCAGACTGGGTCACTCAGCAGCTCACCGACGGGCGGTGCCTGGGCCTTGTGACCCCAGGTGGAGCTTTCCCCCATCCACTGTGTGCAAGTCTGAGATCCGCTGTCTTTCACCCGTCCGATCTGATAGGAGTTGTTCGCCGACACTTTCCGAACTGCTGGGTGACAGAATTCATCTTTTGGAGAAAGGAAGTGCCAAATGAAGGATGAGAGAAGTATGAAGAATAAGATGGGGGTGTGTCACCATCCTGTCTTGCCCAAGGACAGGGGGGTCATCGCAGTCCGGAAAAGTCGGTTCGTATCTCCTCCTCACAAACAGGTGATCGAATCTCAGACTCGCACAAAAAAGAAACGTGACATTTTACTTCCTGGTTCTGGATTTTAAAAGACTCAAAAGTAGATGGGGGACCAGAACCAGCTCCAACCAACCCCCACCCCCACACCCACACCCACACCCGCACCCACACCCACACCTGCACCTGCACCTGCACCTGCACCTGCACCCGCACCCGCACCCGCACCCGCACCCGCACCCTACCTCCTACCTGCTGGTGTCAGCCAATTCGGCTTCATCTCCTTCTCAAGATGCCTGCATCTCCGTTCTGCCGCACCCAGCTGCGCCCGCTTTTCTGAGAGCTCACCTTCGGCCTTCTCGGCGCGCGAGCGGAGCTGTGCGCCCTCCCAGCGGATCTGTGCGTCCTTCGCCGCAAGGGTTGCGATCTTGCTCTCGAGGCGCACACCCTTCGCTTCCGCATCGGCGCGCGCCTTCTTGGCTGCCTCCCACTTGTTCATCACAGCGGTGAACCGACTGCCGAGCGCCTCGCGGAGCTTCTCAGACTCGGCGAGCTCCCTTATTAGTTCATCCAGCCTTTCATTCAGCCCTGCAATCACAGCCTCCTTCGCCTCCACCTCCCCCCGCACTCTGTCGTACGCTCCTCCGCGCAGGTCCTCGACTTTCCCCAGCAGGGTGGTCTGCAGGGCACGCAGGTCGTGCCTCTCCGTATTCGCAATCTCGAGCGCAAGTCTCAGGTGCTTGACGGTGGCCTTGGCTGCTGCATGGGCCTCGGTGGTGGGCAGTTTCTTCATGCGCTCCCGCAACAAGTCCACCTTCTTCAACGCGGGGGGAAGCTGTGCACAAACTTTGCGGAGCCTCTCGATGTCGCTCTGCGCTTCACGCAGAGCCTGCTCCATCTTTCTCTGGGGGATGACGACGGGTGCTGACAGTGGTGCCAGGCGCTGACGCTTTTGTTCTACCCCCTGGGAGTCCGACGTTGCTGGACGCTTTCCCGTCAGGGAGGCCGGTGGGCCGGTGTCGGAGGCAGCCGGTGGGGCGGGCGAACCGTAGGCCAGTCTGCGCGATACTTGGTCGGGTGTCTCGGCATTTTCGAGCAGTTGGCTGACTTCCTCCAGTGCGGACGGAGTGGGACCCACCCCTGCTTCTTCCACGTGCCCGTACAGCTCCGCGATCACCGGCGAGATCAGCAGGTCATCTGGCAAACCTACCTTTGGCAGAAGCTTCCGCAGCCTGTGCTTGGTGACGGGCCAGTGCACCATGACCTGCCGGACGAAGTCGTACTTGTCCCGCCTGCCCCCAGCATCCTTCTTCCACACCTTCACCCCAGCCTTCTTCAGCACAGAGACGAGGGAGTCCTTGGAGGCTTTCAGCAAGCAAGAAGTGATGCGGGTAACCTCAGCGTCGGTCAGGCGGCACACAACGTCCTGGATTTCCTGCCATCTGTCCATCTTCTTCGAGGTGATCTCGGCGACGAGGTCGTCCTTCTTCTGGCGCTTCAGCCGATGGTCCACTGCCAGATCTTCACGGATGTGCTGGGCGAAGTAGACAGGGGCCACATCCAGCTTGATCGCGAGGCGAACCAAGTCAGATGGCAGGAGCTGCTTGAGCAGGGACGTCCTGCTGGCATTGACCTTGGCTGCCAGCCGTTCGCTCACGAAGCCTGCATGGCTCTGCACGATCTGTCGTGCCGCACGCCAGGCACCCTCGTCCCACTCGGTCGCCTCGTCAAAAAACCATCGCGCATTTAGCTTTGCCTGCGCAAGGGCTGCGATGGTGTCGGGCCGTGCTTGGCGCGTTAGCAGGAAACCGAGACGAGACACAACCCCAAACCCGGACTCTGCCTGATCGGTCGTGGCTGGCGTCGCCGCGAGGAACTCGGCCCCCAGAGCCTTCACCGTTGCGCGGTCCTTCTCGACGAACCTCTCCAAGGTTTCGAGAAACGCGTTCCCGGCGGCAGTCCAGGCAGCACGGAACAGCTCGCCCTCTTCGAGGAACACCTTCAGCGCCACCTTCGCCTCGGTCTGGGCCCGCTTCCCGTCCTCAGCCTTCTCCAGTGCACTGTTGAAGAGGAGGGTCAGTGCGATCTCGCCATCTGTGACATCCAGCAGCCGTTTGCACGCGTCGATCGTCGCCTCGCAGACCGCCATCCCCGTGGAGAAGTTGACCTCCCCGTTGCCACCGCCGCACTTCAGCTTCCCGATAGTCTGGAGGTACAACTCCCGGAGGACCCAGCTGACTGCCGAGTACACCCGCATCTCAGTCACTTCCAAGTCACGGACTGCTGCAATCATCTTCTCCGACAGCATCTTCACCTCAGCTGCATGCTGCAGGAACGGCATCGCCGCCGAAAGCCGCACCGCGTTGTCGCAGTCACCCACCCATTTCGTGCCGACTGTCCTCTGAAAATTGAGGAATTGTGGAGGCACGACGCTCTCCAGCTCCTCAGGGCGCACGGTGATGACATCGCTAGCCAGCACCCCGTCGACCGACTTCCCGTACGCTCTGTCAAGCTGCTTGATTGCCCAATTGACACGTCCGGTCGCCGTGATACTCTTCTCGCGAGACTGCTCCTCCGATTTGCTGACCTTCCCGATGCCCCGTTTTTTGGTCCAATCCGCAAGACTCTTCGCCCCCTTCTTCAGAGCATTGCCGATCTTGTGGTGACAGCAACCCAAGGGGGTCTTGCCGGTCAACTGCGTCGCCTTCTGCTCAGTCGTGCAGTGGTCGCTTTGGCCGCAGGGCGACACTCGCATACCGCGCGACTCCAGCTCGTCTATACCCTGCTGAAGGAGCTCTGCCGTTCTCTCGGCCCGGGTACCGCCAAATCCAATGTCACCCCCCCCCCCCCCTAGGGCAGTGAAGGCAAAATACGCGTATTTTTCAGAATCCCGATTTTAAAAATACGTTGAACGTTCAAATACGTTGAACGTTCAGCGTATTTGAACGTTTCTCACATTGCCTACCGTCTGCAGGGGCCACCAGTCACAAACCCGCCTTCCCTCAAGCAGAGCAAGGGCGAGTTGGTGGCACCAACGACAACCGTGCGGAAGACGTCCTTGGAGCACGATTTTACAGCGACTTGCTTCGCGATGCAGTCGACAACATATCCCTTGTCCTTTGCTCCATGAAGCGGGCTGGTGCAGTTGAGGTGAACCCCTGCCGGTGGGATATGCCATCCGGTTCTCCCATGCGGGATATCCCATACGTCCTGTACCCGTAGCTCAGGTTCGGCCAGCTCACGTTCGGCCATCCACTTCCTCGACACGACGGACTCCAGCCGGTCGAGTGGGGTAAAACTGGGAGATAGGTCGAGAGGGGGTTGGTACCCCCGCTTTTCCGGAGTTCACCCTTGAAAAGAGGGGGTACCAACCACCCCTTTCCGGGTCCCGCCCCTTCTGGGACTACAGAACCCCTCTTTCACCGACTTTTCACCACGCGTGACACTCTCCATCCCACAGGTGTCCCCTGTAGTGTGTGCAGGGGGCCCACCCCCTACTGCTAGGGGGGATTTCATGTGGAGAGTGCACCCAGTGGGTGAAAACGCTCAAAAGCCAAAAAAACGTTCAACTTCGACGCATTTTTTTAAAAATACGTTGAACGTTCAAATACGTTGAACGTTTTTTACGTATTTTCTATCACTGCCCTAGGGGGGGTCAAATGGGGGTGACAAACACGATTTTTCAAAAAACCGGCGCAGAGGCCCCAAAGCCCCCGTAAACCCTCCAAACCCCCCCAGATCGGTCCGGAAACCCATCGAACCCCACTTTTCCACCATTCCGGGCACCTCAGGTGCCCGAATTGGGGTACCTAAATTTTGTGCCACCGTTTGGTACCGTACAGTGCCACTGTGTGGGAGGTTGGAAAAGAAAATGCCCCAACACACCACATCTGAGGGTTGCAATGCATGTTGCTTGCCAACCACGTCATCCGGTGGGTGTCAGGCGCTATGTAGGTGGCATCAGCCAGGTCTTCGATGTGTTCTGGCTTGTATATGTACCTCCCTGCCTGCGGCACAGGCACTGCCTTTGTCCCCCACACCAGCCACAGAGAGCGTATTGTACTCGGTCCACGGTTGCTGATTCATTGTGATGCGTTGTATCCTCGAGTGAACGTCACACACTAGTGACACCACCACCCGCCATCCGAGAGCTGTATTGACTTTGCGCGCTTCCGTTGCATTCACCTCGCCACGCATATTGCACTGTTCAGTACCAGTGCTCTTGGGCCAGGCAAAGTAGACCGCAGCAAGTACCAATTCTGGCACAATGGGTACCACGACAGCGCACTTCGTGTGTTCCCGGAATGTACAGCTCGTGTTGCAACAGTCGTTGTCAACACATCCCGGTTGTGGAGCACTGCTGCACAGGAATCACACGACCATCTGGACTTGTTCCGTACCTACAGGCAGCCTCCCGGTGCATGGTGGCAGGGAGGTACATATACAAGCCAGAACTCATCGAAGACCTGGCTAATGCCACCTACATAGCGCCTGACACCCACCGGATGACGTGGTTGGCAAGCAACATGCATTGCAACCCTCAGATGTGGTGTGTTGGGGCATTTTCTTTTCCAACCTCCCACACAGTGGCACTGTCCGGTACCAAACGGTGGCACAAAATTTAGGTACCCCAATTCGGGCACCTGAGGTGCCCGGAATGGTGGAAAAGTGGGGTTCGATGGGTTTCCGGACCGATCTGGGGGGGTTTGGAGGGTTTACGGGGGCTTTGGGGCCTCTGCGCCGGTTTTTTGAAAAATCGTGTTTGTCCACGTAAAAGGGTGGCATTTGACCCCCCCTACCCCTCCCCCCCTCCACAGCGAAGAGTTCTCCATAGGTTTTTTTACTCTGTCTGTTCTGTATGCACTTCAATTTTATCGACTCGTCTCGAGCAGCAGTGTGAAACCTACTATTGTACATGGTAACTGGGCCCATTAGTTTATCCTTCCTCTTCTCGAGGAGAATCATTGGTTGAGGAATGAGCTGTCACGAAAAAATCCCCTTCACCCCAACGGAACACGCACATTCACGCACGACGCTTCAGCTGTATTTACATTCGCATCCATGGGGGCCCTCGCTACGAGTCACTGTGAGTCACGAGTCGTCAGTTTTCAGCCAAACATGGCTGACTTCTCACTTTTTCTCACTCAGTCGTCAGCTGATTGAGGGTGTGATATGAGGGTTCTATCCAACAAGGATATCAAGGCGGCACTTTCAAAGTCCTGCCAAGGACAGCGCCACGTGGGTGTGTGCTTCTGATATATGTTATGTCATCATGTGAACCCTCCCCAGCGTGTGCCAACATCCCTGACACGCTCACGAAAAGCATGACACGGAGAAAACAGGTGCCGAAACAACCTGCCGAGCACACGGGTAGTGCCACGTTGATCCACGCAGCGATCTCCCATGACAGGAAGCCTTGTCGCCACGGCAGAGTCGCCGCAGACTGTGGGAGAGGTGTCGCCAGTCACCTTGAGGTTGCAGTGTGTCATCAGGCTAAGACCCGTGCCCTCTTCACCTCCCCTGTTAGGTTGCTCCCATATCGTTGCCTGCTTCCACTCAGTCACACTTGGTAGCGAAGGCCCCCCATGAATCAAAAAAATAACAAGGAAAAAAGAAAGAACCTGCCTGGAAGACGCACACGGATCCTCACTTCTTCAATTGGTTGTTTGAATGAAGCTTGCATTACAGAGGTAGAGACAGCTCCGCAAAGGGCCATCAGCTCGACTTAGCAGGTGCGTAGCTAACAGAGATCCCTAAGAAAATTGTGTCTCCGAAATTATTTGGTCCGATTTCGGCCGAAAAAACGGGGAATCGGACCCCACCACACATCGAGACTGCCATTTTTCGGTGTTTCTCGGGGTCTGGGGGTCCAGGGGGGCACTTCACCACCTCTCTATCACCCCACATGGGGTCCCAAACAGGGCACACAGGGGTTCACAAGGGCACAATGGCCATCACCCCGACCCGCAATCACGAGACTAGGCAGTGAATGGCTTGGTTGACGGGCAGGGGTGTGGCAAAATACATGTTGACAGAGACGGCAGAGACGTGGTGTGTGGTCACTAGCAAAAACAATCGGGATCAGAGACAACTTTGGGTAGAGGAGGGACCGTTCAGCAAAATTGGTAGGGATCAAAAAGCAACAAAAAATACTTGGAGACAATGCGATTTTCGAAGAAAAGGTGGTAGTCACTTCTCAGCAGGGAACCTAACCGAGACACAACGCTCCCAGCCCAGAATCCTCAAGGCTAGCCTGCCGGCGAGGGGCAAAACGGGGACCAGCTGGCGTCACCACGTCGTAGTGCAGCAGCTGTTGCTGCGAACAGACACGTGCAGCAAACCAAGTCCACCTCGAGACACGTGATCATGTACCATATGCTGACATACAGAAGCTGGAAACGAAACAGGCATGTCCGACGGCCCGGCAGGAAGGTATGCTACTGGGCGAGGGCGGCGGATGCAGGGGGTCGTACACGGCCAGGGGGGCGCGGGGGCGCGGGGGGGCGCGGGCGGCGAAGCCGCCCGCGCCCCGACGTTGTCGTCCCAAAACACGAAAAAACGTGTTTAAACGCATTTGGCAAGGGTACGACAGGGTGCGACAGGGTCTCAGACCCCCCCAGGACCCATATGGGACCGATTTTGGGGTCTAGTGGCCCTTCTGAGGACAATAGAATTTTTGTTGCATCGACCCCAGCCTGACGGTCCGCCCTCTAACTTTGGGCTTTGCATGTAACCGATTGTAACCCGATCAGCCTTGGCATGTAACCGATCGTCACCGATCAGCCTATTCTACAGACCTATTCGGACCTATTCACCACCAATTCGGACCAATTCGGCCTGTTACAGACCTATTCGGACCTATTCGCAACCAATTCGGACCAATTCGGCCTGTTGCAGACCTATTCGGACCTATTCGCTACCAATTCGAACCAATTCGGCATGTCACAGACCTATTCGGACCTATTGGGGGCCTTCGCTACCAAGTGTGACTGAGTGAGAAAAAGTGAGCCACGGCCCACTTCCCCTCACTGGCTGACGAGCTGTGACGAGCCGTGACTGGTAGCGAGGGCCCCCATTCGCTACCAATTCGGACCAATTCGGCCTGTTACAGACCTATTCGGACCTATTCACTACCAATTCGGACCAATTCGGCATGTCCCAGACCTATTCGGACCTATTCACTACCAATTCGGACCAATTCGGCATGTCACAGACCTATTCGGACCTATTCGCTACCAATTCGGACCAATTCGGCATGTCCCAGACCTATTCAGACCTATTGGGGGTATGGAAAAGTCGGTGAAAAAAAATGAGAAAAAATGAGAAAAAATCGGCCGAAATTTGCTGTTTTTCGCTTAAAAAAGAGTGTGGGAAGTTGGGTCCAGTTTAGCAAAGTGAGCTTATTTTTCGAAAATTGAAAAATTGGGGACACCAAAAGTCCCCAAACAAGTCTTCGACTTGGCGCGCAGAGTGATTTTTTTTTGGTGAAAAAATGCCCCAAAAATTGTCGGGTCAAAAGTTGCTGTTGAAGACGGTGCAAGATCTCTGCAGGCTGGGTGGGCGCTACGCTGACGGACAACGACAAGCCGGAGGCTGCGACTGTGAAGAATCCAAAGAACGGCCCGGGTCCTCCTCGAGATGGCGGTGCTGGCCCCTGTTCCCACCGGTGTGACACGGGGCATTCCGGGACGCGATAGCGCTGCTGCACGGATGCCAACGAGGAGGGCCACTCCGAACCCTGAACACCCCGCCAGACCTGCTTGTTACATCACAAACAGCAGACCCAGAGTGGAGTGCCTCGCCCCGGTAAACTCAAACCCTGCCAGATTGACGAGGCCACCACCTCCTGGCACTGCCTGCCCGTGCACGACAGGAACGGGTGACCTGCAGGTCGTCGTGAGCAGGACCATGGCAAACCACTCGAACCTGTGTGGGGTACGGCTGCTACCGCAACTCGTCATGTGCGGTGTGCAGCGGGTGCGGGTGCGCCACGACCGGGTGGTGCGTACTCCTCCAGGAGAAGTGGGCGAGCTCATTCCCGCAAACGCCTGAGTCGGGGATGAACTACCTCCTTCAAAAAGCATCGGAGCACATTGGTGGTCGTGGCGTCAGGGAAACCGACCGTCCTGATGAGAATACGGTAAGTGATGAGAGGATGTCGGCGCCGTTTGCCCACGTCGTCAACTGTGGGGAGAGTCTGTCGGAGGCGAGGCGGGGAGGGCCGCGACACAACACGGGAACCGGGTCGCAATTGAAAAAGGGGGACCGGTTCGCGTGTGGAGGGGGGGTGCGGGGGGGAGGCCCGGCAGGCCAAAGGACCGATGCGCCACAAACCCGCGACCGACGCACCAGACATGTGTGGGAAGGGGGGGTGCGGGGGGGAACAGGATCCCAGACAACAGGACAGACCAGCCAGGACCTCAGCTGCACGAGTCTTTGTCACGTGGGCTTGACATCAGGTAAAAGGCCATTGCTACCAACCTGAGAGCAGATAGTGGCCTGGTCTGGGTGACAGCACACGGAAGACTTGCTCTCAACGCGGCATGCGGGTCACAGAAGTCAGAGCGTGGAGGCAGGGTGACGCGTCATGAAAGAGGACAAAGAGGTGTGGGAGGGAGGAGGCGAGCACAAAAGGGCGTCGGCTACCGCACGCCCTTTGGCCGCAGCCGACGACCGACCGTACCGGCCCCCGGCCGGGAGGGAGGTGGGAGGTGGGGGGGGGGGGGGGGCGGGGGGCGTGGCACGGTGGGATCTTGTAAATTTTACATGTATAACTACAAGTATATACATGTATTATACATGTATAATACTTGCATGTCAACTACCGTATACGTAAATATTTTGGAACGTAAATATTATGGAACGTAAATATTTTGGAACGCTGGTGGGTTGGCGTTCCAGATTTTTTTCGTTCCATAATATTTACAGGGCTTTCTGCGACTCGGGGACTTGGACCAGGTGATCGGACGGCATACAGAGTCCCTGACGGGACCTACTCGTGCACTTTTCGCGCGATTCCTGACGCAAGCCGTCCTCACCACCGAGTCCCCAACTGGCCCTGTAAATATTATGGAACGTAAATATTATGGAACGGACCGGCCAAAAATGGGCCCGTTCCATAATATTTACGTTCCATAATATTTACGTATACGGTATTATACATGTATAATACATGTATATGCCTGAAATATACATGTAAAATACATGTATATCAAGTAAAAATACAAGTATAATACTTGCATGTCAACTATTATACTTGTATTTTTACTTGATATACATGTATTTTACATGTATATTTCAGGCATTTACATGTATTTTACATGTATAATACTTGTCATGCAAGTATTATACATGTAAAATACTTGCATGACAAGTAAAATACATGTATAATACTTGCATGACAAGTATTATACATGTAAAATACATGTAAATGCCTGAAATATACATGTAAAATACATGTATATCAAGTAAAAATACAAGTATAATAGTTGACATGCAAGTATTATACTCGTATTTTTACTTGATATACATGTATTTTACATGTATATTTCAGGCATATACATGTATTATACATGTATAATAGTTGACATGCAAGTATTATACATGTATAATACACACGGTGGACTCCAGCGGGGGTAGGGTAACCCTTTTCGGGAGTCTCCACTAGGGGGAGTCCAACTCCCGCTAGCGGGAGTCTATACTCCCGCTAGGGGGAGTCTGACTCCCCCTAGCGGGAGTCTTTTCACCTATTTTCACTCATTTTTTCCCATGATACCTATGCAATGTGGCACTCGTCACTGAAGTACAGCCACACCAAACGAAACGGACGTTTCCACCCATCCCAGCTCGCAGACCTGATTCACAAAAATGGGGAAGACGACAACGAAGCCGGCAGCGAAGCCGGCGGCAAAGTCGATTAAGAAGAAGAAGAGCGCAGAGAGTCCCGAGGCTGCGGAGGCGACGAACATTGTGCATGATTTTTGCACGGCCTTCCCTGTTAAAAAAGGGGGCAGTGTGCTGACACTGGGATCCATTAGAAGGCTCCTAGCAACGGTGTTGAGCAAGGAGCTCCACCAGCACAGCACCCAGGTGGCCAACGCAATCATCGCCATGTCTTCCCTGACATGGATAAGTTCGCTGTCAGGGAAGTCGCAACGATGCGGAAGGAGGGCGCTCTCCGTCATATACAAGGTGGAGGCGAAGTATGGCAAGGTGCAGGATACAAACGTGTCGTCGGGGGCAGCCTGAAGCCGCGAATGATCGCGACACGGGCGAACGGCTTGGCACCGTGGGTCTGGATAGATGCTGGAGTTCGGCCGGGTGAAACCGGAAGTCGCAGCAAAATTTGCCCCCCCAGATTTCTTCCTCAAACCCACCCGTGGGCTGATCCGGCCTTGCACGGTGGACTCCAGCGGGGGTAGGGTACCACTACCGGGTTTAACCCTTTTCGGGAGTCTCAACTAGGGGGAGTCCAACTCCCGCTAGCGGGAGTATAGATCAGCAGTGGGCAACAATGAGGCGATGCGGGGGGCGAGGGCACCGATGCTCACTGTGCGACATCCCAGAAGAACGCTGGTATCAACAGGTGCATCGATACCCGCACCTGACTCTCTCTGAGATGAAAGAGGCTGGCTACCCCTCCCTCTTGGCAGGTGTGCTTCCCAATGCCCGCTACGTCACCCCAGCACTCCATGACTGCAAGGGGCTCGCCATGCGGCTGATCAGGGTACTGGATGAGACAACAAAAAAAATATTCGACAAGACCTGTACAAACCTTGCACTGAATGTGTCGCAGAATGGGACAGGTGCTCAGTTCCGGAAGGTCGTGCTTGCCATGTCACAGGACACCACCTACAAGGGCTTGTTCCGCTACCTCTTTGTCTCCCTTGCAGACCTCATGCATTTCCGGTATGCAGACATCCCCTGGCGCTTCTGGGGATGCAAGGATGAGTCAGCCCGGATTCCCTTCTTGCGTGCTCGGATCTCAGGGCATATATTTCACTGGTTGATGGAGCATGCCGAAAAGGGATCAACGCGCAATGCCTACGTACACAGTCTCCATCATTGGTGGGCTCCAGAAGATGCAGTGCCTCTGCAGAACAACGACGAATTTGAAGAAGCAGAGAACGGACATCGCAAGAAAGATGCCGTTACAATCGCCAGCTCCGCAACTTACGAGAGAGATCTTGCGATGGCAGAAGAGAAGCGGCGCGCATCGGGCATGCCTTGGAAGGTTGCGCACCTGTCGCAGGACGGGATCCTCGGGTATAGAGAAGTCATCCTGTGTCCGTGTCTGCACACCCGACACGCTCATAGATTGGCTGTGTATGTTCTTTGCACACAGTTGACACAGCTGCAGAAGGGGTTTGTGCACTGCAACACACAGGACTTCGTTGAACCCATCAGCGCGCCCTACTTCCTGTTCCGGTTCCCCGAAGGACACCGCAAATTATCGCTCTGCTTGTGCAAAATGCCAATCCCGCTGGGGGCGACTTTCACACCATTCGTGTCATCCGAGGCGACTTTGAGCACGCTTGACCAACGCGCACAGCAGGAGGGGGATGACAGTTCTGACGAAGAAGATGAGGCCTGCAGGATGGCTTGTCTTGCCCAAGGTGTAACACAACTACGACAGGCGATGGCCGCACTTTGACACCTCAAATTCTAACCGCTCACCTCCGCAGGTGTAGCCGCTACCAGGAGGATAGGTAGGTAGTCCAGAGTCCGGGGAAACTGACAGAAGCAAAACAAGCCCCTCCCCATCCCTCTTCCACCATGATTTTACCCCCCACGCCAGTAGACTGTAACTATATCATGGGAAAAATGGATGAAAATAGGTGAAAAGACTCCCGCTAGGGGGAGTCAGACTCCCCCTAGCGGGAGTATAGACTCCCGCTAGCGGGAGTCTTTGACACCCGCTCAGACTCCCGCTCCCAGACTCCCGCTAGGGCCGCTGGAGTCCACCGTGCATGTATATACTTGTAGTTATACATGTAAAATTTACAAGATCCCACCGTGGGGGGGCGGAGCCCCCCACATGGGGGGTCCGGGGGGCGAAGCCCCCCGGAAAATTTTTTTTTCGGCCAAAAATTTTTTTTTTCGACATGTCGAAAATCCGGCCACCCTGGGGCAGCAGCCTGGACTGGTGGCCACCCCAACCAAAAAAAATCGAAAAAAAATCCGAAAAAAATCCGAAAAATATCGGTGTGGCACCCCAGAGGGCCCGATTTTCGGTTTAGTGACAGGGGCAGGGGATAAGATAGGTCTGGTTTTCCGGTTTTCAAAACCAGGGTTTCCCGGTTCCCGGTTTTCTGGAAAAAAAAAAAAGGTCGGTCTCATTTTTGGCGGTTTTTTTGTGACTTTGGGACAGTAAAACAGTCAGAAAAAACGCCATAAAAAAATAGAAAGTGACCCCATCGTGATCCGCACAGAGCTCAAATAGTCCAAAGAAGGCAGAGAAGCGGAGAAGAAAAAATGGAACTAGCGGGTGGCCCGGTGGGTGGTGATGCCCTCGTCATGCAGGTCTCTTCTGTTTTGAAGGTGCACACATGGTGGACTCCAGCCACCATGTCTAAGAGGGAGTCTATGACTGCAGTCTGTACTGGAGACGGGAGTCTATTTTCCAGCTAATTTACGCTAAGACTCCCGCTAGTTGAGACTCATGGGAGACACACGGTGTACTCCAGCGGAGGTAGGGTAACCTCCGCTGGAGTTCACCGTGTCGTCTGCCTCTGTGCAGCGTCACTCGGTGCCATCGAATACATGGCGACAGCCCACCAACTCGAGACAGATCTGCTTGTCCGGAGGGCTGAGACGAGAACACGAACGACTTTCAAGCAGTCTTGAAGGTCGCCAAGCCTATTGGGGGCAACTAACAGATGAGATTTGTTTGTTGCCTGTCGTCACAGCTAGGTGCCCATCTCCTCGATAACGGAATGTGTGCAGAGATCTCGTGGACCCTTTGGCCATTCTGTCGTGCACCCACTCCACCCACAACGCACACCTGTCACGAGTGGTCGCTCCACCGTCCTCCTCCACCCTGAAGGTTGAACCCTCAAGGACCAGTGATCTCCTGCTGGCCGGGCTGCGATACAGCGAAGCCTTCCTACTTACAAGCGAATCCAGACTGTAGGGAACAGATGTTCCCTACCGTGGCCTCCGGCGGCTGGGGGGCTCCGCCCCCCAGACCCCCCCTGCGTAAAAAAATTGCACCAGACCGGTTTTTTGGCCGAGAGTCCAAACTTTCGAAGCAGCTGCTGCGCCTGCCACCAAGCAGCCTCAGTACGACAGGACGCGCGCAGGCACCGGGCCCTCTCAGACTCTGGGAGGGTTTGCGCGGGTCGCGCGCCGAAGGCGCGCGCGAAAAATTTTCAAAACCAGAAAAACCGGAAAACGGCGCCAGAAAAAAAGTCTATCTTATACCCTGGTTTAGTCGGCCGAAAAAAAAAATTTTTTTTCGGCCAAAAATTTTTTTTTTCGACATGTCGAAAATCCGGCCACCCTGGGGCAGCAGCCTGGACTGGTGGCCACCCCAACCAAAAAAAATCGGAAAAAAATCCGAAAAATATCCGAAAAATATCGGTGTGGCACCCCAGAGGGCCCGATTTTCGGTTTTTTTTTTTCGCGTATCCGTCAGGTGGACCACCGGGTGGGGAGAGATCCGGTGTGAGGCACTTGGGTCCGTCCAGGTGGGCAGGGGGAACCTGGGGGCGGGGGGCCTCAAAACCCGTCTACCAGTGCCGCTTCTAATCTCGTCGGTCTTGTCCCAACCACCACCAGCCAGCCCAGAACGCCCTGACGCTGCGACCTCGTCGATTTTTCCGTTTCGCCCATCCGCCCAACTCCGCCAACCCAACCAGCCCTACCCTTTCTCCCAGTCAGGGCGGTACTCACACGAGCGGCAAAGCGCTGGGGGAGGGGGGGGGGGGACATCAATAGGGGAGGGGAGGGGAGGGGGGAGGAAGGGAGGGGAGGAAGGGGGGGGGGGGTTATGTTGTTTTTGCTGCGGGAGAGTGCCTCCACGCTGCAGGTGCAGCAGCAGGAGGGCGGGGTCGCTGAGGACGCGCGGCCCGGCATGGCTTATGGTGAGGGCTGGCCCCGCCGCTGCACGGAAGATCTCCGCGTCGTCGCGCAGGTCCTCTGACAGGTGTTTGAAGGCGGCGCGGGAGCGCCGCAGCAGTGCCAGAGCGAAGTCCCTGTCTGCGAGGAGCTCGCGTGGCGCGAAACGCAGGGCGTCCGGCGCAAACCGCACTGCCTGCAGGAGGAACTCCTTGTCCGCAAGCAGGGCGGGTGCGAGGTGCACGTTGGCATCGTTCATGATTGCCAAGATGCGAAGCATCACGGCGGGGTTGCCCCGCACATCCTCCGTGAGCTGTCTGATACCAGAGCTGCTGGTGATGCTGAGGGCGATGTCGGGGCAGCTGCGGAGCTCTGCGCTGGCGTACTTCACGGCAGACACGTGGAACTTCGCTGCCTCCAGGAGGCTTTCCGTTCCACGGAGGCGTCGGCTGGCGTGTTGGAAGGAGCTGGGGTTCAGGCTGACAGCGGCGAAAGCAACCTCGTCGTCATCACGGACCCAGTCGGGCATCCCTTTGAAGCAGGACCCACCGCGGACCATAGCCAGGAATCGGCGCGTGCTGCGCGACAGCCTGATGCGGGAGTCTGCCTCGATCCCCATGGAGCACAACGTATCGTCGTCGTCGCAGCCGGAGAAATCTAAACCACATTCGTCGCCGTCTAGCAGAACGTCCTCGGGGTGAACGGCGTGTTCGGATGCAACTTTGGATTTCAGGACACCAAGTGTTGCATCTTCGTCCACAGCCACAACTGACTCTGTCCCTGTCACAGTGTCAATGATGTAGACATCCATTGGTGCAGTGCAGCGAGGGACGGGAGTGCGTAGGTGTGGGTTGCTTCAGATTCGAAGCACGGAATATTGCAGTGTACACTGCACGCGCCTGCTGGAGGTTTGGTGGCGAGAGCACAAGGGGCAGGAGGGAAAGGAGGAAGGACACTTGTGTTGCGATAGGCCGTCCCAAGTCGCAG
Source organism: Rhynchopus euleeides (assembly GCA_963210315.1). NCBI lineage: Eukaryota > Euglenozoa > Diplonemea > Diplonemida > Diplonemidae > Rhynchopus > Rhynchopus euleeides. The sequence continues at coordinate 852,814 of OY723269.1, forward strand.
GAGTAGAGCGGCAAAAAAGTGCGCAAAACAAAGTCTCTTTTCGGTCAGTTGAACGCCTCTCGCACCCTCCTGCCTGCCACAAGGGAATAGTGCGGCGGTTCCGGCAAAAACACGCGAGACACAAGGGTGGTGATTCAGCAAGTCGGCAAATCACACCCTCAGGTATGAAGTTAGATGGTTCCGCCCTCATGAACGCAGAATGAAAACACTGTGCTCACGACACAGGGCCAGCTGCTAACCTGTGGGGGAAGTGTCAAGGCCTTCGAAAGTGTGTGGCTGCACAAAACTGCAAAGTAGAGGAGGGACCGTTCAGCAAAATTGGTAGGGATCAAAGGAGGATCCTTGAAATCGGTAGTGGACAGTAGCGGACAGGACGGACATTTCATTGTGGAAAAAGTGCCCGAAAAAAAAATTCGAAAAGGTCCCCCTTACAGAATTAGCCTTTTTTCAAAAAATCGGAAAATTTCGGACCGCAATTTGTACCCAAGAAAGTGCCGAATTTTCGGACTTGGTCCGATTTGAACGATTTGATAGCCTGTGTAAGTCACTAAACACGGCTAGTGATCCGATGATGGCCTCATCAGGGATTGGAGCCAAGCTCGCTGGTGGTACCTCGACGGAAGCTTTTTGTTGCATCTCTGCGGCGGCCGTGTTTGACTGGTGCTTGCAGTACGCGGTGGCGGGAGGACCGGGCCGGCCGCGCTTCGCGCGGACGGGGGCGCTTCGCGCCCCCTCCGGCCCGGTCCTCCCTCCACCGCGTACTGCAAGCACCAGTCAAACAAGTAGCAGGTGCGTAGCTAACAGAGATCCCTAAGAAAATTGTGTCTCCGAAATTATTTGGTCCGATTTCGGCCGAAAAAACGGGGAATCGGACCCCACCACACATCGAGACTGCCATTTTTCGGTGTTTCTCGGGGTCTGGGGGTCCAGGGGGGCACTTCACCACCTCTCTATCACCCCACATGGGGTCCCAAACAGGGCACACAGGGGTTCACAAGGGCACAATGGCCATCACCCCGACCCGCAATCACGAGACTAGGCAGTGAATGGCTTGGTTGACGGGCAGGGGTGTGGCAAAATACATGTTGACAGAGACGGCAGAGACGTGGTGTGTGGTCACTAGCAAAAACAATCGGGATCAGAGACAACTTTGGGTAGAGGAGGGACCGTTCAGCAAAATTGGTAGGGATCAAAAAGCAACAAAAAATACTTGGAGACAATGCGATTTTCGAAGAAAAAGTGGTAGTCACTTCTCAGCAGGGAACCTAACCGAGACACAACGCTCCCAGCCCAGAATCCTCAAGGCTAGCCTGCCGGCGAGGGGCAAAACGGGGACCAGCTGGCGTCACTACGTCGTAGTGCAGCAGCTGTTGCTGCGAACAGACACGTGCAGCAAACCAAGTCCACCTCGAGACACGTGATCATGTACCATATGCTGACATACAGAAGCTGGAAACGAAACAGGCATGTCCGACGGCCCGGCAGGAAGGTATGCTACTGGGCGAGGGCGGCGGATGCAGGGGGTCGTACACGGCCAGGGGGGCGCGGGGGCGCGGGGGGGCGCGGGCGGCGAAGCCGCCCGCGCCCCGACGTTGTCGTCCCAAAACACGAAAAAACGTGTTTAAACGCATTTGGCAAGGGTACGACAGGGTGCGACAGGGTCTCAGACCCCCCCAGGACCCATATGGGACCGATTTTGGGGTCTAGTGGCCCTTCTGAGGACAATAGAATTTTTGTTGCATCGACCCCAGCCTGACGGTCCGCCCTCTAACTTTGGGCTTTGCATGTAACCGATTGTAACCCGATCAGCCTTGGCATGTAACCGATCGTCACCGATCAGCCTATTCTACAGACCTATTCGGACCTATTCACCACCAATTCGGACCAATTCGGCCTGTTACAGACCTATTCGGACCTATTCGCAACCAATTCGGACCTATTCGCTACCAATTCGAACCAATTCGGCATGTCACAGACCTATTCAGACATATTCACTACCAATTCGGACCAATTCGGCATGTCCCAGACCTATTCGGACCTATTCGCTACCAATTCGGACCAATTCGGCCTGTTACAGACCTATTCGGGCCTATTCACTACCAATTCGGACCAATTCGGCATGTCACAGACCTATTCGGACCTATTCGCTACCAATTCGGACCAATTCGGCATCTCACAGACCTATTCAGACCTATTCACTACCAATTCGGACCAATTCGGCATGTCCCAGACCTATTCGGACCTATTCGCTACCAATTCGGACCAATTCGGCCTGTTACAGACCTATTCGGACCTATTCACTACCAATTCGGACCAATTCGGCATGTCCCAGACCTATTCAGACCTATTCACTACCAATTCGGACCAATTCGGCATGTCCCAGACCTATTCGGACCTATTCGCTACCAATTCGGACCAATTCGGCCTGTTGCAGACCTATTCGGACCTATTCATGGTTTGACAGATTTCTGCCAGAATTTCACAGATTCTGGCAGATTCTGGGGATTCCAGATTTTTCAGAATTTTCAAAATCTGAGAAAATCTGTCCAGATTCTGGACAGATTTTTCCAGATTTTTCAGAATTCTGGAAATTCTGAGAAATCTGGAAAAATCTGAGAATTCTGGAAAAAATCTGGCCAGATTCTGGACAGATTTTTCCAGATTTTTCCAGATTTCTCAGAATTCTGGAAAATCTGAGAAATCTGGAAAATTCTGAGAAATTCTGTCAGAATTCTGGAAAATCTGTGGGGGGGACCAGGTGTGGCTCTATTTTGGGGGTATTTTGGCCGATTTTCGAAATCCTATTTTGGTTTTTTTGCACTTTTTTTGGGTGCTTTTTTGCACGATTTCTGTGCCTCAGACACAGATTTTGGTGTGATTTTTGCGCTATTTTGATTCACTCGGCCTGACCGATGCATACGATTCGAAAAAATGGCGAAAAAATCGCTATCAACAACGGTGAACGAATGGAGGTAGATGGGGAAGTGGAAGGACACAGCACGCCCTCTCACTGATCGCCATCTGTACACTACCTCTCTGTTCAAGGCGGTCAGTGTCACTTGATGGCGCTGCACACAAATCACTGCTACATCCCAGGGCGCCTTCCCTTGTGAGAATAGCGGAACTTCTGCGGTTGCAGTTTGGTGGTTGAGGCCGGCGGTGATATCACTTTGGTGACTGTGCTTCCTTCCCCCTGAGCTCGATCAGATCCAGGTCGACCTGGTGCTGCGTGGCTCCTGGTGTGTTATCTCTTTGCTTCCTCGCACACATACACGTGGTTCCGCGAATCGCCACGGATGCCCACCAAGTCGAACCCGAAACATGATCACGGGCCCACGACGACCCTTTCGAGATGTCATGGCCGCAAGCCCGCAAACCCGATCGCATTCGCAAGGTGGTTCGTCTCTTAGAGATCAGTGCTCGGGCCCAGCCTCCCGCGAGGGTGCTGGAACCGACATGCCGCAGCCCCGTACGCGCAAGGGCTTGGCTCCAAGACCAGGCACATGCCACAGGGGGGTGTGGGGGGCGGAGCCCCCCAGCCGCCGGAGGCCACGGTAGCGAACGTCTGTTGGCCTGGCTCCATAGTCGCATACGCTCAAGTACAACACAACTGACAGATAGCACATGTCGCATGGGGGGACGATAAATTGTCGCGCAAAGACACGCCACAGGGGGGTCTGGGGGGCGGAGCCCCCCAGCCGCCGGAGGCCACGGTAGTGAACATCTGTTGGTTTGAGCTCGAGAGCAAGCCTCTCACACCACCGCCCTCCGACCCCCCTCTCCACGCCCCAGGTGCAACATTTTTTTGCACCCGGAAAATGTGTTCTTTTGACTGTTTGAGCACATCCAAGACCGGGAACATAAAAGAATTCTGCCAATGCCAAGTAGGGTCACAATAAAACCCAAAGGAAAATGGTGCAAAAAAGTAGTGACCACCACTCCCATCCCCACCTCCGGGTGCAAAAAAATTTTTGGCCACGGAAAATGTGTTCTTTTGAATGTTTGAGCACATCCAAGACCGGGAACATAAAAAAATTCTGCCAATACCAAGTAGGGTCACAATAAAATCCAAAGGAAAAAAGTGCAAAAAAATAGTGCAAAAAAATATTTTCCCCCCAAATTCCTATTTTCATTCCGTGAAATAGATACACGCCTGGGGGGGACCTTTTCAAATTTTTTTTTGGGGTGGGCCTATTTTGGACATTTGGACCCATTTTCAAAGGAATTTTTGAATTTTGAGCCCATTTCGAGCCCTAAAATGGCTCATCGAACATGGTTTGACAGATTTCTGCCAGAATTTCACAGATTCTCGCAGATTCTGGGGATTTCAGAATTTTCAGAATTTTCAAAATCTGAGAAAATCTGTCCAGATTCTGGACAGATTTTTCCAGATTTTTCAGAATTCTGGAAATTCTGAGAAATCTGGAAAAATCTGAGAATTCTGGAAAAAATCTGGCCAGATTCTGGACAGATTTTTCTTTTTTTTTTTTTTTTTTTTTTCCACGTATCCGTCAGGTGGACCACCGGGTGGGGAGAGATCCGGTGTGAGGCACTTGGGTCCGTCCAGGTGGGCAGGGGGAACCTGGGGGCGGGGGGCCTCAAAACCCGTCTACCAGTGCCGCTTCTAATCTCGTCGGTCTTGTCCCAACCACCACCAGCCAGCCCAGAACGCCCTGACGCTGCGACCTCGTCGATTTTTCCGTTTCGCCCATCCGCCCAACTCCGCCAACCCAACCAGCCCTACCCTTTCTCCCAGTCAGGGCGGTACTCACACGAGCGGCAAAGCGCTGGGGGAGGGGGGGGGGACATCAATAGGGGAGGGGAGGGGAGGGGAGGGGAGGGGAGGGGAGGGGAGGGGAGGGGAGGGGAGGGGAGGGGAGGGGAGGGGAGGGGAGGGGAGGGGAGGGGAGGGGAGGGGAGGGGAGGGGAGGGGAGGGGAGGGGAGGGGAGGGGAGGGGAGGGGAGGGGAGGGGAGGGGAGGGGAGGGGAGGGGAGGGGAGGGGAGGGGAGGAAGGGGGGGGGGGGTTATGTTGTTTCTAACCCAGACCTGCTGTGCAGAGCCCGGGGGAGGGGGTGGCCAGCCCCTGTCTAACCATTCACAACGGCCACCTGCACACATCTATGAAAGGGGGGGGGGGGAAGGTCCCGGGGGGGGGGGGGGGGTGGTGGGGGTGGGGACGCTGCTCCGCCTACTCGCCTCGCTCCACCTCCGTCTGCAGCTTGCGCATGTAGACGCGCAGGCTGACCCCCGGCTCCCTCGTCTGGTTCCCGGGCTCGGCCTGCGCGCCCCCTTGCAGGATGCGCGCCTGCAGCCACTCCGCCGCTACGTCACCTGCCACCCTGGGCGAGAGGGGGCAAAGGCCATAGCTGGGGTGGAAGCAGTGCCTCCACGCCTCGACGGTGCGGGGGATGGCTCCTCCCATCGAGACGCAGGGGGCCATGCCGCGGGCCCGCGCTACCACCCCCTCGGCCCAGACACGGGACGCCGCAAGCTCCTGCAGAGCGGGGATGTTCGCCGCGGGCGTCTCGTCGTCCCCGTAGGCGTCGATGGCCTGGAGGTCGTCCTCGGGCTCCCACACGTTCGCCGGGTCGTCGTCGAACTCCATGGGGCCCGCCGCGTCACCCTGACGCAGCTCCTCCAGGCGTCTCGAGGACGCGGCCGTCCGGCTGCGGCGCTGCCCGTCCCGGCGGGCCTGCGCGGCGTTGCGCATCATCGTCGCAGCAACCCCCTGGATCCCGCCAGCCCCACCGGGGGCTGTTCCGCCAGAGGTGCCAGAGGGGGCTGTGTTGAAGGTGTGGGAGCCTCCGCCCTGGCGGCGCCGCGCGGCCTGAGCGGGGCCAGACGGCTGGGCGCCTGCCGCCGTGACCGGAGCCGCAGAGGGCACACCAGAGGGGGCTGTGTTTGAGGTTTGGGAGCCTCCGCCCTGGTGGTTCTCTGTGGCCCCCGACCCCGACGGCGGGCACTCTGCATGTTGGGCCTGCCCCTGCGTGGGGGCTGGGGCAGCCCGGGAGGCACTCTCCGCCGGGGGCACGCTGTGGCCGTGGGTCGCGGAGGGCGCACCAGAGGGGGCTGTGTTTGAGGTTTGGGAGCCTCCGCCCTGGTGCATCTCCACGTCCTGGCCGGGAGCGACCGGCTCCTCCGCCACTTCCTCCTTCACCCGCGTTGGATGGTGCGCAGCCCCCGACGAGTCGTGCGGGGCACTCGGCTGCCTGGGCCCCATCGGCGTGTCGTGCATGCGGCTCGGGATGGGCTTCCGCCGGCGGGGGCGCGCCCGGGCGGACTCCAGGACCTCCCGCAGATCCGGGGTGACCGCGGGTTGCTCCGCAGGGTCTGGAGCGTCGACATCCACCGCCACCCGGTCAATGTAGCCTGGGCACCGCTCAGCCCGCACCCCGCACTGCGCATGACGCGCACACTTTGCGCCAGCATCTGCCACACGCGTGATGCCTCGCGGAGCGGTCGAACGGGCGGCGGCACTTCTCGCACTCCTCCACCTGGCCCGCCGAGCCCCCCTGACGCACCATCTGCATGGGACTATCACCATCGCACCCCGTGACATCCGCTGCCATCGGCTTCGGGGGAAGACCCGCCAGGTGCTGACGCATGGGCTCCGGCATAACTAGGGGCACGTAGTGCCCATGTTGCCCCCCCGTCCTCCGCAGACAGTGGGCGTCCACCACTGCACCCGCACCTACTGGGGACAGAAGCATCGGCTGGTGGTTGTCGATGAGCACGAGGACGACGCATCTGGTCACGCGCGCAGCCGCCGCCAGGGCGATGAAGTCCGCCCAGGTGCGCACGTCGTCGCTCCCTGCGCGCATCATCTGCTCGGCCCACTGGTTCGGACCCTCCTCCACCCGCATCCGGAGGTCCGGGTCGCGCATCGCCCTGCGGACTGCCTCTTGGCGCAGCCACCCGCTGGATTGCTTCACCGATCGGGCACCCAGCGTGGCCAACGCATCAAAAGCACAGTCCCCCACCCGGAACGACCACCCGTCCGGCTCGACCAGGCCCAGCCGCGCCTGCTGCTGCAGGGACGACAAGCTCAGCCTCCCGTCCGTCTGGCCGCGCCACTCCAGCAATTGGGCCAGGGGGTCAGCCGCCACCCCACCCGCCGGCTGCGGGAGGTCCCCCTCCGCGGGGGGAGGCGGCGGGCGTGGGCGGCGGGGAGGGGCAGGTTCGGGTTCAGGGGTCGGCTCCTCGGGGCCCGCCGCGTCATCCGGGTCACACATGAAATCCTCCGCGTCCATGTGCCCGTCGAAGTGTGGCGCGGGGGCCAGGTCCGTGTCAGGCGCGAAGAAGTAGTCCGGCTCCACGCCCACCAGCGGATCCGGCAAGACCCGCTCCCGAGTCTGACCAGAGCGCAGGTCCGTGCACAGCGCCCCCCTGCGGAGCGACGACCGCCCCACCGCCCGCATCAACGGCACCACTATCCGCGCCGCCCAGGAACGAGTGAGCTCGGCCCTGTCCCCCAGCTTGTGGTCCACCGCGAAGCTGACCAAGTGCCTGAAGAGCCGCACGGCCTCCGGACCCATCCCGCCCGACTGCTCCAGGGCGAACGCGGAGAAGGCGATCTCAACCTCCTGACACCGCGCCCCGTGCTTGCGATGCTTGGATGCTTCAGCCCGCGACGCGGTGTACCCCCGCGCTCTCGCCGCACCCTGCCTCGCAGACTCCGCGCACGTCGACCACACGGTCACGTCGATCGCCCGGCCCCGCGACTCACCTATGCCGCACGGGAGGAACACGTCAGCCGGCTTGCCCCCGCCCAAGAGGAGGTGGTTGGGCTCCAGCTGGGGGCCGAGTCCCGCGTCCCGCGCCAGCCCCAGCACCCCGAGCTTCACCGCGTCGTGGCGCTTGATGCGGTCCGCCGATGCCTGGCAGCTGAACACATGGGCGCCCAAGACGTCCATGGCGTCCCCGCACTCGTGGCACCGCGACCCAGGGGCGAAGACGACGAGGCCCAGGCGCAGGCGAGCCGCCACTTGGTACTCCTCCCTCCCCATCGCAAACTGTTGTTCTGGCGTCACCGTCACCCACGCCCCTGCGCCTGGGAGGGACGCGGACAACTGACGCCCTTTACTCAGCACGTCAGCCTCCGCCAGTAGGGTCTCGTGCTGCCGGCTGATGATCGCCAGGGATAGGTCGCGCTGGCGGAGGGGCTCGCCCGGGCGCTTGTGAGGGTCCACCCAGTCCGCCTCCGCCACCAGCTCGTTGTGGGCGGTCGCTGCCACGCGCCACGCATCCGCATCCCAACGATATCCGCTGTCCAGCTGCACACATAGGGGGAAGAAGGAGCTAGCCGCCGCCAAAGCCGCAGCGGTGATGTGGTCCTCCGACCTCCGAATGCCCATACCCCCTAGCCTGACGGGCAGGGCCGCCTGGTCTCGCGCATCGTCAGGGAGGGTCCCGTCCCTGTCCCCGAGCACAGATGCCAGCACCATCCCGATTTCCTTGTCATACTGGCGAAGGTATTCTCTCCCGGCGTACCCAATTGCGCGCATCTGGAAGACCAGCTTGCAGAAGCCTTCACAGTGTCGCAGGAGGGTCATGGCCACTTGCGCGTCTTGGAGGTGGTGAAGCTGGCGCAGGTTCGGGATGAACTTCTCTCTCAGTTTTGTATCCATCACCCGCTCGCAGAATTCCGCATCCCCCACCGGAGCCCCGAGGAACTCGAAGTTGTGGTGGAGGAGGTCCATGCGAGTCGCGCGCTCCTTTTCCGTCGCGGCTACATCAAGGCCCGCTCCCCGGAGGCCCTCCACCGAGTGCCCATTCAGCGAGATCACTTCGCATTTGCGGCGTGCCACCACCAGGCCCAGCTCCGCGCTCCGCCGCTCGAGGATCGCGAACGCGTGGCCGACCGCCCCGGGGGAGCCCATCAGCGTGCCATCGTCCAAGTACCACACGCTGCCCTCCACCCCCGGCAGCTTGCCTAGGTCCTCGGTCAGCTGGCGGATGGCCAGGGAGAACAGGAGCGGCCCGAGGGGGTCCCCCTGCTGTACCCCCCTCTGCGATTCGAGCACTTCGCCACGGTATATCAGGGCTGAGGGCGACGCGTAGCACCACTCGACCCACGCCGACAGCTCCGGGAGGTCCCGCCTGACAGCATCGATGAACGCCTGCCTGTTAACCATGTTAAAGGCGTTGGCATAGTCGATCTTCAGCAGGACCTTGTCCGCCCCCCTGTTGCGCGCCGCGAAGTCCTTCACGACCGCCGTGGCCGCCTCCAGTCCGCCGTCCACCGCCACTCCTACTTGCCTCCCCTTCAGGAGGAGCTTCCCAGCCTGTTCCCTGACGTCTGCGGTGAGGGTTTTGGCCACCAGGCGGCGGAGGGTCTCCCCAACCGCGATCGGGCGGATCCCCGCGTCTGGCTTGGGGAGCGCGACCAGAGACGCGCCCGCGATGTGCCGGGCCAGCTGCGGGGGGGCCTCGCCTCTGCGCAGGACATTCACCACCGCCGTGAGGGCCGGAAGCACATCCACTCCCTCCACCTGGACGAGCTCCCGGAGGTGGTCCGCCCTCAGGCCTGAGGGGCCGGCGCCCGTGCCCCTCGGTAACCCCTTCAGCGCTTTAAACACCTCGGCGGGGGTGGCATCCGCGGGCACTACCCGCGTCGCCGCGGAGATGGCTGGGCTGTCCGCTTCCGGGTGCATTGCTAGGAGCTTCGCTTTCGTGGCAGGGGTGGCAGGCGCCAGGCCGGCGCTCCTGGTGCGCGCCATCGCCGCCGAATACCGCCCTTGTCTCGCCGCTTGCACCACCGCTTCCTCCGTCTCCTCCCATGTGGGGGCAGCCTCCACCCGTCCCGGGCCCGGGGCTTCCGTCCGGGCCCGGCGCCAGAGCTCCGACGCGCGTCCTTCCCGCCAGAGGATGATCGCCTCCTCCCGGGCCCGCTTCGCCAGCAGCTGCTTCTTCTTCCCTCCACGGTAGGTGCGGAAGAGGGTTTTGGGCACCAAGAGGAGGCGGAGCCACGCCGTGGTGCTCGAACTATTCGCTGCGACATCCCACAGGGCCTGGCTATAGGCTACCGCCGCCGGGCGGAGGATCGCCCCGGGGACCGACAGCGACACCCCCACTCGCTCCGTGTGGATGCTCTCAAGGGGAGGGAGGCGACCCGCATCCGCTGCCTCCGCCGCAGAGGGTGCGCGCCTGTTCGGCACCACAGGGGTCGCGCCACGTGGGCGGCACTTCACGCAGGAGTCCAAGGAGGTGCTCATTACCTTCGAGCACCACATGCACTTCTTCATGCCCAGCAGACGAAGCGCGCTCGGCGGGAACTCCTCACCCTGGTCTGCGTGCGCCTGGGCGTGCTTGCGGAGCGTCTCCTTGGACGAATACGGCGTATGCCGGTGGAGAGCCGAGCCCGCGCAGGCCGTGAGGGGGCAGAACCAGCGGCGACGCACATCCCCCAGGCCCGCCCCTTCTGCCTCCTGGGCACCCTCCCCTAGGGCCGCCGGGCAGGCGTCTCGACACGTGGCTGGGCTGAGGTGGGCCGGCGCCGCGCTCTCTCGAAGGGCCCTGCGTCGGGCAAGGGGCATGGCCACTCCCTCGTAGTGGTTGCCAGAGAGAGCCACCACCCTGACATCTGCGGGGGCTGGCCCCTGCTTCTTAGGGCGCCGCGGGTCCACACGGATTGCCTGACCCCTGCCCTCCTGCACCACCACCACTGACAAGTCCCACGCTCCCGCCGCCAGGTGCAGCGCGAGGTGGTCCCCATGCGCCGCACCAGCCAGGCCCGCCCGATACTCCTCGACCCGCCTGGCGTCCCCTAACAAGTGAAGCAGTTGAGGTTTCACCGAGGCGTCCCCTGCACGCCGGGACAGCTCGGAGCGCATGCCCACTATGTCGTCGTGGGAGGGGAGGGCGGCCGTGGGCGTGAGTGCCGCGAAGAGGCAGTCCCCTGTCGCCTGATTCGGCACCCTGGACCCCCCGAACTGCGACAGGACCTCGTCCACCCCAGTCCAGTCCTCCTCCATCTCCAGGTCCCCACCGCACAGGTCGCGCGGGCCGAGGAAGAGCGGGGGGCGCTCTGACGTTGCGCACAGGAGGCGGGTCCGTCTCATGGGCTGTACGGAGCGCCACAAGTCCAGGGTCACCGCGTCCCGCATCTCCGACTCCCGCAGCCGCGCTGCCGTCACGGCCACCTCCACCCCAGCCCAGACGAGACACGCGAGCGACAGGAACCCCAGCCCCCAGACCCCGCCCGACAGGGCCCCCGCCGACGCCAGGACCGGCAACACCTCTGCCACTCGCTCCGCCCGACTCACCCGACGCAGCGCGTCCAGCCCGGCGCCGATCCGGTCCTCCGAGCGGCGGACGGAGGCAGGCAGGAGAACCTCCAGGCGCGGCCTGCGGGCCACCCATCGGGATCGCCTGCGGGCCCTCCACGACCAGCGAGGGAGCCAGCCGCGTCGGTTGGCCAGGCGGCGCTGCCGTACCATCGCCGAGCCCACCAGCACCCACCCGCCCGTCGCCAGCCCGTATGCGGACGCCGCCACCACTCCTGCCCGTAGATCGCTCGCAGATAGGACCTCAACCCAGAGCGCGCCGGCGGCGATCACGGCCGCCCCGCCCAGGCCCGCCGCCAGCCCGCACGCCTCCGTGAACCCCGGGAGCACACCCGCCGCCCTGCCCGACACCCTCAGCCAGCGCACCACCCGGCTCACCCGCCCTAGGGCCCAGGAAATGCCCCGCGCCGCTCTTGATGGGGACAGCCCCGCAGCCAGCAGTACGGGCAGGACCCCCAACCCCCACCACCAGGCCCAGGCCGTCTCTCCCTGTAGTGCGACCCACCTAGGCTCCCAGACGAAGACGAACCCCCAGCACGCAGCAGCTGACGAGGCCCAGGCGCGTTCCACCCCGCCCGCCACCACCCAGCAGCACCCTCCCACCACCGCTGCTCTCCACGCTTTCGACTGCCCCCACACACTGTGCATCAGCCTCGTCGCCCGTCTCCGCCCGACTGCCCACCAGCCTCGCGCCCGGCACCGACTCAGGGCAAATACAGCCGGCCACCAGCTCCAGCCCAGCGTCCCCGCCACCACCACCGCCCACCCAAGAGTCGCCCTTACCCAGCCAACCCCCCAGTACCCGCCCAGGGGGGGGAGCTCGGGGGAGGGGGGTGGAAAGACATAAGCTGGGAGGGGGGAGCCCGGGACGGGGGGGGGACCACACGACACTCCCTCCCACCATCCCCCACAACGCGGGCAGAGCCCATCTCGTCCCCCCCTGTCAGCTATCACGCCGGGGGCGCCGTACTTGGCCCCGCGGGGGCGGCTAAGCGGCTTCCGCCGCTCCAGAGGCCCTGCGGGCGTGGTCTCTGCAGCGGTGACCGCCGCTGCCTGCTCGGGGGGGGGCCGCGGCCCTTCCGCAGCCGTCGGGGAGTGCCGTTGGGGGGTGCATGAAGCCGGTGGGTCAGACCGGTGTGCTGTTGTTGGGGGGGGGCCCGTGTGGGCCCCGCCCTCCCCCGGCTCCGCCTGTCCCGGTGCTGCCGCCGCCGCCGCAGCCGTTGCTGCCGCTGCTCCCGCCGCTACCGGGGGCGACCCGGGCTGCCCACGTGCGGGGGGTTGCGACCCCCGCGCCGCTGCCGCTACCGGGGGCGGCCCGGGCTGCACTCGTGTGGGGGGCTGCGACCCCCCCGTCTCCCTCGCTACCGGGGGCGGCCCGGGCTGCTCTCCCGCTGGGGGCGTGAGCGCCGCCACCAGCAGCGCCATGAGGGCCCACTGCCCTCGCCTCCTCGCGTGCCCACGGCCGGGCGCATCTCGCGCCTCCATCACGACTCGCGCTCGCGTGCGTCGGGGGTGGGAAGGGGGGGACTGGGAAGGGAAGGGGAACAGAGCCCGAGGGACAAGTGGCCCCAGGGGGAGTGGTTTTTTGCTTGGGGATACGCTATTAGCCCAACCAGCCCTCCCGACTCTGCCCGCCCGCAAGTTCAAGAAGAAGTTTGGAAAGGGGAAAAGGGATGGGGGAGAGGAGGGAGAGGGAGGGGTTTTTGAAAGGGGAGGGGAGAACCCAACCGACCCAACCGACCAGGGGGGGGGGGGGGGGAGCGCGAGTGTGTATACCAATGAAGTACAGAAACTGTAGCTTAAGAAATCGTTGGCTTTTTCCCCCCCCAGCCAAAAATCCCGTGGCGAAAATATTTTTTTTCGCCAAGCTGATTTCCAGAAATATTTTTTTTGGGAGAACAAATTTTTTTTCGCCACGGGGGATATCCACTGGTTTTCCCCCTCTCGTACCCCTCCTGCCTGCCACAATGGAGTGGTGGGGCTGTTCCAGCACACATACACCCTAGACACAGGGGGGCACGCAGCAGGTCGGCCTTTGGCAGCCCCAGGTACGAAGTCAGATGGTTCCGCCCTCACGAACGCAGAATCCAACACTGTCCTCACCACACGGCGCCAAACCTGATACTGTAAAAATAGAAAATATTGGGACGCTTTTTGTCCCAAAATTTCCGGCTGTCCCAACTTTTGTCGTCCCAACTTTTTTCATCCCAGGAAAATTTCGAGGCGGCGGCTCCGCCGCCGCCTGAAACTTGTAGGAAAAGCGAAAAGTTGGGACGACAAATGTCCCAAATTTTCTGGCTGTCCCAACTTTTGTCGTCCCAACTTTTTTCGTCCCAGGAATTCTTCGTCCCAACTTTTCTATTTTTACAGTAACCTGTCGGGGAAGTGTCAAAGAATCCGGAAGTGTGCGGCTGCAATAAATGACAAAGTGCTCGCGAGTCAATGGGTAGGGTGGCGTCGGGACGGTCGGGAGGGGTTGGGGGAATGGGGCTGCAGACACGCTTGTTAGTCCGACTGCTTCCGGGCCTGGTGAGAAAAACTGAAGTCTGATCCAGAACGAACCTTGAGAGGCAAGAGAATGACACGCACAAGTGGGAGGGGACCCTCAGAAAAGCAGAAAAGAGAAGAAAACGACCAGCCCCGCACAAATCCGCAAAAGTACTTACCCACGCAGGGCTTCACGCACCACACGGAAGAAAATAACCACAGAATGTGTTTGTTGCCCGCTTCAATCTTGTGCTCACACATGTGCTCCTCACTCACATTAATTTGAAGCAGCAGGCTGGCGGCGTCGCCAACGCATAACATACGGAGGAACTATTCAAGGAATTCTTGAAGCACGGTTGCCCCGCCTTTTGCCGACCGTGATCATCGGCGTGATGCTTCAAGGGCTTTTTCCTCCTCGACCTCCCCGGAGACCGTCTCTGTGCCGGCAGCCTCAGCCTGAGCCTGGTTGAACAGAGATTCCTGTATATCTGTCCACAGCTGCGTGTTCAACTGCCCCGGGTGCCTCTCATACCGCACGAGGACAGCAGACGACGCCATATCCTGGAATGCAGTGGAGCGGGACACGTGGGTCGCCCTGGCATCATCCAGGTGGACCATGGTGCCGCTGTCCGCATCCTGGCTGTATGCGGTGTAGTGCATACCCCCATACACCACAGCGCCCCCGAAAGTGAAGGTGGCGGTGCCATCCTCTTTGATAGAGGAGGCATAGCAAACGGAAATCCCTAACAAAATTTTGTCTCCGAAATTATTTTGGCCAATTTTCTCCCGAAAAACCTAGAAACCAGACCCACCGCACAGCGAGAATGTCATTTTTCGGTGATTTCTGGGGTCTGGGGGCCTTTTGCCACCCTCCCGTGCCTCATCATGTGTTGATCCCTCCTTTATTAATTGTCAGGTAGGTAACCCTGCACGGGTGTTGTCACCGTTGATCACTCTTTATTAATTGTTAGGCGGGTAAACCCTGCACGGGTGTTGTCACTGTTGATCGCTCTTTACTAATTGTTAGGCGGGTTAACCCTGCACGGGTGTTGAGCCCTCTTTGTTAATTGTCAAGTGGGTAACCCTGCACGGGTGTTGTCACCGTTGATCACTCTTTATTAATTGTTAGGCGGGTAAACCCTGCACGGGTGTTGTCACTGTTGATCGCTCTTTACTAATTGTTAGGCGGGTTAACCCTGCACGGGTGTTGAGCCCTCTTTGTTAATTGTCAAGTGGGTAACCCTGCACGGGTGTTGTCACCGTTGATCACTCTTTATTAATTGTTAGGCGGGTAAACCCTGCACGGGTGTTGTCACTGTTGATCGCTCTTTACTAATTGTTAGGCGGGTTAACCCTGCACGGGTGTTGAGCCCTCTTTGTTAATTGTCAAGTGGGTAACCCTGCACGGGTGTTGTCACCGTTGATCACTCTTTATTAATTGTTAGGCGGGTAACACGTCACTCCAGGAATACCTCCATCCTCCTGACAGCAGTCAGCGAGGCATTGAGCGATAGACATCTTCTTGACACCTGGCTGTCGTGCAGCGAGCCTGGCGAGGAGGAGAGCCGGTAGCTTCTGACACTTGCGGCGAGACCCCAGAGATGCAATAGCGGCCTTCAACTCATCCACGTTCACAGGAACTCTCGGGGGCATCGTAAGTGTGGCTGACCAAAAAACCTCCTGCCGGTGGGGATGAGCAGTGCAGAAAAGCGGTGGCACTGACAGGCACAAGGGCTACAACGACAGGTTGGGGAGGGGAGACAGACTGTCGAGAGCGAATCAAAAAAGCGACGCTCCCACCTTCTCGAAATGATAGTCCTTTGGAAGTCCGTTCCGGAGGGGAGGGGGGGGCCTGATTCGGGAGGGGAGGGGTCACTGGGCGACTGTGGACTCCGTCACAGAAATGGCATTCAGAAATGCTGCGCCCCGTGACATTCCAATGCCAAGAAACAGCAATCTCTCACTCGGAAATGCAACAGCGAGGAGTTTCACGAAAATGCCACATGACAACGAGCTGGTACTCAGAAAAGCCACAGCTAGCTGTTACTGACCAATAAAATGCCACAGCAATCTGTGATTTGGCAATATAATGCAACAGCGAGGTGTTCCTCGCAAATGACATTCTACAGCTAGCTGTTACTCACAAAGGACATTCTACAGCTAGCTGTTCCTCGCAAATGACATTCTACAGCTAGCTGTTACTCACAAATGCAACAGCTAGCTGTTATTTGGCAATATAATGCAACAGCTAGCTGTTACTCACAAAGGACATTCTACAGCTAGCTGTTCCTCGCAAATGACATTCTACAGCTAGCTGTTACTCACAAATGCAACAGCTAGCTGTTATTTGGCAATATAATGCAACAGCTAGCTGTTACTCGCAGATGCCATTCTACAGCTAGCTGTTACTCGCAAAGAACATTCTACAGCTAGCTGTTCCTCGCAAATGACATTCTACAGCTAGCTGTTACTCACAAATGCAACAGCTAGCTGTTATTTGGCAATATAAGGGAACAGCTAGCTGTTACTCGCAAATGCCATTCTACAGCTAGCTGTTCCTCGCAGATGCCATTCTACAGCTAGCTGTTCCTCGCAAATGCAACAGCTAGCTGTTATTTGGCAATATAAGGCAACAGCTAGCTGTTACTCGCAAATGCCATTCTACAGCTAGCTGTTACTCGCAAATGTAACAGCTAGCTGTTATTTGGCAATATAATGCCACAGCTAGCTGTTACTCGCAAATGCCATTCTACAGCTAGCTGTTACTCGCAAATGTAACAGCTAGCTGTTATTTGGCAATATAATGCCACAGCTAGCTGTTCCTCGCAAATGCAACAGCTAGCTGTTATTTGGCAATATAATGCAACAGCTAGCTGTTACTCACAAATGCCATTCTACAGCTAGCTGTTCCTCGCAAATGCCATTCTACAGCTAGCTGTTACTCACAAATGCAACAGCTAGCTGTTATTTGGCAATATAAGGCAACAGCTAGCTGTTACTCGCAAATGCCATTCTACAGCTAGCTGTTACTCACAAATGCAACAGCTAGCTGTTATTTGGCAATATAAGGCAACAGCTAGCTGTTACTCGCAAATGCCATTCTACAGCTAGCTGTTACTCGCAAATGTAACAGCTAGCTGTTATTTGGCAATATAATGCCACAGCTAGCTGTTCCTCGCAAATGACATTCTACAGCTAGCTGTTACTCACAAATGCATCAGCTAGCTGTTATTTGACGATATAATGCAACAGCTAGCTGTCACAGGCTTCGTAACCGCCGTCCCCCCTGGCGCCTGACGTCGGTCCTGGTAGACCGGACACAACTGTCCACAAGCGTCCACAACCGTCCACAGGTGAAAAAGTGCCATAACAGCCCCAGCGTGACCCCCTGGGGGTGTTTTTTGGGTGTGGACGGTCTGCCCGAGGACTGGCGACCTCTAACAACGTCTCGCAACCACCAGAAACCTCGAACAACCCAGGTGTGGCTCTATTTTGGGGGTATTTTGGCCAATTTTCGAAATCCTATTTTGGGTTTTTTGCACTTTTTTTGGGTGCTTTTTTGCACGATTTCTGTGCCTCAGACACAGATTTTGGTGTGATTTTTGCGCTATTTTGATTCACTCGGCCTGACCGATGCATACGATTCGAAAAAATGGCGAAAAAATCGCTATCAACAACGGTGAACGAATGGAGGTAGATGGGGAAGTGGGAGGACACAGCACGCCCTCTCACTGATCGCCATCTGTACACTACCTCTCTGTTCAAGGCGGTCAGTGTCACTTGATGGCGCTGCACACAAATCACTGCTACATCCCAGGGCGCCTTCCCTTGTGAGAATAGCGGAACTTCTGCGGTTGCAGTTTGGTGGTTGAGGCCGGCGGTGATATCACTTTGGTGACTGTGCTTCCTTCCCCCTGAGCTCGATCAGATCCAGGTCGACCTGGTGCTGCGTGGCTCCTGGTGTGCCATCTCTTGCATGCCACGGATGCCCACCAAGTCGAACCCGAAACATGACGACCCTTTCGAGATGTCATGGCCGCAAGCCCGCAAACCCAATCGCATTCGCAAGGTGGTTCGTCTCTTAGAGATCAGTGCTCGGGCCCAGCCTTCCGCGAGGGTGCTGGAACCGACATGCCGCAGCCCCGTACGCGCAAGGACTTGGCTCCAAGACCAGGCACATGCCACAGGGGGGTGTGGGGGGCGGAGCCCCCCAGCCAGCGAAATTGGGGGAGAGTACTCTCGCCACGCGGGGGTGCTGCGCAAAAACGACGACAACACGTACACCATCCTCTATACCCTGCCGTTAGAGGAACTCGATGAAGTCGAGCCCACGGGGTTGCAAGAATGCACCATCCCCGTGGTGGGGTTTGACTACGCCAACCTCAGATCGGTGCATGAATACGCGAGGAAGCAGACCAAGGCACAACTCGACCTCATGAGAGAGTCGGTACTAGACCTCGCCAAGGCGGTCCGCGAAGGCGCCAAGCAGGCGGGGACTGGGGGGAAAGCGGGAGGTGAGGCCGGGGCGGCACAGGCGCAACCGGAGGGGAGCAGCCCCCCTGCCCAGGACCCCCCCAAGCTCCCGACAATCGGGAACCTGCAGTCGGCCCTCAGCCTGCCCAACATGAGGCCGGCTTGCGTCTCCCAGTGGCAGGACTTTTTGAAGGCAGGAGGGGTGGCAGCGGCGCGGGAGATGATCCGGGACCTGAGGCTGCAGGGACATCGAACAAGGTGACCCACATGAGCACGTGGGTCGCCCTCGCGCAGGAGGCTGCTGAGCGGGGGTTCTGGTCCACGACAGTGACCCAGATGGGGAACCAGCTGCTGCACGAGCTGGTGGTGAATGAAGCGTGGAAACAACACAGGATCCCCCGGGCGCAGGTGGAGGCGGAGATGCGGACGGCCGACACGGAAGCATCCGCTGCTGACCGGGCCATCGCCAAGCTGGCGGGGCGTGCACGCACGACGAAGGGGGGAAAGGGGGGCAACGGTGGCCCTCCCCAGTCTTTTCCCCCCCCGAATCGGTATTCCCCCTACCCCCACCACACATTTCAGGGAAAGGGGGGAAAGGGGGGGAAACCCCGGGGCAACACCAACTGGAATTAACACCGGCACTCGGCCAGGACATCATGCAGGCACTCGGCCAAATCACGGCACTCTGCCAAAAACTGGGACAGGAAAGGCCCCCCCAACCCCCTACCCCCCCTCCCGCCCCCCAGAACATCGTCCAGAACACTCTGTCGGAGGTGTACACGCAAGCTGCGCCGGCAAGGACCCGGGCCAGGGACGACCACACTCTGTGGGAAGCAAAGGAACGGCTGGAAGAAGTCATGAAAGAGAGCCTGGCGGAACGCACAATCTCCACCAGGGGTGGGCTATGGAAAAGACTGGAAAGTTGGTGTGTGACAGCAGACCTCTCCCTACCCCCCTCGGAAGATGCAGCAGTTCTGTTTCTGGCGGGAATGACCCACTTGACAACAAGCACAGTCAAAAATTATGCATCGGCAATAAACGCAGTCGGTCTGCAGCAGGGGAATTGGTCCCCGCTCCCCCTTCAGGGCTATGCCAACGCACTGGCTCGTGCGACCCCCTTTTCCCCCCCGAAGCAAGCTGTCCCCGCAAAAAAGGCCGAAGTGACCCAGGCGGTGTTTGTTCTGTTCACAAGGGGGCACGAGGTGGAGGCGAACCTGTTGTTGTTTCTGTGGAAGACAGCCTGCCGCTACCGCGATGCGGCAGATCTCACGGTAAAGGATGTGAAACCCACAGCATGTGGAACACGACTCGTGGTGGATTTTTACAGGTCAAAGGCAATCAAGACGACCCCATTTGTGGATCGCAGGTTCGCAGTTGCAGCGGGGGCGGGTTTGGAGCGTCTGATTGCGTTCGTGGTGGAGAAAAGACAGACATGCCCCTTGGAATCCCTTCTGTTCGGTGTCCCCCACTCCCAATTTCTGCGCCTTCTCCGCCAATGCCCCAACTGCCAAGAGTGGACGCTTCATTCACCCCGACGGGGGGCCCTGCAATTTCTAGCCACACTGGCAGCCAACGGTATCCTCCCCCCCCAGGACATCCCCAGGATTGCCAGGCACAAAACCGCGAACCCCATTCTTCCCCCCACCACCATGAGATACCTCGCGAACGTGAACGAGGAGGTGGCCCTGGCCCTCTCCCCAGAGTGTTGTGCCCGTCTTTAACGGAACTTGGTGCCCCCCCCGAGCATAGTAGCCACTCCGGCATGGGAAAACGGGTGTCCAGGGGTTCCCTTCCAACCCAAGAACAACTAAAAGCCCCGTTGCATTGCAAAAAAGTCCCTATTATTTCTATTCCTGAGGTACTTCGGATGGCCAAGGGGCCAGTGCGTGAAAGGATCAGCACACTGCTGGACATGACAGCCAACCCCCAGGCCATGGCGCGGGAGGTCTCAGAGCAGAGCTGGACCCCGGCAACTGTGAAACCCAAGAGCCAGGCCTTTTCTTCTCGTTTTTCGGTGCAGCTGGAAGAGGCAGGGCTGGTGCGGAGAGCCCCGGACTTTGATTTTGGCAAGAGAAACCCTGTTCTGGCTATTTCCCCTTTCGTTGTCTTCGAAGAAAAGCAGGGGTATGGCCCACACGGGGGCCGACTGAGGCCCATCATGTGGACCAAAGACCACAACTCCCTCGCGGCAGCTTATGGATACCGCTGCCAAGTTGTTTTCCCCACCTCCCCAACAGTTTTGTCCAGGGTGGAATGCGAGTGCGCCTCCCAAAGAGACCTAGCGGCTTCCTTTTTTCAGATCCCCATTCCCGAAGAGTCTCAGAAATACTTCACATACCGTGATGACAAGGGGGAGGCATACTGCCTGACCCGTTTGCCAATGGGGGCGTCGTGGTCCCCAGAGTTGATGCACCTGATCATGTATGCACTTTCCCACTGCTATCTCTCAACCCCCCCCACGGCGGTATTCTCTCCCTCCCCATCTACATCCACTCCGGAACTGTGCGTTGACGTGTATGTCGACAACGTGCGGTACGCGGGCACCTGGGAGCGTGTTCGGGAGGCAACGGCGGCGTTTGACGTGGCAGCGAGACGCGCCGGCGCGACGATATCTGAGGCGAGCGACGGTGACACGGAGTACGTCTTCCTCGGGTTCGGCTTCCACTGCCGTCGAGAGGTGGGCGTTGGGCCCAAGGTGGCGAGGAAGCTGAGGGCGGCGCGGGCGGACCTGATGGCTCCGGGCGAGGTGAAGCCGAGGGTTAGGCGGTGCGACTTGGAATCCTTGGGTGGTCGTCTGGTGTGGGCCTCGCCCCTGGTGGTGCAGCCTCTGGGCAGGTTTATCGACGCCATCATCGCCCTGCGCCGCAACAGCAACGCATTGAACCGTGGTGCACACCCGGATGAAGAAGTACAGCTCTCCGCGCAAACGACTGAGGCGGCGGTGCGTTGGATCGACGCTGCGCTCCAACCGAGGATGTACAAGGAGTTCACCGAGATGAGCCGAGGCCGGGGGGTAGAGATCTGGTCGGATGCGTCTGTGACGGGGTGTGGTGTTGTGGTGTCAGCAGGCGGCGTTCTTCGATCGTTTGGGCGACGCTGGACCTGGGAAGAGGCAGACGAACTGCCAGAGGAGCAGCGGTCGACGCGGATCGCGGTGCTTGAGGCACGTGCTGTGGTCTACGGCATGGAGGAGTGCGTCGGGGAGAACGCCTGTGGTGCCAAAGTGAAGTGGTACCTTGACAACACCGCGGTGATCGGGGCGCTGCAGCGCGGGTATTCTCCGGCTCGGGCACTGAACAGAGAGGTGATGCGGATCCTGGGGCTGACGTCATCATACTTCACAGCGGTGCAATGGGCCTACATCAAATCACGGGATAACCCCGCAGACAAGCCGAGCCGGAGGTAGCGCAGGGGTAGCGAAGGGGTGTCGTTCGGCGCTGATCGCGCGGCTCTTCCGCTGCGTCCTGCGGCGACCTGCGTCTTTTGTGACTTCAGCCGCGCGCTCAGCGTACCCCTGCGCTACGAACAGTAATGGTAACAGAAGATCGTGCTGCCCACTCCCCTCTCCCCTCTCCACCACATTTGTAGGGAGGCTAAGTGCCAAGAGGGCAAGGCTTGCCCGGATTGTGTTGCTGCGTACACTTAGCCTCCCCCACACAGGAACCGAGGGGGAACTCTGGCCACAGTGGGCCTGCTCACTAGTCGGAGTTCCCAAGGTTCCTGCCCCCCTCTCCCCTCGGTTCCATGCCATCTCTCCCCTTCTCTATTCGGTCACAGGAATGTTGGCTTGCAGTCCGTATAATTCTTGGGTTTTACACACAACCCCCCACACCTCAGGTAACGACAAGCTCCAACTTACTTTCTCCCACGGACTGCGCAAAGCCTTTCTCTTTTTCCCTTCCCTCCCACCCGGGGTGTCGTTCGGCGCTGATCGCGCGGCTCTTCCGCTGCGTCCTGCGGCGACCTGCGTCTTTTGTGACTTCAGCCGCGCGCTCAGCGTACCCCTGCGCTACGAACAGTAATGGTAACAGAAGATCGTGCTGCCCACTCCCCTCTCCCCTCTCCACCACATTTGTAGGGAGGCTAAGTGCCAAGAGGGCAAGGCTTGCCCGGATTGTGTTGCTGCGTACACTTAGCCTCCCCCACACAGGAACCGAGGGGGAACTCTACAGCTAGCTGTTACTCGCAAAGAACATTCTACAGCTAGCTGTTCCTCGCAAATGACATTCTACAGCTAGCTGTTACTCACAAATGCAACAGCTAGCTGTTATTTGGCAATATAAGGGAACAGCTAGCTGTTACTCGCAAATGCCATTCTACAGCTAGCTGTTCCTCGCAAATGCAACAGCTAGCTGTTATTTGGCAATATAAGGCAACAGCTAGCTGTTACTCGCAAATGCCATTCTACAGCTAGCTGTTACTCGCAAATGTAACAGCTAGCTGTTATTTGGCAATATAATGCCACAGCTAGCTGTTACTCGCAAATGCCATTCTACAGCTAGCTGTTACTCGCAAATGTAACAGCTAGCTGTTATTTGGCAATATAATGCCACAGCTAGCTGTTCCTCGCAAATGCAACAGCTAGCTGTTATTTGGCAATATAATGCAACAGCTAGCTGTTACTCACAAATGCCATTCTACAGCTAGCTGTTCCTCGCAAATGCCATTCTACAGCTAGCTGTTACTCACAAATGCAACAGCTAGCTGTTATTTGGCAATATAAGGCAACAGCTAGCTGTTACTCGCAAATGCCATTCTACAGCTAGCTGTTACTCGCAAATGTAACAGCTAGCTGTTATTTGGCAATATAATGCCACAGCTAGCTGTTCCTCGCAAATGACATTCTACAGCTAGCTGTTACTCACAAATGCATCAGCTAGCTGTTATTTGACGATATAATGCAACAGCTAGCTGTCACAGGCTTCGTAACCGCCGTCCCCCCTGGCGCCTGACGTCGGTCCTGGTAGACCGGACACAACTGTCCACAAGCGTCCACAACCGTCCACAGGTGAAAAAGTGCCATAACAGCCCCAGCGTGACCCCCTGGGGGTGTTTTTTGGGTGTGGACGGTCTGCCCGAGGACTGGCGACCTCTAACAACGTCTCGCAACCACCAGAAACCTCGAACAACCCAGGTGTGGCTCTATTTTGGGGGTATTTTGGCCAATTTTCGAAATCCTATTTTGGGTTTTTTGCACTTTTTTTGGGTGCTTTTTTGCACGATTTCTGTGCCTCAGACACAGATTTTGGTGTGATTTTTGCGCTATTTTGATTCACTCGGCCTGACCGATGCATACGATTCGAAAAAATGGCGAAAAAATCGCTATCAACAACGGTGAACGAATGGAGGTAGATGGGGAAGTGGGAGGACACAGCACGCCCTCTCACTGATCGCCATCTGTACACTACCTCTCTGTTCAAGGCGGTCAGTGTCACTTGATGGCGCTGCACACAAATCACTGCTACATCCCAGGGCGCCTTCCCTTGTGAGAATAGCGGAACTTCTGCGGTTGCAGTTTGGTGGTTGAGGCCGGCGGTGATATCACTTTGGTGACTGTGCTTCCTTCCCCCTGAGCTCGATCAGATCCAGGTCGACCTGGTGCTGCGTGGCTCCTGGTGTGCCATCTCTTGCATGCCACGGATGCCCACCAAGTCGAACCCGAAACATGACGACCCTTTCGAGATGTCATGGCCGCAAGCCCGCAAACCCAATCGCATTCGCAAGGTGGTTCGTCTCTTAGAGATCAGTGCTCGGGCCCAGCCTTCCGCGAGGGTGCTGGAACCGACATGCCGCAGCCCCGTACGCGCAAGGACTTGGCTCCAAGACCAGGCACATGCCACAGGGGGGTGTGGGGGGCGGAGCCCCCCAGCCGCCGGAGGCCACGGTAGCGAACGTCTGTTGGCCTGGCTCCATAGTCGCATACGCTCAAGTACAACACAACTGACAGATAGCACATGTCGCATGGGGGGACGATAAATTGTCGCGCAAAGACACGCCACAGGGGCGTCTGGGGGGCGGAGCCCCCCAGCCGCCGGAGGCCACGGTAGTGAACATCTGTTGGTTTGAGCTCGAGAGCAAGCCTCTCACACCACCGCCCTCCGACCCCCCTCTCCACCCCCCAGGTGCAACATTTTTTTGCACCCGGAAAATGTGTTCTTTTGACTGTTTGAGCACATCCAAGACCGGGAACATAGAAGAATTCTGCTGAAAACCCAAAGGAAAATGGTGCAAAAAAGTAGTGACCACCACCCCCATCCCACCTCCGGGTGCAAAAATTTTTTTGGCCACGGAAAATGTGTTCTTTTGAATGTTTGAGCACATCCAAGACCGGGAACATAAAAATTTTCTGCCAATACCAAGTAGGGTCACAATAAAATCCAAAGGAAAAAAGTGCAGAAAAAAATAGTGCAAAAAAATATTTTTCCCCCAAATTCCTATTTTCATTTTTTTTTTTCTTCGCGTATCCGTCAGGTGGACCACCGGGTGGGGAGAGATCCGGTGTGAGGCACTTGGGTCCGTCCAGGTGGGCAGGGGGAACCTGGGGGCGGGGGGCCTCAAAACCCGTCTACCAGTGCCGCTTCTAATCTCGTCGGTCTTGTCCCAACCACCACCAGCCAGCCCAGAACGCCCTGACGCTGCGACCTCGTCGATTTTTCCGTTTCGCCCATCCGCCCAACTCCGCCAACCCAACCAGCCCTACCCTTTCTCCCAGTCAGGGCGGTACTCACACGAGCGGCAAAGCGCTGGGGGAGGGGGGGGGGGGACATCAATAGGGGAGGGGAGGGGAGGGGGGAGGAAGGGAGGGGAGGAAGGGGGGGGGTTATGTTGTTTCTAACCCAGACCTGCTGTGCAGAGCCCGGGGGAGGGGGTTTTCATTCCGTGAAATAGATACACGCCTGGAACAGTGTTTAAGATACTGTTATGAAAAACGGGGCTTAGCCCGTGTTCTACATGCGTGCACTGGGACATAGGGGTGCGACGGAATACCTGGCGAAGAGCGATGCGGCGGTCGAGAAGTGCCTGACTCGTATCCTCTGCCTGGCGGACGACACTCTCCCGGACGACGCCATGCGACAGGCGACGCTGCCGGTCCGGGTGGGTGGGCTCGGTATACGCCGTTCTACGGAGCACTGGCACGCCGCAGCGATGGCTTCCATGCAGAACGGGTATCTGTTATGTCGGGAGTTGGACAAGGAGTTCACCTGGGATACGGCGGCGTGGCACACCCTGAGCTCGGCCTACAACAACGACGTGAGCGAGGGGGATGCTGTGGATTCGGAGTCCCGCCCCACGGAGATGGTGAAACAGAAGGACCTCTCCCTGGCCATCATCGACGTTCACCACCGAGACTTGCACGAGCGGGCAGACGCCAGTGACAGAGCCAGGTACCGGTCCCTGTCACTCCCTCATGCAGGGGCCACGTATGCGGGCAAGCTGACGGAAGAGACGCGTGTCGGGGGAGAGGAAATGGTTGTGGTGACGCGGCACAGGCTGGGCATCTCCCTCTTCGAGCCAGACGCCAAGTGCGGCAGGTGTGGGCAAGAGATGGACACGCACGGCACCCACGCGCTGAACTGTAGGGTGGGGGGTGGGCCCACTCTGCGTCACGATGTCGTGCGGGACAGCCTGTACAGGCTCGCGGTGGAAGCGGGTACGAGCCCCGAGATGGAGACGCTCCACATCCTTCCGGACTCCCAGGAGCGCCCCGGGGACATTGTCACTCGCCGGGTGTGGCCGCGGGTCATCGACGTGACGATCCGCAATCCCCTCGCGGCTTCCGTGGTCCAAGCTGCTGCGAGGTTTACTGGAGCGGCGGCGGCAGCGGGGGAGGCAGAGAAGAACAGGAGGTATCGTGATCCCTGCAGGAGATCTGGCCAGATTTTCGCGGCCTTTGCGATGGAGGCTTTCGGGGGTCTGGGGCCGTCGGCGCACCAGGTTTTCGGCAAGCTGGGCCGCCTAGCAGCAGAACGGACGGGGCGAAGCAGGGTTCTGGTCACCCAGAGCCACGCCACCAGAGTGAGTAGCGCGTACAGCCACATCCTGGGTCGAACACTCCTTGAATGCGGCCCCATATCACCAGCAGCAGTGAGCCGGACGGCGTTGGCTACAGAGGCCGCGGCCCCCCTGAACCCGGACCACTTCATGCGGTTCTCGGTTGACTCGCGTGGGGAGGGGGAGGTGTTCATTGACCCTGATGAGGAGCGCCCTGTGCCCCAGGCGGACCCGGTCCCTCGGGCAGAGGCAGCACCGACATCTCCGTCCCCCTCTGTCGTCATCGAAAAGTGGAGAGACAAGCGAGGAGGGGCGCGAGTGGCTATTGAGGACCTGGCAGAGGGGCTTGGTAATGCTCTTACGATGCCAGAACAGGTCGCCGCCCTGGGTGGGTCAGTGGCGGAGGGGGCCCCAGCAACGTGGGTGGTGGCGGTGACGGCCGCGGCGTGTGACCTGGGGTTTGACATCGACGCTGACAAGCTTCTGCGCCTGGCGGTGGTGTGCGTCCGTCGAGCGCCCACACTCCGTCTGCTCCTCTCAGACCCCGACGAGTGGGCGGGGCGTATGCTGGCTTCCGGGGGTGGGAATCATACCTTGGCCGGGCTATCGCAGACAGGGGGCACACACACGTCGACTCGGCTATAGTTCTCCTGGTGGTGTGTGTGCGCAACGACAAGAAAGGCAAAGGCAATGGGTAGTGGGGGTGTTGATGGGAAGGGGGAAGGGGGACTTCCGGTTCAGCTTTTCCTCACTTGCAACGCGAAGGGGTTAAGAGATCCCGCGACAACCGCCAATTCAGGCTGTTGAGGCGAGGTCCGGGGGATGGAGGGTGGGACAATAAAAGAAAGCGGACAAGACGAAGAGTGTTGGCCGCGGGGAGATTACCCTGATGAAGGGGGTGTTGTGTGGTGTGGTGTTAAATATATGTACAAAGTGTCCCGGGAAGGTGCATGGGCACAACATGGGGCAAGGCTCTCGGGCCTCCGGAGGCGCCTCCGGGCCTCCGGCCTCCGGAGGCCTCCGCCTCCGGAGGCCTCCGGAGGAGCTAAAATGGCCTCCTCCGGAGGAACCTCCGGAGGTTCCTCCGGAGGCGGGTGGAGGCCTCCGGAGGCCTCCACCCGCCTCCGGAGGTCCTCCGGAGGTCCTCCGGAGGTCCTCCGGAGGTCCTCCGGAGGTCCTCCGGAGGCCTCCGGAGGCCTCCGGAGGCGCCTCCGGAGGCGCCTCCGGAGGAACCCACCATGTCGAGCACAGGGTGAAAAATTGGTCCAAAACACGGTTTTTGGCCAATTTTTGGCCATTTCGGGAGATTTTTTTCGGGAGAAATTTTTTTTGGTCGAGAAAGCCAAAATTCACCCAAAAGATGACCAAAAAAATTCTGACCCCAAACTCGGATTCTAGTGGTCTGAAACTGTCCATTGTCGAACGAAATCCTAAAAAAACTGATATTTTTGGCCCCTGAATCCCCCATGCGGTCCCAAAAATCAAACAAATGAGGTTTGGTACGGTTTTGGGCCGAAAAAGCCGAAAAATCAGACAAGGCAAAAATCCACCCAAAAGGTGTTCAAAAAAAATTCTGACCCCAAACTCGGATTCTAGTGGTCTGAAACTGTCCATTGTCGAACGAAATCCTAAAAAAACTGATATTTTTGGCCCCTGAATCCCCCATGCGGTCCCAAAAATCAAACAAATGAGGTTTGGTACGGTTTTGGGCCGAAAAAGCCGAAAAATCAGACAAGGCAAAAATCCACCCAAAAGGTGTTCAAAAAAAATTCTGACCCCAAACTCGGATTCTAGTGGTCTGAAACTGTCCATTGTCGAACGAAATCCTAAAAAAACTGATATTTTTGGCCCCTGAATCCCCCATGCGGTCCCAAAAATCAAACAAATGAGGTTTGGTACGGTTTTGGGCCGAAAAAGCCGAAAAATCAGACAAGGCAAAAATCCACCCAAAAGGTGTTCAAAAAAAATTCTGACCCCAAACTCGGATTCTAGTGGTCTGAAACTGTCCATTGTCGAACGAAATCCTAAAAAAACTGATATTTTTGGCCCCTGAATCCCCCATGCGGTCCCAAAAATCAAACAAATGAGGTTTGGTACGGTTTTGGGCCGAAAAAGCCGAAAAATCAGACAAGGCAAAAATCCACCCAAAAGGTGTTCAAAAAAAATTCTGACCCCAAACTCGGATTCTAGTGGTCTGAAACTGTCCATTGTCGAACGAAATCCTAAAAAAACTGATATTTTTGGCCCCTGAATCCCCCATGCGGTCCCAAAAATCAAACAAATGAGGTTTGGTACGGTTTTGGGCCGAAAAAGCCGAAAAATCAGACAAGGCAAAAATCCACCCAAAAGGTGTTCAAAAAAAATTCTGACCCCAAACTCGGATTCTAGTGGTCTGAAACTGTCCATTGTCGAACGAAATCCTAAAAAAACTGATATTTTTGGCCCCTGAATCCCCCATGCGGCCCCAAAAATCAAACAAATGAAGACGGGAAAAAACCCCAAAAAAAATCCGGCCAAAAAAAAAATTGGGGTGCGGGCCCAAAATCCAAAAAAAATCGGCCAAAAAAAATTGGGGTGCGGGCCCAGAAATCCGAAAAAAAATCCCGAAACTCAGCCCACCCCTTCATTTCTGTGACGATTCGTCCTCGACATGACGTTAAACTGTCGGCATTCCATTTCAAAATCCGACACAGGCTATACTGGATTTCTGTCTTGATCCTAATTAGGGAAACACAGGCCATACCAGATTTCTGTCTTGAGGATAGTCGACACAGGCCATACTGGATTTCTGTCTTGATCCTATTTAGGGAAACACAGGCCATACCAGATTTCTGTCTTGAGGATAGTCGACACAGGGGGTCTTCGCTGGCCGTTATTCTAACGGTCACTCCGTAGCGAAGACCCCCACAGGCCATACTGGATTTCTGTCTTGATCCTATTTAGGGAAATACAGGCTATACCCAGTGATCTGAGTAGGTACCGTACCAGGTACTACCCCCCGGTACCCCCGGGACTTCGAAAATCCAGACTTGGGTCCCAGCCCAAAAATTATCAGAAATTAGGAATTTCCGGATCAATTCCGGCCAGTAGTGTGGTCATTTTGCTCTGGGAGATGAGTTTGGTTGGTCGCAAATTTTTTTTGACCTCAGGTTCGAAGTACCCCCCCTCCATTTTTCATTTTGGGCTGGTCCACATTTCCTAAGGAAAATCGGAAAAAATTTGATTGGCCAAAAACTCATCTCCCAGAGCAAAGTGACCCCACCACAGCTCTGAAAAACGCCGGAAATGCAAATTTCGCGAAACTGAAAACGACCATTTTGGGGGTACCAGGGGGTACTACCCCCCGGTACCTGGTACGGTACCTACTCAGATCACTGGTATACTATACCAGATTTCTGTCTTGAGACTCACTTTGCAAAGATCCGATACAGGTCTTTTTAAGTTTCTGTTTGAACTTGTAATTCAATTGAAGAGAGTCAGCCCAGACTCTACCCTTTTTGAAATGACTTTGAGGGGGTCTTCGCTGGCCGTTATCCTCCGTCATTCTCCGTCAGCTTTCAGCTAATTCAACAGGGAATTCACCAAAACGCACTGACGGTCACCCTGTACAGTGATCTGAGTAGGTACCGTACCAGGTACCGGGGGGTAGTACCCCCTGGTACCCCCAAAATGGTCGTTTTCAGTTTCGCGAAATTTGCATTTCCGGAATTTTTCCGGACCGTGGTGGGGTCACTTTGCTCTGGGAGATGAGTTTTTGGCCAATCAATTTTTTTTTTTCGCGTATCCGTCAGGTGGACCACCGGGTGGGGAGAGATCCGGTGTGAGGCACTTGGGTCCGTCCAGGTGGGCAGGGGGAACCTGGGGGCGGGGGGCCTCAAAACCCGTCTACCAGTGCCGCTTCTAATCTCGTCGGTCTTGTCCCAACCACCACCAGCCAGCCCAGAACGCCCTGACGCTGCGACCTCGTCGATTTTTCCGTTTCGCCCATCCGCCCAACTCCGCCAACCCAACCAGCCCTACCCTTTCTCCCAGTCAGGGCGGTACTCACACGAGCGGCAAAGCGCTGGGGGAGGGGGGGGGGGACATCAATAGGGGAGGGGAGGGGAGGGGGGAGGAAGGGAGGGGAGGAAGGGGGGGGGGTTATGTTGTTTCTAACCCAGACCTGCTGTGCAGAGCCCGGGGGAGGGGGTGGCCAGCCCCTGTCTAACCATTCACAACGGCCACCTGCACACATCTATGAAAGGGGGGGGGGGGGAAGGTCCCGGGGGGGGGGGGGGGGTGGTGGGGGTGGGGACGCTGCTCCGCCTACTCGCCCCGCTCCACCTCCGTCTGCAGCTTGCGCATGTAGACGCGCAGGCTGACCCCCGGCTCCCTCGTCTGGTTCCCGGGCTCGGCCTGCGCGCCCCCTTGCAGGATGCGCGCCTGCAGCCACTCCGCCGCTACGTCACCTGCCACCCTGGGCGAGAGGGGGCAAAGGCCATAGCTGGGGTGGAAGCAGTGCCTCCACGCCTCGACGGTGCGGGGGATGGCTCCTCCCATCGAGACGCAGGGGGCCATGCCGCGGGCCCGCGCTACCACCCCCTCGGCCCAGACACGGGACGCCGCAAGCTCCTGCAGAGCGGGGATGTTCGCCGCGGGCGTCTCGTCGTCCCCGTAGGCGTCGATGGCCTGGAGGTCGTCCTCGGGCTCCCACACGTTCGCCGGGTCGTCGTCGAACTCCATGGGGCCCGCCGCGTCACCCTGACGCAGCTCCTCCAGGCGTCTCGAGGACGCGGCCGTCCGGCTGCGGCGCTGCCCGTCCCGGCGGGCCTGCGCGGCGTTGCGCATCATCGTCGCAGCAACCCCCTGGATCCCGCCAGCCCCACCGGGGGCTGTTCCGCCAGAGGTGCCAGAGGGGGCTGTGTTGAAGGTGTGGGAGCCTCCGCCCTGGCGGCGCCGCGCGGCGCATTTTTTTTCGATTTTCCTTAGGAAATGTGGACCAGCCCAAAATGAAAAATGGAGGGGGGGTACTTCGAACCCGAGGTCAAAAAAAATTTGCGACCAACCAAACTCATCTCCCAGAGCAAAATGACCACACTACTGTCCGGAATTGATCCGGAAATTCCTAATTTCTGAAAATTTTTGGGCTGGGACCCAAGTCTGGATTTTCGAAGTCCCGGGGGGTACCGGGGGGTAGTACCTGGTACGGTACCTACTCAGATCACTGCCCTGTAGCGAAGACCCCCTGACATTTTCATTTTCGGCAAGTATTTGTCTTGGTCATCTTGAATCAAACCTTGGGTTTTCATGCACTGATATTCAATTTCTCATCGATATCTGGCTATTAGTATTACGAGTTATACACAGGAATGGCGTACGGCACTCTGTCGGAAAGCATTTCTGTCTTATTTCATTCACCGTGTAGGAGAATGTGACATTAGTAACGTCATAAATCACTCGCTTTATCTCATCATACTTTCCTCCCGAACAGGATCTTTCCGTGGATGCAGAAACGATGAAGCGCGGCAAGGAGAAGGATGAGAAGAGGATCGCCTGGACTGTGAAGCGCGTGTCGCAGTTCACGGAGGGGTTGGCAGAGAATGCTCACTTCATCCACGAGTGGAAGGAGCCACCATGTACAATAGTAGGTTTCACACTGCTGCTCGAGACGAGTCGATAAAATTGAAGTGCATACAGAACAGACAGAGTAAAAAAACCTATGGAGAACTCTTCGCTGTGGAGGGGGGGGGGTGACATTGGATTTGCCTTTCTCTTTCTTGGGGCCTTCGCAAGCCAGGAAAATCCGCCAATCTCCACCATTTCCCCAAATGCAAATATGGAGGAAATACTTAAACACACTAATGGGGGTCTTCGCTACGGGGTGGTCGTCAGTGCATTTTGGTGCATTTCCTGTTGAATTGGCTGAAAACTGTAGAAGTTTGTCGAAGTTTGTCGACCAGCAAAGACCCCCAATGGTGGATTTTCTTGGTCAGCAAAGGCCCTGAATTGCTTTCTTGTTTGGCCAGTTTTTGGCGTTGCTGTTCAAGTTGGTGACTCTTGATGAGCCTCATCATGATTCACCCCCATTCCTTTGCTTTTTTTTTCAATCTTCAATTGCTTTTGAACAACAGGTTGCTTCACCTCGCCACCGGGAAATGAAAAACGGGCAAGACGGAACAGAATGGTGGCTGATTCCAAAGAGGTAGCGGAGTGCTGCAGCATGGTAATAGGTTGGACGGTGAACCCAGCCCCCACCCCCCACCCTCCCTTGCCAGTCTTCGAAGCAGCATCCCCTCCCCCACAACACCCCACCCATCATCGTCACAATCCTCACGACACAATTTACTCAAATACTATTGCCAGATAATTCGGATTAGCGCCTCCCCGGGCAAAATCTTTCAAAAAATTCCAAAAATCGTATTCTATTTTCATTTTTTCACCGTACCAAAAAAAAAAAAGTGTCACCAAATGGGCAATCTATTTTTTGACTTTTTCGCCTCCGGAGGCCTCCGGAGGCGCCTCCGGAGGCCCGAGAGCCTTGCATGGGGGGAGAGAGAGAGGGGAAAGGCAACCGGATTGGGGTTGTGGGGTGTCAGGGGTGATGAGGGGGATGGGGGTGTCTGCTGCCAATGGCCTTGGGTCATATTCCCTCAGTAAACTGTGACGAAGACGTGGACCAGGTGGCCCTCCGTGGGGTGGCGGTGGCCCTCGACGTCCACGCTGTGGTTTTTAGAGACAACCTCCCCCCTCTTCTCGTGGCCCCAGGTGAACCATGCCAAGCGCTTTTTGTGGGCGGCGTGGACGGGGGGTTCAAGCCGGTCACGGTGCCGGACCAGGTGGTGGAACAGGTCACATACACGAAGTGTGTGGAGGTCGAGGTGCCGCAGGGCCCGGTTATCCCGGGGCGCGTGGATGTGTCGGGGTCACCGGGTTGCTGTCAGTTCTGTGCGTCGCTCTTCACCACGGCCGTGCACCATGGGGAGTGTGGTCACTGCTCGAGGATGGTGTGCCCGACCTGCTGTGAGCTGGGCGAAGACGACACCAGGTGCGTCTGCACGCCACTACCTCTGCCACGCGAGGACCAAGGGGTGGCCCCTCATCCGCCGGGGCAAGCGGAGCCCCCTCCCCCGCCCCCGGCGAGCACCGCACTGACAAAGGCTTTGCTGGAGGGCCGGGCCCCAGGGGGAGGGGACGGTCTGTCCAGGCTGCAACGGTCTTTGGGGATGCAGGAGTGCACGGGGTTCCGTTTCACACCAGGCGACTGCTTCTTCGATGCGGCGGCTTTCATTATGGGAGGCTCGGCGGCGGGCATGCGGAGGCTAGCCGTCCAGGCGGTGCTACGTGACCCAGGCCTTTGTGCTCGGGCCGAGCCGAACAGCGAGTCCTGGGCTGCGGCCATGCGAGTCGAGGGTAGCCGGGACGAGGCTTCTTGGGCGGACCAGGTAGCAGTACATGGACTTGCGCTGGGGTCGGGGTGGGCTGTGGTGGTCCTATCTGATCAAGCGCCCCCCACGGTCCACCGCCCCCGGGTGAAGCCTTTCGTCGGAGTGCTTGGAGTCAAGCATCAGGGAAAGCACTACACCCCCCTTTTGGTGCCCCCACCTCTGGCGGAGGCAGTGTCTGCCCTCGCCCCCTCGCCGGTGTTGGGGCGGACTGGCTGTCCAGGGGGGGAGCAGGGCCTCCCCATGTGCCAGGTGCCGTCCCAGCCGTCGCGCCGCCGCTTTTACTGTGCCCGCTGTGCAGAGGCGGTGGATACCGCAGTCGAACACTGGCGTTGTTTCGGTTGCGTTTGCAGGGCGTGTGGGGAATGCGTGGAGCAGGGGGAGACCTGTATGGATCTGGGGCCTCGGGACGCGGAGGAGCCGCCTGCGAGGGTCCCGCAGCCGC
This sequence comes from Rhynchopus euleeides, assembly GCA_963210315.1. Classification (NCBI taxonomy): domain Eukaryota; phylum Euglenozoa; class Diplonemea; order Diplonemida; family Diplonemidae; genus Rhynchopus; species Rhynchopus euleeides. The sequence continues at coordinate 886,918 of OY723269.1, forward strand.
AGGACCAGGGTGATCCCCCTCGACGAGAAGGTGATCCCCCTCCTGCACCCACCGGCGCCCCGGCCACCGGCCGCTCCGACCCGACCGCCACCGAGGAAGGCTCCAACCCTGCGCAAGCACCAGCCACCTCGATGTCGTCGCAGCCGAAGCGGAAGCGGGAGTCGGCATCGCCGCAGCGTGGTCAGGAGATGGATGAGGACGACGGGGCCACGACGGTGGGGGAGTGGGAGGAGCAGTTCTGCCCCGACGTGCACCGACCGCAGGAGGAGCAGGAGGCGGCGCTCCGGGCCATTCAGGCTTGGTGGGCCGAGTTGGGGGATGACAAGGCCTCACAGGCGGAGGCGTACAACGTGGTCTGTTGTCGTCTGAGGGCGCGGGCAGGCAAGCGGGCGCGGGCGAGCCGGCCAGGGGCGCGGGGGTCTTCGCAGCGGAGTTCCCAGGGGTCCCAGAGCCAGGGGAGTAGGGCCGCCAGGGGAGCGAGATAGCCGTAGGTCGGCTCCCCCCCCCCCCCTACCCCCCTCTTTCCTTTCGCCCCTCCCCCCCCCCCCTCCCGTTCCCCACCCCCGTGCCCCCTTCCCCTTTCTTCCGGTGAATGCGCCAGCGGAGTCGGTCCACGCCCTCGCTGTCAGTCGCTTTCGCCTCTCCCCCCCCTTTACCTCGCCCCCTTTTCCCCTCACCAGCGGGCTGCCCCTTGTGAATGGTAGACTTGCCTACAGCCCCTTGTTCATGCCGCCAGCACGGAGCCCCACGCAGCTCAACCCCGGCCAGTGCGCGGTTTGTTTGCCCTAGAGCTTTGTTGTTTGTGTAGTTCATGTTACAGTGCTAAGAGCCCGTAGAAGCAAAAGTAGAACCTGCTGCGCTAGCCCCACCAAGCAGCCACAGTACGACAGGACGCGCGCAGGCACCGGGCCCCCTCTCCTAAAAAAAAAAGGGCTTAGCCCCGGTTTTTGAGATTTTGCCCCGAAAAACCGGGAGCAGGTGTGGCTCTATTTTGGGGGTATTTTGGCCAATTTTCGAAATCCTATTTTGGTTTTTTTGCACTTTTTTTGGGTGCTTTTTTGCACGATTTCTGTGCCTCAGACACAGATTTTGGTGTGATTTTTGCGCTATTTTGATTCACTCGGCCTGACCGATGCATACGATTCGAAAAAATGGCGAAAAAATCGCTATCAACAACGGTGAACGAATGGAGGTAGATGGGGAAGTGGGAGGACACATCACGCCCTCTCACTGATCGCCATCTGTACACTACCTCTCTGTTCAAGGCGGTCAGTGTCACTTGATGGCGCTGCACACAAATCACTGCTACATCCCAGGGCGCCTTCCCTTGTGAGAATAGCGGAACTTCTGCGGTTGCAGTTTGGTGGTTGAGGCCGGCGGTGATATCACTTTGGTGACTGTGCTTCCTTCCCCCTGAGCTCGATCAGATCCAGGTCGACCTGGTGCTGCGTGGCTCCTGGTGTGCCATCTCTTGCATGCCACGGATGCCCACCAAGTCGAACCCGAAACATGACGACCCTTTCGAGATGTCATGGCCGCAAGCCCGCAAACCCGATCGCATTCGCAAGGTGGTTCGTCTCTTAGAGATCAGTGCTCGGGCCCAGCCTTCCGCGAGGGTGCTGGAACCGCAGCCCCGTACGCGCAAGGACTTGGCTCCAAGACCAGGCACATGCCACAGGGGGGTGTGGGGGGCGGAGCCCCCCAGCCGCCGGAGGCCACGGTAGCGAACGTCTGTTGGCCTGGCTCCATAGTCGCATACGCTCAAGTACAACACAACTGACAGATAGCACATGTCGCATGGGGGGACGATAAATTGTCGCGCAAAGACACGCCACAGGGGGGTCTGGGGGGCGGAGCCCCCCAGCCGCCAGAGGCCACGGTAGGGAACATCTGTTGGTTTGAGCTCGAGAGCAAGCCTCTCACACCGCCCTCCGACCCCCCTCTCCACCCCCCAGGTCAGGTGTGGCTCTATTTTGGGGGTATTTTGGCCAATTTTCGAAATCCTATTTTGGGTTTTTTGCACTTTTTTGGGGTGCTTTTTTGCACGATTTCTGTGCCTCAGACACAGATTTTGGTGTGATTTTTGCGCTATTTTGATTCACTCGGCCTGACCGATGCATACGATTCGAAAAAATGGCGAAAAAATCGCTATCAACAACGGTGAACGAATGGAGGTAGATGGGGAAGTGGGAGGACACAGCACGCCCTCTCACTGATCGCCATCTGTACACTACCTCTCTGTTCAAGGCGGTCAGTGTCACTTGATGGCGCTGCACACAAATCACTGCTACATCCCAGGGCGCCTTCCCTTGTGAGAATAGCGGAACTTCTGCGGTTGCAGTTTGGTGGTTGAGGCCGGCGGTGATATCACTTTGGTGACTGTGCTTCCTTCCCCCTGAGCTCGATCAGATCCAGGTCGACCTGGTGCTGCGTGGCTCCTGGTGTGCCATCTCTTGCATGCCACGGATGCCCACCAAGTCGAACCCGAAACATGACGACCCTTTCGAGATGTCATGGCCGCAAGCCCGCAAACCCGATCGCATTCGCAAGGTGGTTCGTCTCTTAGAGATCAGTGCTCGGGCCCAGCCTTCCGCGAGGGTGCTGGAACCGACATGCCGCAGCCCCGTACGCGCAAGGACTTGGCTCCAAGACCAGGCACATGCCACAGGGGGGTGTGGGGGGCGGAGCCCCCCAGCCGCCGGAGGCCACGGTAGCGAACGTCTGTTGGCCTGGCTCCATAGTCGCATACGCTCAAGTACAACACAACTGACAGATAGCACATGTCGCATGGGGGGACGATAAATTGTCGCGCAAAGACACGCCACAGGGGGGTCTGGGGGGCGGAGCCCCCCAGCCGCCAGAGGCCACGGTAGGGAACATCTGTTGGTTTGAGCTCGAGAGCAAGCCTCTCACACCGCCCTCCGACCCCCCTCTCCACCCCCCAGGTCAGGTGTGGCTCTATTTTGGGGGTATTTTGGCCAATTTTCGAAATCCTATTTTGGGTTTTTTGCACTTTTTTGGGGTGCTTTTTTGCACGATTTCTGTGCCTCAGACACAGATTTTGGTGTGATTTTTGCGCTATTTTGATTCACTCGGCCTGACCGATGCATACGATTCGAAAAAATGGCGAAAAAATCGCTATCAACAACGGTGAACGAATGGAGGTAGATGGGGAAGTGGGAGGACACAGCACGCCCTCTCACTGATCGCCATCTGTACACTACCTCTCTGTTCAAGGCGGTCAGTGTCACTTGATGGCGCTGCACACAAATCACTGCTACATCCCAGGGCGCCTTCCCTTGTGAGAATAGCGGAACTTCTGCGGTTGCAGTTTGGTGGTTGAGGCCGGCGGTGATATCACTTTGGTGACTGTGCTTCCTTCCCCCTGAGCTCGATCAGATCCAGGTCGACCTGGTGCTGCGTGGCTCCTGGTGTGCCATCTCTTGCATGCCACGGATGCCCACCAAGTCGAACCCGAAACATGACGACCCTTTCGAGATGTCATGGCCGCAAGCCCGCAAACCCGATCGCATTCGCAAGGTGGTTCGTCTCTTAGAGATCAGTGCTCGGGCCCAGCCTTCCGCGAGGGTGCTGGAACCGACATGCCGCAGCCCCGTACGCGCAAGGACTTGGCTCCAAGACCAGGCACATGCCACAGGGGGGTGTGGGGGGCGGAGCCCCCCAGCCGCCGGAGGCCACGGTAGCGAACGTCTGTTGGCCTGGCTCCATAGTCGCATACGCTCAAGTACAACACAACTGACAGATAGCACATGTCGCATGGGGGGACGATAAATTGTCGCGCAAAGACACGCCACAGGGGGGTCTGGGGGGCGGAGCCCCCCAGCCGCCGGAGGCCACGGTAGTAAACATCTGTTGGTTTGAGCTCGAGAGCAAGCCTCTCACACCACCGCCCTCCGACCCCCCTCTCCACCCCCCAGGTGCAACATTTTTTTGCACCCGGAAAATGTGTTCTTTTGACTGTTTGAGCACATCCAAGACCGGGAACATAGAAGAATTCTGCTGAAAACCCAAAGGAAAATGGTGCAAAAAAGTAGTGACCACCACCCCCATCCCCACCTCCGGGTGCAAAAATTTTTTTGGCCACGGAAAATGTGTTCTTTTGAATGTTTGAGCACATCCAAGACCGGGAACATAAAAATTTTCTGCCAATACCAAGTAGGGTCACAATAAAATCCAAAGGAAAATAGTGCAAAAAAATATTTTTCCCCCAAATTCCTATTTTCATTCCGTGAAATAGATACACGCCTGAGGGGGACCCTTTCGAATTTTTTTTTGGAGAAGGGTAAATTGAACGTTTTTGGCCAAATGAAGCCACTGCGACCATTCCCGGGCCTCGGAAATCAGATTTTGGCCCCTCAAATGCGGTGCCGGTCCGGACAAAAAACCGAAAAAATCGTGAAAAATGGCCCATTTTCCCCAGCCAAAAATGGGCCAAAAATGCCCCCCGGACACCCCCAGAGACATGTCCTAATCCGGGGTGCCAGTAGGGGGGACCTTTCGAATTTTTTTTCGAGGAGAGGTCAATTGAACGTTTTTGGACATCTGAGGCCACTGCGACCATTCCCAGGCCTCGGAAATGAGATTTTTGGCCCTC